>QPMI01000037.1:0-30756 GCA_004431415.1 Cyanophora paradoxa
AATAGCCTCATCATCCGCGGGGTGCATGTCTGTGCAGATCCGAGAGATCATCATCAGTGCGGGAATGACTGCACAGATCTAGAGCCGGTGCACCGTCTGCACCGCCTTCGGGGATTGCCAGATTTAATGTCAGTGAAGACAGCTTCGAGAACCTCGCAATGGCGGACTCGAGCGCTCCCAAGCGCTCGACCATTGCACGCTTCACAACGTGAAGTCTCACACTCACATCTCGCAAGCTTGTCGACTGGAATGCCGCCAGGTCGGCAGACTCCAGTTTGTCACTGCTCAGCTGCGTACGCAGTTAGGGAGTTAGTGACGAGAGCATAACTTAGCTCATATGGACGCGCACGTCGATACATATTTCCTCGAGGAAAGGAAATTTCGCGATGGAGTGTAGACCAGTGTTGTTGAGCGGAAAGAAAATTTACTGCGTCGAGGAATCGGCCGACCTGGGCTTTTTGGCAAACCGCACGCAGTTGCCAGAGCACTCCACGGGATCAGGATCGAGGACAATTGATCGCAGCGACTTTCCAGGGCCAGCAGCTAGAGTCGAGAAGGGTCGCCGATCTCTGAAGGTCCGTGGGGAATCTTTCAGGGTGAACAGTTGATGACAACGTCACGCAGAGCTGATAAGGTCGGAGGACTGCAAGCACGCTGCAGTCGTTTGCCGAGAAGTGGATAGACTGAAGGTTGGGAGGGCTGGCTGCGATCGCTGCTGCTGCTGTGCTGTCCAGGGGAAACGCGTTCGGCATCAGCTTGAGGGACGAATACTGCTCAACGACTCAAGGACGCTTGCAAGTCCTCAGCGGTTGCCTTTTGCCTCTGGTCAATACGTAGGTTGACAAGGTCGCCCTTAGGGAGTATCCGAAAGAACTCGTACTCCAGCGTCTCTAGGCGAATGGCAAGCTTCTCCAGAGCGCTGCGCGCCGCACGCTGCGGCCGGAGAGCTGCGAGGGTTGCCAGGATGAAAGCATGCACGACGCTGTCGAGGCTGTTGATGTGTTCTGCCAAGAAGCACACGTCTGCCTCTGCACCTTGCCGTCCTTGTTTGCAGGCGCAGCACGGCAGAGCCAATGCCAAAGCCGAAATTGCTCTCGCTCTGCGCATGCATTCCAACGGTGACCCGCGTATGGCGCGCAAGCGAGCTTGATTTCTCGCTCCGGAGCAGCGACACGAGATGCTGAAACACGAATCCTCATTCGACCGCAGCTCGATACAGTCCCACGCTGTGCCTCGATACGCTCCTCAACGCCTGCGTGGCAGCGCGGGTTGGATCGGAGGTCCAAGTCGACTCGGCAGCGAGCCTGGGACGCACTACACATTCTCGAAGCGGCCAGGCTTGCACAGCGAGATGACTTGAAAACACTGCCAGGACGCGTCGGGCAGGTCGGAGATGGAACGAAGCACCGCGCCAGATTCACTGGCGCTTCTGCACGGGCTCGCTTCGCTGAGCGTTCCGCCATCGCTCGCGTGCTGCGAGCTGGCGTGGCTGAGAGCCGTGTACCTCCTTCGTTGCAACTACGCTCAGCGGTAGCTCGTGCGGTAGCGCGGTAGCGCGGTAGCGCAGCATTGCAACCGGCGATGGATTGCGCGGCGAACGCCGCGCGAGACGCGCACGACTGAAACGCGCGCGTGTGAACGAGGAGAGAGCGATCCTGAACATGCGACTAATAGGGCTGCAGCGTTACAAGGTGCGTACTCTCACATCTTGTGTTGCTTGGTTGCGAGCTTGGTTGCGCAGCTGCAGACACCAGGAGCAGACTTGCAGCTGGCGTCCGCTGCAGAGCGGAGGTCCTTCAGCTTCATGATCAGCGGCTGCTGCAGTGGGCAGAGCAGCCGGTTGCACAAGACACGGCAGCCGCTTCAAACTTGCTCCAAGCTGCGGGCGCGGAGCCAGCGACAGAGAGGTGCCAGCGCTTGCGAACACCCCTTTCGGGCAAGCTGGCGCTGATGCTGAGCGATGCATCAGCGCAAACGTGATCATGAGCAGGAGCATGCGCATGCAGAGCAGCAACCGCCCCTTCGACCAGATGCCGGATAGCTCCTCGTTCGCATCTTAGAGCTCGTCTACGATGATCTCTCGAGCGTGCAAACCAGTCTTCAGCATCAACAAACGCTTCACGCAGCTTCTCAAAGATAAGAACTGGCCTGTGTCCGGCTGAACGGTTCCGATCTTGTGGAAATGGGCCCGCAGCCAACGAGCTCCTCAGCGCAGTCAGAGCTCTGTTCAGAGAAAAGAAACTCGCGGGCTGCGAGAACGTCATCGTCAGCTCATTTTGGCATGACCGGTCGAGCAGTTCCCGACATGCTCTACTCGCACCGAACAGAGAGGAAATTTGCATTCAAGCTATGCTTCATATTCTGAGGTCAATATTTGGTGCGCGAATTTGCACAGACATCGCGACAATGCATCAATTCCACTTCAAAAACCGGTGTTCTAACTGGCCTCGAGCTCAGATGTGATCGAGGACGTGGCAAAGGCGAAGCTTCTGCGGAATTCTGTGCATGTCATTTTCGAGGGCTGGGACTACTGGGAGAAATGTGAACACGTGTTGTATGACGAAGTCAGCGAACAATTTGTCAGCACTCTAGATGTCGCACGCGCATTCACGAAGGCGCTGCGGAACTATCCAGAAGGCGGTATCAGTGACCGCATACGAACGCTTTGCCGCCATCTTTCTCCGTGCAGCCGCTGAGGTCAATTTGAAAGGGCTCCGCGAGTTGTCATGGTACGATGCGAGCATGCGGGCCAGAGGACATTGATTAACACCGCCTTTCCTGTCAGCTGATCAGGCGGTACGTATGCATCAGATGCACGTAATATCCATCAGCGCAGATAGTGTTTACTGACATCGATATCTACTGCAGGAGCGATAGTCAACTCTCCCCGCAACGCTTATCATGCACAGTTCGGGAGGACACAGCGCTCTCGACGCTCAATCCGGAAAGTGTGCGAGCGTTGATAGTTGCGTATAAAAGCATGGGTCGACGGTCGAGCGTATCAGCACAATGGCTAACCTCGAAAGTCTCGAGATTCAGGTGCGATTCGCATTGTTGTTCGGTGTTCGAGTTGCTTACTTCGGCAACGTCAGATCGGCTGCGAGACCACTTCAAAATTTGCGACCGCTCCCGATGCTTAAAAATGTTAGAATCATATCGAAGTGCGTATCTGTGCATTCGTGCCGGCCATCGTTCACCACAATTCAGCAGACGCGGAGTTATCCAGCAGAAGACGTGCACAGAGCAATCGGTGTATCTTTCGAAGAAATCGAGCGAACTTGGAGCAACTCCGGCGCTCGAACATGTGATCTGCTTGTACGAGATCTAGGCACTCGCTACCATCAGAATGTAGAAGCCGAACACTTCACCAAGACAGTTTTATGGCCTCCTTCGGTCAATGCGAACGAAAGTTCGCCTGCTCAGCATCGAAGGCTTCTTTCCACATCCGGCAGAAATCTTGCGGGTTCGCTGTTTCACTCATTCAAATGCGATTCCGTGTTTCTGATCAATGAAAGAAGGCGCTGTTGGAGTCGGGTCCAAGACTGGCTCATGTTGAACTTAACATCGCTGTGCGTACCAGAGTTGGTCTGGAGGAGCTTACGCAAGCCGTCAACATGCTCTGCGAACATCAAAATACGCTTTCTCGGCTTTATTGCTTTTGGAGAGTCGAAATACGAGCGGCACGTCATTCTGGCCAGGGGCAATTCATAGATACCACAAGGGTCTACGCGATTTTTATCCTCTAATTCAACTGCTTTCTCCACGATCAATAAAATGCAGCGAGGGAATTGGTGCAGTGTGCAGTATGTAAGATTATCGAGCTCGCTTGGCTAGCGCTACAATATGCCAAGTTACATACTCAGCTAGCTTTTGCTTGCTCGCAACAAATAATACAAAGACAAAGTCGCATGTTCGCACATGGGATCTCTTCTTACTTCATTCCTGACTTCGCCCTCGGTCTTAAGCGACGATAGTGCTGACGTTGCAGACTTAAGATTGACACATTCACGGTTTCGATTTCCCTCTCAAGATGGTTGAATTCGTCGAATTCCCTTTTGATCTGTCGTGCACGCACGTGAACTGACAGACGTCGGCATGACTATATAATCACCAAATCTGTCTTTACCATTCGCTTTTGACAGCATTCGATCTCACAAATAACAGCATTCTTGAGGCTTTGAAATAGCTTTTCCAGTTGCTGAGAGTTTAACATGAGCACACACTCTTCGGAGGCGACCGGTTGGTTTATATCAGCGATCTCCTTTTCGATTACAGAACTGACCTGGAATTCGAGCATTTCAGAGAGTTGACCATCAGTGAGTGCGGGCCACGGCTCACATTAGCTGATAGCGCCATCACATCACTTCGAAGCTGCCGCATAATGTTCCGCTGGTTGTCGTGCTGTACATGCACTCGTTCGCACAGACGTCCGACGGTCAAGGAAAACTCATCACTACTATTTGATTCGCACCATCAACTTGTGAAATGTGAAGGGAAGCCGTACGTGAAATCAAGCGCGTGTTCAAACTGTTTCTAAAAGTGCGAGCGTTCAAACCGTGTTATGAAGAATACTTTTCGCCGAGTCGTAGATCTAGAGTGGAGTAGTGTTCGCACCAGGTGCTCACTGTTTAGCAAGCTTAAGGCCTTTTTTCGCTGGAGTTCCCTGTGCCCGAAGTTTGCCTTTTGCTCGCACGCTCGCCATTGATCTCTCCCGCGCCCGCTTCACCGTCGTGCACTGCGCATGCGCATGCGTGGCCGGTTAGCTTAAGCCAGCAGCTTATCCGCTGGCCGCTGAGTGCGACGCACCTTATCTTCAGAGCTTTGATTCGACTGCGATACCAGGCCGGCCATGGGTCTTCAAGCTGCGACATACTTAAAGCTTGTAATACGCGTTTCCGAGTAAAACGACGGCTTCCCGCGCAAATCCCGTAGCTCGTACCCTTCCCATTTAGAACCCTAACCGTATCCTTACCGTACCCTCTGAGAAATTTCAAACTTGCGATGCAGCGTAGACGAAGGAAACGCTCGTGCGTCGTATTAATATTGGCGTGGGTGCGTTTATCGTGCTTGATTGTTGTCCTCTGCGCGCGCAGGGACGAGAGTCTGGATCTGGCCGCTGACTCTGGGAAGACACCAAAACGTGCTGGGCCGACAAATGCGCAGCTGCAGTGCGCATGCACGTTGACGCGCATTCGCGGACCAAATCGGCTCACATAATGCAGGGAATCGGCTTGCAGTATGGAGCCTGCGGGCGGGATTCGAACCTACACATGGATCTACTAAAGACGTCGCCACGGTACCAGAAGTAGATGAGCGGTACGCATATTCATTCGGAGGCAAAGCAAGCGAAAGAACCCTCTCTAACATTCGCCGCACAGGCTCGAATCGACAAGAAAGGCAACCATAACGATAAATGATCTTCCAGACGATGCCATCGCCATAATTGCCAGCATGGTTCTAATGAACGCTCGAGTCCGTGCGAGCTCTGTGGAGTAGCAGCCGGCGCTTCTACAGGATTCTCGTGGAACAGGGCAATGGCTTGAAGCGCGTCCGCACCGCGACCATCTTTCTTGACACAATTCCGGCTCTCCTGCTTGAAAGGGTGTGGATTCGCGCGAAGTGGATCCTAGAGCATGGCGGTAGCATCAATTCGCTTCCTCCAGCTTTGCCTCGGAATTATGGAAGCAGCCAAAGACGTTTAAGAAACTTGCAATCTCCTGGACAGCATACAGCGTTTCTTTGAGAAGCCCAAGCGGTGCCTAGGAATCTGCACAGGGTGTGGTTCCGACGACCTTGAGGCCATTCATTTTGACTGGGTCACTTATCTTGAAGACGGCGCCTCGCCGTCTTATTCTGGACGACAAGGCAAGCGCAAGCCTTCGCGCACACCGTGAACGGAGGAAATAGCCAGCATCGAGCCGTATCGAACTCTGTTACCAACGCAGGTATTCGGGGGCCCGTTCAGTAAGTCCAAATTCGCTACGTATTCGTTTACGTAATCCATTCAGAACCAGAAGCTGACAAACAGTTTTTTCATAATTTGCAGCTTTCGTGACTGCGGGCCTGATGACACGTCATTTGGGACGGTCGAAGAGCTATGTGTCGACCAAGAAACCATCATGTTTCAAGAAGCTGCGGGTTCCTTCTCCTACTGGGCTTTCAGTGCCAAGAAAGTCATCATCAAAGGATGTCTAACAAGCGAAGGCCTAGAGCTGAAAACCCAGGACTCTTTCGTCCAGCGCCCGCGTCCATGATTTTCAATGTGCACGACCTGCCACTATTTATATTCGAGCAGCCTGATTTGGATTGCAGATATCTGACGAGCCTCGGGACATCCAAAATGACTCGTCAATGGCCCACCGCGGCCGGCATCTCTGGTATTGCATCATACGGCGGGGAATGCACGGAGGAGCTCCATGTCGAATTCACAGCAACTCGCATCCGCCCAGCTTCGCATCCAGTCGTCCAGTTCTTCTGCTCTCCCGACTCGTGCTGTCTCAAACATATTTCGTTCATCAATTGCATCATTAAGAGCGACAGCACGAATATAAATAAGATGGAACGGTATCTAAGCAATTTCACGCAAACGTTGCGCTTCACGCTGGAGGACGGGCGTGATTACGAGCAAATCTTATCAGCAGCGCGGAAGTGTCAATCTCTTATCACGCTGGACCTGGTGGCATGCACAGTTCCACATGCAACCGTGGCACAGCTCCGTAAATTATCACCGAATCGTCTCGCGGAACTCGCAAAGACATTACGATTCAGCAGCCTTCGCGAGCTGATCTTCCGCTTGCACCCTCTGACGCTCATGGAGCACAAGTCTTACGTGTCGAGCGCAACTGGCTGGTCACTCCATCACGAAGATCGCTTCGCAGTGCTCATCTCTGGAAACCTCCGCCTGGTTGGAGTGACTGGCTATGAACAGCGAACAGATGCAATGCGCGCAATCCCAGAATATGTTGCTCAGTGTGTGGTCGGGGCGTTCGAGAAGGCGCCATCCTTAGAAAAGCTGCATCTTGTAGATATCTACTTGCGCAACGAAGTTGTCTTCGACCGGGCACTTGGAGAGAGAATAAGGTGTATTGTTAACCTCCTCGCACAGCTACATGAGCTTAATAAGAAGGTTCGTCTGCACCTCTCTTTCGCAGACGTTCTTTTTTGCAGTTTCCAGATTTGTGGTGCCATAAATGAGCTTCCTGCTGCGCAGATGGCACTCATGATTTCTGGTGCTCAAACCGATGTCAACTACGACGCAACGCGTGCCCTAGGAACACTCAACCAGCAATTGCAAGCGACGTCCTTCGACGTTCTTGAAACAGCGCTTGCGTCACTTCTCGATCATGTGCGCCAGAAGAACGCTCTGATCAAAGCACAGAGCGATAATGTCGACAATGAGATCAAGACGATAAAAAATCGTATCTTAGAGATGCAGTCCTCTCGAAATGCATTATTATCGTGTAATCGATCATGCAATTGTCAATCATTTCAGCTAGACAGTCACTCGAAGTGAACAATTCATACATGAGAGCACGAACATGCAAACGCAATTCCAGCCACGGCCATGGGCTAGTCAAGCTCTATCACTGCGTCCGGATCCGCCAGGAAAGGTACATGCTCGACGGCCGGATCAACTGTATTCCTCGTAATGTAAAACAGATCATCCGGGGATGGCCCTGCGCCTTGACGCCTGTGCACGCGCACCCGTGAATTCGCGAGATCCGCAGCAGAAATCACCGTACGTATACGACGCAAAGATCGCTTGCACCAACGACTGGAAGGTTCGGCTTGCTGGGTCGTACCAATGCACCGCCAGAGTGCCGCGGTCATCCACATGCGTACTGCAGTGCAGCTCCAAGAACGCCAGGTCCAGTAGCTCGCTCTTCCACGCATTCGAGTCCGAAGCACGGATCGTGACTCGCACAGGCCCTGCGCATGCGCTGTTGAGATCACGGCACACTAGCAGAAGCAACGATGCAACCGGGCATGCACCTGTCATTGAAGTGACGCGTAGCGGGGCAGGCCGGCAGTCGCCGAGAACGCGCACCTCGACAGTTTTAGAGCTGCCCTCGTTCTCGGGCACCTGCTTCTTTGACGGGTCGGGCTCCGGCTCTGACTTCCGCTTTCTTGAAGCTTTGGTAGGCATTTTCTTCTGAGGAATCGATCCGTTGTACTTTCGCGCCTTTTGTTTTGTCTTCGCCATTAGAGCGAGCGCGCCTCGAAACTTCCGAGAGTCGCTAGATCCTGTCGGAAAACTGGAAACTGGGGAGTCGCGCTCCTCGAGCTCGCGCCGCGCTGCCTTGTGCAGACGCTAGATTGCTGGATCTTGGTCTCGTCCGGGACGGCCCGGACGGCCCGGGATGGGACTAGTGGGGTACACGTGCGCTCAATGCCGCAGCAAGTCTCGAAGCTTTCAGGCGGTGACCGGTGGTCGGAGATCGAGCTAGAGCGCGTAAAACAGCTAGCCGGAGGCTTAGCCATCGCCGGCAGCCTCGCTGACGTGGACTCGGGCGCCGCGTGGCCTGTCATGATCAACGGCGCTGAACGTTGAACGTTGATAGATATAGCCGTCGACTTCGGCATTCGTGAATGTGCACGCCCGCTTCGTGCTCTGCCTTTACAGTTCGCCGCTGGAACTCATGCGGCTTGTTCCCTGCAGGCCTAGGTCGTCCGTTCTCCGGATCCTCGCAGATGGCCTCCGCGAAGGCAGCGAAGCGCCGGCGGGATATGCAATGTGATGATTCAGATCCGAAGCCCTCTCCTGTAGTTTTAAAGAAGCGCATACGGCGGCAAAGACAGCTGCAGTGTGGTGACCCAGAGCCCTCTTCTGAGTTGGAGGAGCTGGGCACAGTCAAGGCGCGGCGAAGATCGTTAGCGCAGATCTAGTTCGGCATCAGCTCAGCTTCAGCTGCAGCCGGGATTTGTGGCTGTCATCGAGCGCAATCGAGAGCGCGCTCGTTTGCATCCGCGGCGGCGGCCAAGGAGGCAGTCACACAGAATTGGTTCATCGCACATCCGCTCGCCCTCCACGACGCTGAATCCTACATAGAAGCGTTACTCGAGCACTTGAATGGCACCAGCACACGCGCTCTCGTCCCCGTCAACAACCGACGACACTGGACACTCTTGGTTATCGACGGCAAGGTCTGCAGATACTACGACAGCATTGGCGCGAAGGCTCCGCGCAAGCTCGCAAGAATTCTCTTGAAACATGAAATTGACGTCATCCAATCGGTACAGCGAGCAGTGCAGCATGACGGCCATCAGGTTAGTGCTGTTTTCACTCCCGCCCGTGGCCAGTGGCAACGGCTGACCACGCTCGCTAGTGCGGGATCTGGTTGCTGGACTTCGCAGAGCGCGAAATGCGAGGCAACCCTCTAGATCTAGATTTAGATGGAGACTACATAGAGCGCCGTAGGAGAGAATTTGAGGCGCTCGTGTTGCACTACAGCGCTGGCAATTAGGCGCTCCTGTTGTATCCGTGCCGCCGCGTATACGTATAATACATCCGCGTATTTTTGGCTACGAAATCCGGACTAGGGAAGGATGCCGGCACTTGCAACTATTCCTGATTGATCGCCAGGAAAGGTACATGCTCGACTTCCGGGATGATATCCCTCCTCGCGACGTAATACAGATCTCCCGGGATGGCCCGGACTCGACGCCTGTGCACGCGCACCCGTGAATTCGCGAGATCCGCATCAGAAATCACCGTAAGACGCAACAATCGCTTGCACCGGAAGCTCGAAGTACCAGCCTGCTTGGTCGTACCGAGATCGATACAGCACCAGCTCCTCGAGGTGCACATGCGTACTGCAGTGCAGCTCCTCGAACGCCAGGTCCAGTAGCTCGCTCTTCCACGCATTCGAGTCCGAAGCACGGATCGTGACTCGCACAGGCCCTGCGCATGCGCTGTTGAGTTCACGGCACACTGGCAGAGCAACGGTGAATCGGTGTACATTTGCACCTGTCATTGCAGTGACGCGTAGCGGGGCAGGCCGGCAGTCGCCGAGAATGTGTACGTCAACAAAGCTGCCTTCGTTCTCGGGCCGCGGTCGTGGCGCGTAAAGAGCATTCAGTGCTTCCGACTCCGCGACCTGCTCCGCTGTCGGCGGCCGCGGCCGCTGTGCGAGGTTCTTTCGAGGAGCTTTTCCGCCTGTAGACATACGCGCTCTCTCTTTCACTTTCGCCATCCAGCAGCTTCGAGTTGTGGCAGCACTGCACGCCAAGCCGGCTTTTTTTGCCGGCGCGGTAAGTTCGGCACTCCCCCCCTTCTCTTCCCCCCCTCCTTCCTCTATGACCGTGGCCTGAGTATGCACTGTGTGGAAGCTTCCCGATTAAATCGTATTTGAACAGCAGGTTCAGTGCAATACTGAAATTCAATTGTGATTTAAACGAAGATCACACGTCTAAATATTGAGCACGCCTTCGAACAGGCGCTGGAATTCAGCATCCTCCAGGTCGTCGATTTTTGCTGATCACAATATCAGCATCGGAGTAAATAAAAATGCATCCGAGGGGAACCGCCATACCTCGCAGTGTCGCAATTTCAGCTGACATTTACAAAGAATCGCGAACGAGGTGTAAACATAAATGTACCGCGACGTTCATAAAATCATCGGGAGGAAAACCGCCGTACCACGAAGCGTCGTGACTTCATCTAAGATACCCATACTCAAGGCCGGAAATTGAATGTACCGCGAAGGAGTGAGATAGCGTACCACGAAGAGCTTTCTTCTGAGATTGGAGACCCGCATTCATAGCTGCAGTCATTATCAGTCACTCAGAAATCCCAATTCCGAGAAAACGGCGAAGTGGAAACCGGTCAGCCGCTGCAGTTGCGCTTGGGGAGCTGCATTCACAGCTACACGCACGGGAAACGGTCAAATCGAGACCTAAATCGAAAAGCAGTCTAAAAAAACACCATTGGTCCGCTGCAGCTGGGCGACCAGGGAAGCATTCTCATTCTGGATGCCTGCAGACGTTTCAAACGAAGAATGAAAGAAGGCGCCCCCGAGCAATTTGACCTTTCAGCCACTGCAGTTGGGCGACCAGGGAAGCATTCTCATTCTGGACGCCTGCAGACGTTTCAAGAGGAGACTGGAAGAAGGCGCCCCTGAGCGATTCGACCTTGCAGCCGCTGCAGTTGGGCGAGCAGGGAAGCATTCTCATTCTGGATGCCTGCAGACGTTTCGAACGAAGAATGAAAGAAGGCGCCCCTGAGCGATTTGACCTTGCAGCCGTTGCAGCTGGGCGAGCAGGGAAGCATTCTCATTCTGGACGCCTGCAGACGTTTCAAAAGAAGAATGAACGAAGGCGCCCCTGAGCGATTTGACCTTGCAGCCGTTGCAGCTGGGCGAGCAGGGAAGCATTTTCATGCTGGACGCCTGCAGACGTTTCAAAAGAAGAATGAACGAAGGCGCCCCTGAGCGATTCGACCTTGCAGCCGTTGCAGCTGGGCGAGCAGGGAAGCATTCTCATTCTGGAGGCCTGCAGACGTTTCAAAAGAAGAATGAACGAAGGCGCCCCTGAGCGATTCGACCTTGCAGCCGCTGCAGCTGGGCGACCAGGAAAGCGTTTTCCTTGCAGCCGCTGCAGTCGGGGCTGCAGCGGGGGATTACGCGCGGATACTAATTAACTGAAAGCAGTTATAGCTGAACGCAAAAAAGGCATTTACCGTCGACGCGCTCTTTCGCTTGTCGAAGTAAGGCGTTATCATCCTGAAGTGATTTCACCTGCTGCTGCAAGCATCGAATCTCCTCCGGATCCCGAAGTTCGGCATTCTGAGAACCGGTACCTGCGAGCCGGAATTCAACTTATCCGAGGGATAGATAGACTGTCTTTCATCGTGTCACCAGTGTGTTTGTGACAGCCTCCATAGGTTGAAGACCATTCCGACTGGAGATTTGAGGCACCTTGCGCTGGGACGAATGAAATGGGAGGAAAGGTTTGTTCGAAGCATCCTTTTCTTTTTGCATCGAAGGTGTCAGTGTCGGAGCGGATGCATCTTTTCCACCGTCGACGCATTCAGACTTGCTCAGCTCCAGAGCAACACGTGCATCCTGCGATTATAATTAACAGCAGAACAGCCGGTTGAAAAAGCAGAAGTAAAGCAAGCTCACCTCTTTATCACAGACGTCGAGGACAAACCTCCTGCTCGTCTCCGGATACTAAACGATAGCGGAAGTTTGCGAGAGCGATAGATAGTGATAGCGAAAACTTTGCAGAAGTCAGCTTCAACCCCACCCTTTTTAAAATGACTTTGATAATCCGATGCCTGTTTCCAATTCCCGAAAAGCGAAGGCCAGCCTCGTCTCGTCCACTTCGGCGCTGTCCAGCCAGTCCCGAAGAATCTGAAATCCTCAGGTTTCTCGAACGCCTTACGCAAAAATTCCGTAGAAAGATCCTGGATTCCGGATTTGAGACCTTTTTGTCTTCTGTCTTTCTGCAAGGTTCCGTCCAGCTTCGCTGCGGTGGCTAGGTCGTCGATTTCGATCGCCCGAAGTGACGGCCACTGGATATCAAGAGTTTTACGAATCCTTTCGACGTGCTCCGTGCTGTTACTCCACACCCCGCAGTAGACGATGCTTGGATCAAACAGAGGCACCAAAGTTGCTCTGTGGTTGTCCGATGCGAGGAAGGTACTGTCAATGCATATCCGGAAATTGGGTGACGCGATTCCAAGGAACGATATTCCCTGCTCCTTCGGCGAACCGAAAAGCCACTTCGGACGAATGAAGAGCGGAGTGTTCTTCGAATCCAAAAGGAGGGCTCTGAACGTGTTCTCAACCTGTTGCACACTCAGCTGCAAGTCCACGTGCATTCACACAGCACAGGCACGGGCGCACATCTGCAAGTGCGTGGGCTCGAGTGAACAGCCTTTGCGTGTGCATTACTGCGGGAGCTTCTCGCTTCTCCCAAGTACCCGCTTGAGCTCGGAGTTGCAAGAGGTTTCGGCCGAGGTTTCGACCTGCGTGTGCCGCGCTGCGTTCAAATGGTTGATTCCACGGATCTGCAGGTTTGCCTACCTCTACTTGTGAGAACCGGAGCTTTAAACCCGAGGTGCTCCGCTGCAGGGCGCTCCGGACGAGGTTTTGACCTGCGTATGCGGCAGTGCGTTCAAATGGTTGATTCCACGGTTCGGGCGGGTTTGCATACCTCTAAATTTGCGTACTGGAGCTTTCCTCGCGTCTTCGCTCCAAGTGTCCCCGGCGACTTTGCCCCGGCGACTTTGCCCGGGGGAACTACTTTGCCGGGGGGTACCCGTCCGACCACTGCACCAGCAAGGCTCCAAAAGCGGCACCCAGCAGATTGAGTAGATCGAGTCTGGCGCTCATGATTTCATGCCTGCGCATGCCTGCGCGCAGTAGATCACGGTGCGCCTGCGCATTCCTGCGGATTTCGAACATGCAGCGCGGCGACGAAGCAGCAGCAAGCAGCAAGCAGCTCGCTTCCAAAGCTTCACGGAAGTCAGCAGCGACAGAGTCCCGACAGCCGACAGCAGAGCAGATCGCAGAGTCGGAAGCGCTGATTGCTCTATTCACGCCGCGACCGCGGCTCGAGAACGAGGGCAGCTCTATCGAGGTTCGCGTTCTCGGTGACTGCCGGCCTTCCCCGCTACGCGTCACTTCAATGACAGGTCCAACCCGGTTGCATCTTCGCCTCGCAACAGCCCTAATCGCAACAGCGCAGGGCCTGTGCGAGTCACGATAGATATTTCAAACTTTCGAATGTCGTGGCAGAGAGTTCTTCGGGCCCGTGCGTACATGGACCTGAACTGTCATGCGTACGTAATCGATTTCCGCACTTTGGATCTGTATCGGTATGACCCAGCTAGCCGGTGCTTCGAGCCGCTGGTGCAAGCGATCTTTGCTTCTTACCTCGATTTCTGATCCGGTATTCGCGAATTCACGCGAACATGTGCACAGGCGTCGAGTCCGCTGGGGCCATTCGCGGATGACCTGGTCTACGTGGCGAGGAATTCGGTAATACCGGATGTCGAGCACGCGCCCTTCCTGGCGACCGTTTCCGGATCCTAGCCAGTGCCAAGGCCCCTAGCGGCCCGACAGCTGCATCTTATTGGAATTCATGGCCGCCGACGCCATGCACGATATTTGAACAGGGAATGCTGTACTTCGTTTTGTCAATTCGAATTTTCGTCGCGATTTAATGTATCGGCATTGATTTCGCGAAGGTCGCGAAGCGCTTCATCCACGGACGGATGAAGAGGATCGCGAACGCGGAAACCACCATCACAGAGCTGAATCGCGAACGAAGTCACGGTCAGTATGCCCAGGGGTAATCCCACCGGGGGGTAAACATTAAGGCATTGGGGTTAACGTTGCGGCCGCGCATCTCTAGAAGCAATGTCAAGCAAAGCTCCCCGCAAAGTTCTCGGCACTAGACCCAGACCAAAGAAAGCACCGCCTACTTCACGATTCGTACCCGATCCAGAGCCAACAGCGGAGCAGGTCGCAGAGTCGGAAGCGCTGATTGCTCTATACACGCCGCGACGTTTACCGCGGCTCGAGAACGAGCTCGAGGGCAGCTCTGTCGAGGTGCGCGTTCTCGGGACTGCCGCCCTTCTCGGCCACGCGTCACTGAAATGACAGGTGCACATGTGTCCGGTTCATCGTTGCTCTGCCAGTGCGCCCTAATTGCAACCGCGCAGGGCCTGTGCGAATCAAGCTGTATGTTTCAAAGACGTGGGAGAAAGATCTTCTGGCCCAAGCGTACCGGGAATTGCGCTGCACACCGGTGCCCATTGATCGCCGCGAGCTGTCGCTCTATCGGTACGACCCAGCTAGCCGGTGCTTCGAGCCGCTGGTGCAAGCGATCTTTGCTTCTTACCTCGATTTCTGATGCGGCATTCCCGAATTCACGCGTGCATGTGCACAGGCGTCGAGTCCAGGGCCATCCCCGGATGACCTGTTCTACGTGGCAATGAAGGAAATCATCCCGGAAGTCGAGCATGCACCCTTCCTGGCAACCGTTACAGGATCCTAGCCAGTGTCAAGGCCCTAGCGGTCCGACAGCTGCATCTTATTCGAATTGCACGCCGGCGCCATGCACGCTAGCGGTGGCCGCCGGCGCCATGCAAGCTAGCCGAACAGAGATTCTTGTGCACAGAGATTGGTAGCAGTATTGTCTTCTCGAATTCGAATTCAGAGCGCCTTGGGCATGGCTGCCGCGGCCGCGATCGCATAAATCGAAGAGTTGGAATTCTCCAGAGAACTATGTATGCGAAAACCATCGAAGAGTTAAAGTTTCCGAATACAATTACGTGCCCCCCCTGCCCGGCCCCGTTGAGGTTGGTTCCGAGGTTGAGGTGCTCAAGCTTCAGCTGCAGTATACTATTGCGTGCTTGTTCAAAGTACATGCAAGATGTCAAAAGTCATGCAAAATGTGCTTGCGTGCTTGTTCAGTGGCCTGCTTTTCTTTCAGGCGCTTGGAAATGTCCCTAAAGAACTCGAGGTCGCTGTTGCTGAGGCAGAGTCCGCAGAGGTCGCGAAGCGCTTCATCCACGGACGGATGAAGAGGATCGCAAACGCGGAAACCACCATCACAGAGCTGAAACATGCGCAGCGGGCTCTTCACCACTTGAAAACCTTCGAGGGTGACCATACAGATGTCCTCCCAGAGTCCCCCTGTGCTCATGATCACTGGCTCTGTGAAAGCAAAATTTCTCGGGGTAAATTAAAACAGAAGGCCATGCGCACTGTTCAGGTCCAGATTCCCCTCCCCTCCGACGGCAGAGATTCAATCAGGGTGGTGCAGTAATTCGTGTCCTCACCTTCTCCTTCGCGATCGCTGTCCTCGCCCGACTGGGGAGGATGTCGAAGGCCCGCGACTGCCGGTGGAGCTTGGCAATCCGAAGCGCCAAATTAGCGAAGGGCCGAACGTCCATAGGGAGTTCGTGCAAAGTGCTGGCACTTTCGATACCCAGGATGATGGCGCATATGCACAGTGGGGATGATGGGTTCTCGACACAGGTACGACACGGAACCTCCTTTGGCCGCTCTTCCACTTCTTCGTCGTCGCTGAGAGCTCTTGCGTCGTTCTTGGCGGCTGCAGCCCGCTCCTCAGCCTTCCGCAGACGTCGATGAATCTCCGCCACCGCTTCCGCTGACGCTTGCTTCTCGAGCTGCCGCCGCGACGCCTCATCTCGCGACACATAGTAAAATGCGGAGTTTTAACCCTCGGCTTAATCTTAATTGATTTTGTTGATATATCTCGTATATTCTATTTCAATCAATCGATAATCTGTGTATATCTTATCGAATATTCAATTATTTCGATTATTTTGTATTCTTTTCGATATTTTATCGTAAATTTCTCTTATTTTCCGATTAGTCTTACTGAGTTAATCGATAATCTGTATATATTTCCGAATAATATAACTGAATCTCAATTAGATCTTGCCTCTGGTTAAAACTCCGCATTTTACTATGTGTGATTGGTCTAAAAGTTAATTGATTTAATCGATATTATATTCATGTACTTTCTCGATTAAATTTAATTAAATTTAAATTCATTTAATCGGAAATATATCGCTTAACTCGATTAAGATCCATATTAGATTCATTTGTTTAATAAAACAAATAGATCTCTTATTGAATCCAATCGTAATTATACATGAAACTTATATGATTTTATCATTGTTTTATTGAGTCTAAGGGGGACCCTTAGGAATTTAATGAATAATTGGGTGTCACAGGTGTCACAGGTCCATCCCATCGAAAGGGAAAATCACTCTTTATAGGGCTTGAGCTGGGATAAACCTGTGACACCTGTGACACATACCATATTCAGTAAGGACCTCTTATATTGTGAAAATCTCAGTGTTAGTTGGTGTAGTTGATTCAAAAAATGCATTTTATACTCTGATTCATTGTTATTTCCTGTGAAATTTGAGTCAACTCAACCCACTTAGTCAACCCTTGCATTGAATTCGTAACAAAATCCATATACTATTACTACTTTTACGATTAATATGAGTCAACCTTGAGTCCACTTTAATATAAATATTATATAATAGGGGAGTGTTGAGTTTTAGTGTAAGGAAATCGAATAGTATTCGAAATACTTGACATTGCTTAATGTAGGGTGCATTCATATTTTGGCTACATCATACAGTAGAATTTCTATCGTAAAGAATGACCGGAATCCGGAAAATAATCATTGTAAAAAGCTATTGTAGGTAAAGGATATATTATATCCTGTTGTAATAATAATAATAGCTGATCAATGTTATTGTTATAAAACAAAGGAATCCTTTCAAAACTCATTATAGAAACTCATCAAAACGGGAATCTATCATGTTTATGTCTTTCAGTCTTCTCAAATGTGAGGAAATTCATTGTTTTATCGATCTCATCTGCTACTGCTTGTGTTTTATGCTGAGCTTCTTTACCACAACTGAATATATCAATTGCTAACATGCCTTCATTGGAATAACAATGAGCTGTACAATGGCTTTCATCTAATAGCAGAACCAATGCAAAACCAGGAGGTGATACTTTGCCATCAAATATTTCACAATGTTTATGAACAATCCTAATACCTTGTCTCAATATAGCTTGTTCAAGGGTTCCCATAATCCAATTACCTAGGAAGCTAACATGCTCATGTCCTGTTGCAATAGCTGATTTAGCTTTGTAATCAAGCATAACATGAAAGCCTCTGTATTTAGTCTCCATTAAGAATACCTTAGAAAAATTAATTAAACCTAATCGAACCGAATGCAAACATCCCTATATTCCACTGTGATTGATGAAGTAGCCCTTTTCCTATGTGCTTGACTTTTTCTTTTATTACAGTCCCTACACCCTGATCCCTTCACATGATTAAAGGGATAGGTAAGGATCACTTTGTTACACTGCAAACATCTAACAGATACTTTCTCTTGAGCTTTGATGTAATGTGTCTCACTGTAATCGAATTTATCTTTACCATGGACTGTCATAGCAGCATCAATAAACTTTTTTGTTTTACTATCCATATTCTATATATAACCAATATTCTTATGGAGCAGTATCCTGCCCGAAAATGGGGAAATATCGATTTGTCCCATAGTATTCAGCATAGGTATTTTGCTTTGCAATAAAATCGGTTCTCTCTGCAAACATCACACATTTGTAGATACCAAACTTGGTGGCTCTCACTAAGAACTGATAGTCTTCCAAACCGAAATTGACTCCATGATAAGCAATTCCGAAATTATCATATGGGGTGATCACTACTGCAAAGTTGGGAGTTCCACCTTCAACTTGGCATACAGCATAAACATCTGGTGGGATATCAACAACAACCTTATAGTGGTCACCAATCTCAACAAGAGAGTCAACAACTGCTGTTTGTTCATTCACAACAATGGGGAATATCTTGATTATATAGGGGGCATTCATGCTGGGGACATAGGTTCGAATTCTTGTGTTGGGATCAATGGGATTGGGTTGATCATTCACAAATAGAGGCGCTCCAACAGCCCCACCAACCCTAAGACCATCACCAATATAAGCTCCCCCCGATTTGCAGTTAATAGCTCCCGACCTAGATTCAAAAGAATAAGTAGAAAGAGGATCTCCATAGCTATCTGGGTCTCCATAATGAGCAGAAAAGTTTGCATTTGTGACAAGTAGCTTAGTTGTCTTAACTATTCCATTATTTTTATCACATCTGAGTTCCTGTAATCTCAGTTTATGGGTGGAACCAAAGGTGTTCATTGTAGGTTGGACCTCTGTGGATTGGAGACCTTCCACATCATCAAAGGTAGCATGTTGCAGAACATGGTTTGCTGGGGCTGCTAATGATAGTTGTGGGGTGATAATTCGTTCAAGTGGGGGTTGCTCAGCCATTTTACATTAAAGGGATATATCTTTTATGGGGTTGGGTCATCAATAATATCTGGCTCCATGTAAAACCCTGTAACTGAAAGAGTATCAGGAGTTACACCTCTAAGAGCTGATACAGCGGCTATATCTGTTCTCAAACCGATAAGAGTTATAGTATATAACCCAATATCTGTAACAAACAAGTCAAAGGTGAAATTATTATTATAAACACAGTAGCCATAACCGAAATGATTATATCCCTGAACATTGAAATAGTATTTATGACCTACTTGATTGTTGTTGGCTCTACAAAGGGAAAGCATTGCAGATGGAATCGCAAGACCTCTCAGTACTCTTTTGGTTCCTTCAATTAATTCCGAGTTTTCAAGAGTAACAGTATATCCAATGTAAAATTGAATTAATGGCTGCTGTGCAACAGGAGTATATAATCGAATTCGTTGGGGGTCTTCAACATTCTGTTCAAGAGTATCTGGGACATCATTATACGAAATTGAGGATGAAAGCTGACCTGAAACTCTGCAACCTCCACCAATAAAAGCTCCTCCTGATCTCACAGTAACAGCAGCAGAATTCTTATCGAAATCAAGGGCTTTCAGATCAACACTGTAAGCATCTGGACCTCCATTAGTAGGTTGGAAGAAGTTTGCATTTGTGACAAGAAGTCGAGTTGTTTTCACCACACCTGAATTCTTATCAGCTCTCAGCTCTTTAACTCGAATAATCGAATTTTTATCAAAGGAGTTACCATTGGAGTTGGGTCTCTCTGTGGATTCTAAACCACGAACCTCATCATTTACTTCATGCTGGCGAAAATGCATTGCAGGGGATCCAAGGGAATATATAGGCAGTTGAACTCGATTATATTCACCCATTGCTTCTTTTACTAAGAAGTAAAGAAAAATAAACTGCAATCAAGCCAAAGTGATTAAATTCGATCCAAGGATTGGTAGGCAACTGAAAGTGATTGAAGGTTGGATGTCATCGCTTTGAGGTTAGAATCACATTCACCATATTTTTTTACTGGGTCACCATGAGCCGATTGCGCAAGGACATTAACCAAGAGGTTTTTATACTCATTTACAACTGGTGAGAGCTTGTTAGTTTGCTGAATCGTTTTTTCAACTGTTTGTAATGCGTTTACAAGGGTGATTGTATCGAAAGAAAGCGCAACAGGCTCAGTTGAATAGGTGGTTCCACCAAGAGGATAGGTCGCCATTTATTATACTGTGACATTTTTAATTTGGTCTATTTGATCCTGTAGATCTTTGCATTTTTGGGACAACTCCTTCACAGCTTCAATGAGAACTGGAATTAAACCTGTGTATTCAAGAGATAGGTAGCCATCGTCTTTTTTAACATTAACTACCTCTGGTATTACCTTTTGAACATCTTGTGCAATTAAACCTAATTTAACTCCATCTTTTTCACTTCCAATTCGTTTAAAACTCACTCCCTCTAATTTCTCTATTGCTGAAAGAGCGCCGGATATCTTTTTAATATCGGTTTTGTATCTTATGTCACTTCCTTGTGTTAAATAACCTCCAATCCACATCCATCCTCCATGATACATGTAACAAATATCAGTATCTTGTTCATTTCGGAATACAAGGGGAATATCTCCCCTCCTTTCAAATATGTAGAATTTTGGTTACCGAAATGGATACGATTATATCCATCACTTGAACTAAACCAAGTCCCCACAGATCCTGTTAAGATATTTGGTTTACTATAAACGTTATTCCAATGAATATAGCCGGTGTGACCACCATAACTATTTCCTACCCAAATTTTCATGTAACTAATACCCATAATATGAACTCTTCCAATCTTTGGTCTAATCCGAATAGTGAGGAATCTATTTCCAAGATGTATTGGAACATTATTTAAACCACTGTGGTTACCATCAGGCGATGTGGCGTATGGTTGATAACTATTCACTGATGTAATAAAAACTTCATTCCCTTGTCTATTAACTCCCCAAATTTCAAAAAGTCGTGAGTTAGTCCAAGGTAAATAGGTTAAAAATGCTGTTCCTGTGTGGTATCCATCGGGTATATCGAAGTCAATCCAAGCGGTAGAAGTTTCGTCATCAGATTGATTATTATGGACATATGAACCATAATTATAATATGGATCCCATGCTGTACTCCATGCCCATGTCCAACCCTCAGAACATCTATTAAATGCAATACCTCCTACTGTTTTATCTGCTGTGTGAAACTTTGGGACATCATTACCGTTTATTTGGAGTTTGGTAGTAGCATTAATAGTGGATGCTGTAATAGTATTATTCACCCAAAAGTTACCGTTACCATATGATTTTAAGATTGCTGCATCCGCTGAGTTTCTAAATTCAATTGACACACCGTCAGCATTCGGTCTCCCTCGTATATATGTGCAATCGCCATTACCAAACCAAATTCGCTCGACTGCATCTACTGATTTTAACCATGTATTTGTTGGCCATGTTGCTGTTCCTGGGAGGTCTGCGGCTGAGTAAAATGATGGTTTACTAAATACGTTATCCCAAGAGATCATGCCCAATTCATTATCAGTTGCTCTCTGTCTGCTCCACCCAAAAACACCTGTAAGATGGATTCTACCTTTTCGACCTTGAACATATATTTTTGTGTAAAACTCACAATTAATAGAGATGAAAAGTATACTAGATTGGGTTCCATCGTGTGCTGATGCTTGAATTCCTTGATATACATTTATACGCCTGAGGAAATGTTGATTTCCATTTGCTGTTTGACCATAGATGTCGAAATATCTACAATTAGACCAACACATGGTCTGAATATAAAATGTTTTCATTCCTGTGGGGACATTCCACCTCATCCAACAACCACTGCAATCTTCATCATTTTGTGGTGTTGTGTAACATCCTATTTGCCCTGTTCTTGCTGTCCAATTGACAGTCCAATTATTTGCGCTTCTATCTGTCGAAACCACATCTAATTGGTCGAAATCGTAACCTTTTGGTATTGTGGTTCCACCAATTTGTAAAGTGGTAGCATTCACAGTTCCTGTTACAGTTCCACCTGTAAGAGGTAAATAATTCCCAAGAGCTGCTGTTAATTCGGTATCTGTTACAACATCTGTAAGAGCTAATTGTAATTCTGTATTTGTTACATAATCTTTGTTTTCTAAATAATCATCTGTAACAACACCAGAGAGGGTCTCATTGTGTAAGTTTTTTGCTGCCATCCTCTGATTGACTTCTAAGGCTCCTCCTGCTAATGTTTTAATCCAGGACATTTCGCATTTCCCATAGTTATCTGATGGTTGTCCCGCAAGTGGGACATAATTGAATTTGGATCGACTGAATATTATTTTAGGTCTGGAGCCATCAGTTGCACTGACATCTGTTACATTTACTTGCATAATGGCATCCTTGTCATCATATGCTGCTGGATCAGATGGGAGAGGTGGTAATCCTGATGTCAATGGGATGTCCTCATTATAATAACTTGTTAAGAAGATGCCTGGTTTGGTATCAATCACCCCAACACCACCTGCTGAAATCATTTGGATTCTTGTTGGTTGTTTGATGTATAATTCACCTTCCATTGTGGTCCCTGCATCAATGCCTTTTCGATTGACATAATAATCATTTAGTTGTAGCCTTTCAGGTATGGTATTACTCTGGTAGAGACTCACACCATTTGTAAAGTCTGTCAAAATATTGCCTGCTGATGAAAACCTGGGCTGCTGGTCGATTTCACTCCAAGGGTGTCTGTGGTTACTGTTGGTGATCTGGGAATAATCATGAGTATGGGAATCAGGAGGGAATGTTAGTGGTCTATCTGTGATATGCTCCCATAAATGTGTGTGATCAAAATCTGTGATCTGATCTTTGGTGTGAGTATGTGCGAAATCTGTTATTTGGTCTTTTGTGTGAGTATGGGCGAAATCTGTTATTTGGTCTTTTGTGTGAGTATGGGCGAAATCTGTTATTTGGTCTTTTGTGTGAGTATGGGCAAAATCTGTGATCTGATCTTTGGTGTGAGTATGGGCGAAATCTGTGATCTGATCTTTTGTGTGAGTATGGGCGAAATCTGTTATTTGGTCTTTTGTGTGAGTATGGGCGAAATCTGTTATTTGGTCTTTTGTGTGAGTATGGGCGAAATCTGTTATTTGGTCTTTTGTGTGAGTATGGGCAAAATCTGTAATCTGGGCTTTTGTGTGAGTGTGATTTTGAATCCAACCTTGAACCACATTAGAGGTTGGATGATGTGGTAAATTTGCATTGCTTGTAACTGTAAGGTAATCTATTACAGTATCAGGTGAGGTTATTTTTAATCCTCTGTAAATATTCAGAGTCTGGGTATGAGTGAATCCATATTTTTGTTGAATGTAATACCTCACAGCATTCTTTTCAGAAGTTGTCAAAGCCCTATTGAAAACAATCAACTCGGAAATACCACCATTCACAATATTACCAAATCCGAAATGATTGACAGTATTATCTGGTAGATAATTTGTTCCTACAAGTGTTTCAATATCTACTCCATTTAACCCGACTGTGTAGCTGCTGGAAGTAATTGTTTGGTCAGTGTAATACCATGTATTTATTAAAGAAGGAACCGTAATAACTGGGCGGTTTTGGGATGCTCCATTAATAGTGAACTGGTTCATTCCAATAGCAGTAGAAGATGTTGCCCATAATAACAATATCGTGATGGAAAGGCGCTTCTGTAAAGTCTCAAGTGAACTTGCATAGAAGAGGCAGTTGGATGATATTTTCCCACAAAGAAAAATGTAAGCCCATTTGAGAAATCAATAGTTCTTGCAGCAGAGGTATATGCATAAAAAGTGCCTGTTGGGTTTGAAACACTAACTTGGTTGTTGATTTCGGGATTGGTGTAATAGGAACTGGCTCCGGAGATAAACAAGTCTGGAACAACTGAATTCGGGACTCTGCTTACTATAGTTGTATACATTGCTGATTGACCTGGTACTCCTGATGCCTTCCAAGCAAAAATGCAGTTCGAGATATTTGATGCTGGATCAAAGCTTGGTGGGACATCATACCATTCTTCGTAAACCTGATTCATGGTATTGAAATTGCAAGAGCCAATTGTGAGGATTCCATTTACTTTCAAATTGCTGGTCTCTATATTGCTACTGTAAATATTACTATTAACTGTGAGGTTTCCTGTGATTGTCCCACCCACAAGAGGGAGATATTTGGATAGTTCTGCTGCAAGTTCAGCTTCTGTAATAAATTGATCAAGCATAGCAAGGGTTACAAAATTAACAAGGATTACTGCAGTAAGGTAATCCTCTGTGACCACTCTCGAAATGCTCTCATTGTGTATGTTTTTTGCAGCCATTCTTTGATTGGCTTCAAGAACCCACCATAATTCGTTTTGATCCATGCAAGCTCTGCCCTCCCATAGTTATCATTTGCAGTTCCCACTATGGGAATGTAGGAATATTTATCTCGACTGAAA
Organism: Cyanophora paradoxa; assembly: GCA_004431415.1. Taxonomy (NCBI): domain Eukaryota; class Glaucocystophyceae; order Cyanophorales; family Cyanophoraceae; genus Cyanophora; species Cyanophora paradoxa. The sequence continues at coordinate 24,314 of QPMI01000037.1, forward strand.
ACTATCATTGGTCTTGAGCCATCTAAACTGCTTACATCTGCAACATGAACCTGTATAGCAGAGTTAAAGTTTTGGTAGGTTGCTGGGTCTGTTGGGACTCTGAATGTATCTGTGGGAATGTCAGCCTCCATGTAGCTTGACACAAAGATATTTGGTATGGTTGCTCCTGGTTCAGGTGGTGGATTATAAGAGCCTGGTAATGTCCTAATATGAAGTGGTCCTCTCATAGCTGAATTTGCAAGTGTCCCATTCACATGTACATAGTGTTCATTCAAAAAGATTCTTTCTGGGACATTACAAGTCTGATAAAGAGAAACCCCCAAGTTATCAAGAGGCTCCACTTTTGCGAATTCTGGTTGGTCATTAATCTCATCCCAAGTGTGTTCATGTTTGATTGGTGGAAATTCTTCTGGTATTCCATCAATTTCTCCCCAATCATGCCTGTGATCCTCTGGTGGATACTTTTGAGGTTTGCCTAAGATCTCATCCAATCATGATTGTGATCCTCTGGGGATACTTTGCAGGTTTATTATTAATTTGTTCATAATCAGGAAAGAACTCCCAGATCTCAGGTCGAAATCCATCTGGTAATAATTCCTCATGGGGTTCATAAGGTTGCTCATAATCAACAACTGGTGGATCATGCCCATCTGGCAAATACTCCTCATCAGGTTCATAGTTCTGCTCATACTCAAACTCTTGGGGATCTAAGCCATCTGGTAGTATCTCCTCCTCATTGGGGTCAAACTGATCATATTCATATTCTTGTGGGTCAAAACCATCTGGTAAATACTCTTCCTCATCTGGAACGAATTGATATTCATCAAGCTCTAATATATCGACTTCAGGAGGTAAATACTGCTCATCTATTTGCTTTCTTGGTTCAATTATAGGTTTATTGCGAACTTGCTCCCAACTAACAATGTGTTGCCCAAAGGAACTGTCTCATCTGCTGTGTACTCTCTGCCTGGTTGCTTTTTCGGTGTTAAATCCGGTGGATCCCATGGAAGAGGGAAGGGAACTGGGACAGGTCCATAATACTCAAAGATCTCTCTTATGGTCTTCTCACTTACAAGCTTCTCACCATTTGCATACACATTGCTGCCATGGATATTTCGCCATTGCCTGGTTCGAATTCCAAGGTCTTTCACATTGCTATACAAAGGCAAAAGGTGCCTATCCATTTCAACAAGATCAGGATGTAAATGGATTGCTACTGGCTGACTGGGCTACTGTTGATTGTAATTGATGGCTTTTTTTGATGGACATCTTTTGGAGTAAAGAACCAAAAGGCTCATTCCTCGCAAAGTCATATGTTATATCCTTGGGATAGACATCATTTGTGTAGGAGACCTGATTTGTGTTGGCAATGGGACCCACTTGCAATACTTGGGGGACCTCAGCTTTTGCAGTGCTGCCCTCATTGTAAATTCGCAAACCTGTGTTCTGTTTGCCCTGCTCATCTTGAACATTGAAAATCAATCGACCACTATCAAACCTGGAAGGTATATCTGGATGAGTGCCACTGGTTTTGAGTTTCCTAGGTCTCCTTCTTGTTGCTTTGATCTCTGCCACTTGGTTTGCTTTCACATTACCCAAGCTAAAAGCTACACTGACTTCCTCCTTATCTGGATCGGTTTGATTCACAGATAAAGCATGCTCCCTTGATTGAGTCTTGGATGAATTATCGGAACTGTGGTCAATCGAAACTGAACCCTTTACTTTAATATTATCAAAGTTCACATGCTTGGTGCTGCTTGCATTATCATCTTGAATGGTTTCTAGATTGGGTGGGTAATTGAAGCTCATGGCTTTTACTATATGGATTTATAAAATTCCTGATAAGTAAAAGATGCCTCAGAAGATCGTTTTAAGTCTTTCTGGCGGGGGTGCAAGGGGCATTATCATAACCAGGCTGCTCAAAGAAATCGAAAATCGAACTGGAAGGAGAATAATCGATCTTGTGGATCTTGTGAGTGGAACTTCCACTGGTGGGATCATTGCAATAGGTTTGAATATCAGGCATCCTGATAAACCAGGTGAACCTAAACTGACAGCAAACGATTTACACAATATTTACCTAACTCAACTGCCCTTGATTTTCGCAAATCCTCGAAATATCATCGAAAATGCCCTATTTAACACAAAGTATGATGTGGGACCCTTGGAAACTGCAATCAATTCAGTTACTGGTGAATCACTAATACAGGATTCCCTAAAGGACATTGTGATTACATCCTTTGATACTCAGAATATGAAACCAATATTTATCACAAATGACAACAACTACAACTTTATGCCTTGTAAGATTGCTGCTAGGGCTACTTCTGCTGCTCCTACATATTTCTCTCCTGTAAGCATTGTTGATTTCAATCAGGGGTATTTGTCTGTCTCATTGATGTGCCATTTCTGGAAACAATAATCCAGTGTGTGTGGTTACAGCCATGCAAAGAAAATTTACAGTGATGATGATGATATTATAGTAATAAGTATATCTTGTGGAGAGGTGGACCCACATTTAGAGTCTGATTATGTGGGTTATGCTTATGAGACTGTCAACAGCTGGGGCATTCTCTCATGGATTGCCTCAACAGATGGAAGCCCATTGATTAACATGCTCATGGCTGCAAGTGAGCTTTCTGCCCTTGATAAGATGGAGGAGTTGTTACCCTACAACTATGATCAGGATTATGGAGATACTATAGGCTATCAGTCCACTTCCAAATCATATAGTAAGCTCCCTGGATGACACTTCTAAAATCCCAGACATGCTTGCATTCACTGAAACATACATTGCAGCAAACAATGATATGATTAATAAGCTTTGCAGCATTCTAGTAGCAAACTATGAATTAAAGAACCCTTCAAAGGCTTACATATCATCCACTCTCACTACATCACCTCTTTGGATGCTAATTGGTATCAGCTTGCAGATGATGCCTTTACTGCCTCATCCTCTGTGACAGGTAAAGAGCCTTTCATGGCTAGACCTTCAGCATTTGGCTGGAAGCTGGAGCCTATGCTCCTGAACAGATATGGGAAACTCCACTGAATACCTTCAAGTTGCTTTCCATATACTTTCGAACTCTCCTCTGTTATTGCCTATGGTTCAGGGACACAATGCTTTTATTAAGACTTTCAATGTGGCAACATCCACTGATGGGATCAACTGGTCTTTTATTCGATCAGATGGGCAGAACAAAATATATGTCTGTGAGAACATTAACAATGCTCACAACTCAGGTGATGTTGCTTTATTGAGTGGATTTCCTCTCAGCATCAAGGATGCTTTTTACATAGGTTTTTCTTCAGAATCAAGTATATTCGCATTTATCCCTTGTGTATGTGAATGCTCCCACAATGAGAGTGGACTTTACAGGTGCCTTTATTCGATAAACTCCAACTGAAAAGAATTGTCGATTCCATTCATATCAATCAGTTCACCAAAGTAATCTTTAAACTCCACAGTGAGTTCCTTATCACCAGGTTTCTGTCATTTATCTGAATGAATTCGGCATGCTCACCACTATGGTAAACATAGCCGCCTATATCTTTACTCAATTGCAGTCTAAGGATTGCCCCTGGTTATGTGGTTGCGATTTCGGGATTATATTGTGTCTGCTGGCAAAGGGGACAGCTCTTTAATATGCATGTACAGATACTGCTCAGCATTCATATCAGACATCTTCCTGCTGTCAAAATAATATTGCAAGGGCTTAGATGAGAGTCTGGGTCCGAAAGGTGGTTCCCATGCTGGGTGATCAGGTGTAATAGGTTTGCCATCATACTTTAACAGGTTCTCAGGTCGATAGGGTGATCCACCAACAGGAGGAGTGCTATAATACCCATTGGTGTATTCAGTAGAACTCACACCCAAAGCTTCCCTATTCTCTGGTTGCTTGCAATAAAACGAACTCATGGTTACTGTAAAACTCACTTTATAGGTAGTTGGGTTATAGAATATCTTGAACTCAAAGCTACTGTTTTGCCTGCAATGGTTTGGAAGCTTGAATAGTTCAGCCCATAATTATAAGGGTGTGTTACCCCAAATGACCTGGTTAATGTAGCCACTGGGAAGGGGATACACTTTCTGTGTGATGATTTCATTGTATGAACCATCTTGGTAATTAAACTGAACTGTTAGATGATCAGTTCCCACACTGTTATAGATACTGTTTGGAATCTCTGCATAGAGAACCCTACATTCCCTTGGTCTCTCTACTGGAGTTGTGAGAGTGACCCTGTAAGAGTTTTCATTTTGTCCTTGGCTTCTATCCTGCTATCAATATTAACAAGTCGATTCATTTTAATATATAAATATAGATAAAAGAAGAATGCCTGTGGATTACATCGAGGTTAGCTCATTTAATACAATCTCTGGTGATGGTCCACATCAAGCTTTGTGCTAGACTCCCAGTAGTTATGAGAATGTGAGGGCTGTGAGACTGGTCTCAGCCGAATTTTATAACAGTATCCCTATGGTGAGTGGTGAAACCAAGCAGGAGATGTGACAGTTGACAATGCATTTAGCATTTATTATTCTGACAAACTCCTGGAGCTGGAAGCTCAGGAATTCCAACAGTTCGCCCAGCTGCTGACTATGAACAATGGAAACAATTCATTATAAGTCGAAACACCCCATCCAAAGCCACCAGCAACTGGTGAATGTAATTAACTCTAATTCGAAGGCAGAAATCCCAACCATCCATTCGCTGCAAATGGGATGAATCACTGAAACGAATTATATTCACTCAGCAGTACATTTTACTTGGCTTTCTCAGTAGCTGTGAACCAAGCAACAAACAATCCAAAGCTGTTGAGTTCAGCTAGACTGCTGGGTCTTGATCCTGGAAGATATGGTAACTCCCCAATCCAATCACAGGTTATGATGCTCTCACTGATGGAATCTTTACTGGTGGTCGAGTGAATGGCATTATATCTTCTTTTGAGCCTGAAAGACCAGGGACAGTGTTTTGTTTGTGAGAGTAAAGGAGCTGGGTGATCTGGTGCAATGTGGGGATGGTCTTCTGACTGGTTACTTTCACAAAATAGTGGTCCCTGATAAAGACTATGGTGAGCATGTTGTTTACAATTCAACAGAGGCTCATCACTTTATAAATACTATAACAAAAAGGTTGGATTATCCACTTTCTCGGTTGATATTGTAAATGCTATTAATGAACCAATTGATTTTGAGGGTCAACCTGTTCTATCTTACTTTGAAATCGCTATGGTGATGAGCCAGCTGGGGACCAGTTTATGAATACTTTAAGATGCGAATGTCACAGCTTCACCCTTCCTATCCAGTTATTACAAACTTCGCATAAATTAAGGATCATTGGTAGATTTTTTATGTTGCAGTATTATAAAAGAGAATATAATGGATATCACTTCCACTCTTCAAAGACTTTCGCTGAAAGAAGCCTAACAACCCCAGAAGGCGAAAGCCTTTTTCTGGATAACTCCCTTATGCTTGGTCTCGAATCCAAGTCTAAGCCAGTTCTAGTTGTTGTGAATCCCAGCAATACTTTTGAGAATAATGTAGGAAATCGCATTTCCTTCAAGCTACCTCGCTACAATTTCTGTGGAAAACTCGAACTTGCTTTCGACCTACCAGAAATCACTTTTGCTGGTGAAGATCTAGTTCGCAATGGATACACTCGCCCAGTTGGTGCTTTAGTTCAGCGACTTGAAATTACCTATGGATCTTACACCTACCACATTCCTTCTGATTTCCTTGCTCATTTCCCCCTGGTCTATTATTCGGAGGATCAACTAGCTAAAAAGAAACGCTCAATGGGCATGGTTCATGGATCCCTGCTCATGGAACAACCGACTTGGTGGCTCATTTTTCGTTGAAATCCAGTGCTTGGCTAAATCACTACCTTCCCCTTGGTGCTTTATCTGGTGAAATGGTTGTTACTGTTTGGTTTAAGGATGCTGGAAAGGGTTATGTTGAAACTTCCTATGGTGGTCGCTCTCTCCCTGTTGTTGGTGGGACCAGCTGCTGATAAGACAGAAGATGATGGTCTTGGTGATACTGCTAATGCTAACACTTGCCCATGTTGGTCAAAACATCACACTTTCAGTCTTGGTGCAACAACCCCGCTATTTCAATTACTTCTCCTCGCCTTTACATGCATGCTATTAATGTTTCTGATGAGCTTTTCGCTACTGTAATTGAAAAAGTAAAGACACTGGCATGGCTATTCCCTCCCTTGATATTGGATTTGTAGATGCCATTGCTTTCCCTGCCAAGGGCAATGCCAGCCCAATCGAATTAACCTCTCTCAAATCTCAGGTCTTGTCTATGCTCTGCTTGTTTCAGTTCGTGATTATGAGACTGTTGACAAATCCAATGGCTCCCATAGTGTTTCTTAAGACCTATGCCAACTCCAAAGAGATAACATTCACAACTGAAATAAATGGACAGCGACTTTTTG
>QPMI01000038.1:0-396954 GCA_004431415.1 Cyanophora paradoxa
GGGCAATGCACTGAATTTGCATCTTCTGATAAGCGGCACCCGCATACCACTCCTCATTACCGACTCCACCGGCTGTGACACCATTGAATTCGAAGACCAGATCGAACGCCGATGTGCCTGTGGCATCGATGTAGCCCGTGTTCTCTTGGTTGAGAAGCGACGCCTTTCCGTTTCCAGCACCGAAGTAAATGCCAGTGAGAGCGGGGTAGCTTGTGCTCTCGGTAAAGATCGCCGAATTATATTTATCTGAAGTTCGGTCGCGGCAATCATGAGAGGAGCGAAAGTATTCGAGTAAAGGCGTTATTGTTGAGTTCCACATAGAAGCTTACAGCGTTGGTTCGAGTGCACGAGGAGCCAGAACCGAGAGAGTTCCGTTGTTCACCTTCGTCTTCGCGTTTTTGGCGCACAGAGAATACGAGAGTGTGGATGAGACCCGCACCTGTGAGTTGCGAGAGATTGACTCGCGAACCGGAGGCGGTCGCTGGAAATCTGTGTGGAGGAAACCGATTTCGTTGTAGGGGATCGCGATACCAGTCGATTTAACACGGGCAATGGTCTCAGATACAACCGCCTCATCGGCATTTACGACCTTGCAGATAATGCGGGGTTTCAGCACTTGAAGGGAAGCACCACTGTTTACGACCGAAATATTGCCAACATTGTTTACATCCTCAATGATACCATCACCAATCGCCTTTGAATTCGATTTCGACCACGATCTCAGATTCAGAGCGCAAAGTGGGAACATCGCCTTCTCGAAAGGAGAGGGTAAATCGATTTCGTAGGTTCCACCGACAGTGTTACCAGCGGTTCCGACAAGACCACCCACATAGCGAAGTTTCTTATCGAGTTCGCCCTGTTCGGTCATCAGTAGAAAATACTGGGTGACGAAATCCTCTGGACAACATAGCGGAATGAAGCGTGAGAGATTTTCAATGCGCTTAATTAGCGATCCAATAACGCGAAGGTAGCCAGTAGTTCCAGCGACACCATTCGTGAGATCAGTGAGGGTGATCGGGTTAAGATCGAGTTGCAGCCGAGACCATTCAGGAAATGGTAGCGGGGATTTTGAAGACAACTCGGTTGCCGAGAGCGCTGGTGGCTCGGTCGGGGCGACCAGAACTCGAAGTGGCTTAGTGCCAGAGGACGTTCCAATGACCAGCGACTTGTTTAGGAAATAAATCCTTGTAGTCATCGGTGGTGAGCATAGATTTCAGCTTGGGCGCTGGAATTGGCTGTTAGTCTCATGAGCGTTTCTTCTCTATCTTTGGGATCAGAAAATAATTTACAGGGCTCAATAGAAATTCATTTCGGGCGGTGCGTCGTAGGTTTCGATTTCAAAAGTGAAATAATGCGCCCAAACCCGAATCTAAGAGAGCGCCATCATGGTCGATGAGTTTAATCGTGAGGCGGTCGAAGATTTTAATTCGCGGAATTCACGAATGAGAGGCACCGTAGTGGACGTGTCGAAGTGGTAGATATCACCATGTTCGAGTTCCTGTGGGATTGGAATGCGCATGAAATAACCATCGACGTGCTTGTTGACTGAGCGAATAAACGGCGCAAATTCATCAATATATAGCCAGATCATCGCCGCCGGGTCTCATCTCCACGAGTATAGCCGCGAATGCGTCGATTGAGTGTCACAGTTCCCGTCCCAGGATTAAACACAAGGAATGTATCGCTTGCAAAAGGGGTAAATGTCTCGTAAACATATAGCTGAATATCTTTGAAACCGAATATTGCGAGTTTCTTAGCGATTGCTTTGCGATTACTGGATTTTCTGAGTGTTTCAGGGAAGCTTTGGAGAACTTGAACCAAAAGTTACTATCACTGAAAAACTCATAGATCTTTGAAGTAGTATTATAGCGGCATTTAATATATTTCCACCGAAATCTGAAAGGCGAGCTGCTTCGAGTCTTTCTGTGACTTTTGCGGCAAGGTCGTCTTTGGTGTAAAATCCTTTGGGATTGTGATGGTCACGAATCCGGAATCCGAAGCTGTGACCGAGAAATAGAGTTCCATGCGCTCGATGGTTGCACCAGTCGCGTCTATATCGTTTGTCACGGTCGAAAGAACATTGGGAACCGTTGCCTGCACCAGGCGCACAGATTTACGTTGTCATAGCGACGGGGTAATGTCACTACATACTGGTTTGGCTGAGTAAACTCCTCATCGCGATCATCGCTCGAAAAGCTCAGGTATTCTTTCATCTTACTATAATAGATTATGAAAGAATAACAATAAATTGCGACAGTAGAGACCTTGAAAATGGCGTGCTGCACTTGAAAACGCGCCTTAATAATGTAAGGCGATTTCGTGTGCTATCAGCTGAGATTCCCAATAGCTCTTATGTTGTTCCGCCCGATCAGACAATAACTATAACGCTTTTGAACGAAGAGCCCACAGTAATCCCCGCATCCAAAATGATAGCACCGATTCCAGCGTAAACGATTATTATTACGTCGATGCTGATAACGAACGATATCCGAAAGAGAGAGCTTTAAACAGTGATGCTTTACTCGGTTTTTCAGGCGGTTCTTTTAATCCTCTCGGTCTCTTCCCGGTTTCCTATTCTCTCGCTCTGTCTACGAACCGCTTCGTGTTCTCATCTCCGAATAGCCCTTTTACATTAGAGTCCTCAGACCAGGAGTTCTGTGACTGTCTCGGCATAGAACCCGGAGTGGTTTACGCCAGCACACCAGAACCAGTGCCGGTTCCACTCAGAGATTACCCCAGTCGCTACGCGATTATATGCCCGAAAATGGTCGACTTTAATGCAATTCCATATATTTACCTTGATATCGAAGAGCTCCGCCCTTTTACCAAATTCGCAGCGGTTACAGGTAGACAGAACAATGTCGACGACTCCTATCTATTGCGAATTCAGATGAATTCGGACTTTGGTAGATATTCCTTTTACCACGAACCGAGCGCAAGCATCCCTTTCGTAAATGTCACATCGCAACTCGATTTAGATCGTCTCACAATATCGCTTCGAAAATGGCGGGGCTCTGTTGCGGATATAAACGGTCTCTCATACTCGTTCCAGCTCGAAGTGATCACCGATTAAGCGCTGTCACACATAGTAGCCCTCGAAATCTATTCGGCATGCCGAAGCTACGTTCGTCGTGAGCACCCAGATTACGAGGGTTCTCACAGATCTCGGGTTCGCTAAGAAATGTTCGTCGGGTTCTACACTTCCGGCTATTTGATTTGCATTGGTAAACACTCTCGTCGCGCCGGCTTCTGTGTATGTGACAAGCGCCGAAACTCCCGGAGTTAATTGGTAATCGATTTCAAACGTTTTAATGTAGTTTCCATTTGCAGCCGGCTTCATTTTTATAGAGGAAAGCATAAACAGACGCGGAAAATCAATGCGTAAATAATTGCCTCCCGACCTACTACCTTGCGGCGGGTTGGTAAATCCCACCCACCCCGTAGCATTTGACCAGCGGGCATCAGAAGCTGTGCCAAATTCCGCAATAAAGGCGCTATTATCGAGCGGCACCCAGTTAGACTCCGGGGGTGCGCTTACATCTGTGCACCCGGACAGATTAATTATGGGAACATCGCCCTCTGAGATATTCATCGTCAGCACTGAATACATCGCATTAAAATACGTTTGCTGTGCGGAAACAAACGCGAGCGCTTCCGTTTCTAAATATTGCAAGTGCGTCGTTGTGATAGTATCGAGGGTCATTTTATCTTTCGGTAAAGGAACGCTCAGCTTATAGTAGCGATCGTAATTCTGATCATCGTTTCTGGGTAAAAGTTCCAGTAGCTTTACGTGGGCGTTTAGATCACTCGACTCTAAGAACATGCTGAGAATTGGCGATCCTGTGGCGCTTAGCATCCATTGCACGATCCCCCAATTCTTAATAGCGTCGTACGAATATCCAGATGTCGCCTTATCAGAGTCTTGGACGTGACCCGCCGTAATCGAGACCACTATAAGCTCCTCCTCGCAAGAGTTTCCGAATAAAGTGCGGGCGAATGTGTAGCCGCAAACCCCGGGCGAATTATTTCCACTCATGCAACCATCAATTAAACAGTATGTTCTTCCGGCGACTGTGACTTGTTTCGGCTCGAAATAGGTGGGCGCAGCTGAGGTAGCCCTTGCAGCATCGCGCACAAGCATCCCATTTATGTCTTCATCGTTGCTTGAAATAAAAACGGGGGACATTAAGACCGTGTCGAACGCAGTCACGATGGTTGGTTTATAGAGATCCGCCATAGTCGCTGAGCCGCAGAGTTCCAGAGCCACAGCTTCTAAGTTAGTTGCTTCGTACTTTGGGCGCTGTACAATCGATGTAAGCACTCGTGGATTCGCGAAAATCAGCGGTAGCTTTGCTTTGTAGAGCGCCAGAATATCAGTGGCTGTATATTTAGGGGCGCCATCGGTTCCCTTGATATTCAATAGGAGCGCGATTAATCCACCTGTGGATGTTCCCGCAAAGCAGTCGAATAGCTGTTGGATTCGTTTACCGGTTTGGGCTTCAATCTGTGCCAGTATAGCAGCCTCGATTATTCCACGCGACCCCCCTCCACTCAAAGCGAGAACGGTCTTCATTATCTTATATACTTCTTATATATCTTCTTTGTTTATAAAGAGGATGTCGTTCCTGAATCCGCGACCAGATGCACGAGTTATTAATTCGACCACTCAGATAGAGGACACTGATCAGGTAAACACTGAAATTCGCGGGTCTCTGAAAATAAACTTCAATGCAGACCGCGAAGATCCAGTCAGTGGAACACCGAGCAGACCCGCAGCTTTGCAGTTAATGAACGTCGAGAAAGGGGATCATAAACTTGGAATCGACTTTTTACTTGATGATAACGAACGAAACAGAGTCGCCAGCATTCAGGCAACCCGCCAGCTACCGAAAACGGTGCGATATAATCGTAGGAACATCCCGAAAGCATTCGATAGAGGTCGCTTAAACTTCTTCATTCAAGATGAGAGCGGTTTCCAAAATGCAGCTATGAGAATCGTGGATAATAGCACACTTATAGCGGGAGTATCCACACGGAAAACAAAGGTAGAGGTCGTCCATGATCTCTCAGCAGGTAATCTAACGACGAGTAACATTACAGCAAGTAACATCACTACGGATACCCTAAATGTAAACTCGCTCAACTCCGAGTCGTTTTTCGCCACCAATGTCGCAACCTGTAACCTAAACATCGAATCCTTTGTGATTCAGAAGAGCGAATCGGTTCCCCAGATAACAGAGGGTGTTTTCACATTAGACCCCGCGAAACCGACCTTAGAAATTGTCGAAAATGGGAACGTTGTCGATATAATTGGCGCCAATGCTCCGAATGTGAGATCCTTAGCACTTGATAAAACGACTATATCATTTGCAGAAGAAATTCCGGCTTTTACCACAGAGAAACAGGCACTGAGAACAGACCATGTTCACATAACCAGAGACAATATAAACGATCTTTTAGGCAAGGACATCGTAAAGGCGTTTTTGGAGTTTGAAAGGAGCAAGAACACCAAAGATTCCAGCCAGGATGGAACCCTCACGACCCACACAACCGAAATCGCGGCTTTGCAATCAGAAATTAATGCTCTGTTTGCAGCAGATGGAGCGCTTGCAATTACCTTAGCCCATATTCTGTCGAAAAGGAACATATACCCCGCGACTGACAACACATACCGAGTTGGTTTATCGAATCTGAGATGGTCAGAGGTGCATGGAGTTTCCATGTTTGCCTCCAATTTAATCCTTCCATTAAATCACTCACTCCGACCTAATCAGATTCTTACCAATGGTAATGCACTGATCAGCTACACCGACTATAATAGTAACCTTTCCCGCTCGGTTTCGCAAACTGAGACCTACACTGTCGAGGGATACCCTCAGCAGCTCGCAAATGGGGTCTATGTCGCTTATGTAGGCAAACCTACATATACATTCACTTGGGATCAGTTGGGTGTCACAGGTTTCGAGACGACTATACCCACTGTTTCATTGGTGGATCACACTACTTATTATAATCCTATCTATAACAATAATGAATCGAATAAAGCATTTATCCAAAATGTCACCTCCACAGGGTTTCAGGTTTCGTTTGTCATTAACGAGACATACAATTTACTTATCATCCGAAACAACTCATTGAGTTCCGAAGCTACTATTAGTTTCACTCTTAACATCAATTATATCACCCCTGAATTCGATAGCAAACCCAGAGTGAAGGTTTACCGAGATTTACAAGGTAGCAATATCGTTCCCTTCTCACAGAATTTCGATCTTGGGGCGAATTCTTTGAGGTGGAACACAGTTTATACTTTGAATGCAAACACCTGTAATATTGTGGTCGCAGGTTCATCGGCTACTATTGGAGATCTGACCGCGCCTTTTAGAAAGGAGTATCTTAAAGAGCTGTATATAACAAAGTCTGATTTACCAGATGCTATTTCGTTGGTGCTCTCCCCGACTCCCAGCATATCATACCACAATGTGAAAGACACAAGTAATGTAGTGCAGAGTGGAAGCAAAGTATTCCAGGCATCCGAAATAGGATCGGTCTCATATAGATATCTTGCAGGGGTTCCAGCGAATTTTAATTTCACATTTGAGACACCATTTGTTTCCCCTCCTACTATTGAAATAACAGACACGAATTTGTATGTGGTCAATGATGGGTCAGCTACATCACTTCAAAATGCACCAGCCGGCTACTCCCCATTTGTTGCAACTAACATAACAACCACCGGCTTCACACTTGTCGGAAATGCAACAGTGACATATGCTCTGTCAGGGTATCCTGTTGGGTTGTATTTTTCGAAATTTAATCTCTCTGTTATCCCAGCAGTGTCCCTTGCTCCTCCCTTTACTATCAGTTGGAAGGCAACAGGAACTATTCCGCGATTTGACCCCGAAGATCGATTAAAAATAAGGTATCCTCTCGATGTGACCGACCTCCATACTACGAGGATCAATGGGCAGAATTTCGTGTTTAATGGAACCAATGCGACTTTGATCGATAATAGAGTCACAAATAATTACTTTTTCGATTCTCGATATATTAATACTTGCAATATTGTCATACAAAACACGTTTGAAAATCGCAGTAAGACCTTAACAGTCACCTTGCCCACTCACTCGAATGTCTCAGATGGATTTCACTATTATCTTTTCAATCGTAATTACACCTCATATATTCCATATCCTTCTGAGACTGTCAACATGAGCTATCCCAGAGTCACCCTAACATCGACCAATGCTGACTTCTTTGGATCCACGGACTTTATGACCTTCTTTGCTTTCACATCCTCTACTGATGGGCTCTTAGTTTATTACACTTTCAGGTATGATGCTGTTTGGACTCAGCTTGACAGCCACCCAAATACAGATGTCATCGAAGTGGGCGATAAGAAATACATAAAAACCGCTTCTCCATGGGTGTGCACTGTCCGGCTCGATGACAGATACACTCCTAACCTTAATAACATTGGATTGCACTCGACATGCAATATTTATGTGCAAGGTGCGATTTCGGCTTCGAAGTACTTTGAGGGTGGGAATTGTGATACAGGACATAGGTTGCTATCGCGAAATGGACTCTTTGAGTCATTCAGTGGGACGGCTCTACCGCCCTTTATCAGGGACACAGTCTATGATACCACATGCAATATTTGGGTGTGTCGATCTGTGAGCAATCCACCTGTGACACAGGAATTATACAAGTATCTCGCAGATACCTATGGTGCAATCTCAGGATCCTCCACAGGAAATCCAGCGACGGCTCCAATCGTGTTTGCGAATGCATACACAGCGCCGACCTCATTAGCAGGGTCGACAGAGCCGCCACCAAATGATCCAAATCCGAACCAGCCTAACCCAGATCCCGATTCACAAGATCCCCCTACAACTAATCCAGATCCAAACACACCACCTAATAATCCCACGAATCCTACAAATCCAGTCGGGGCACCGGGAACAGATCCAGGAACGTTAGTGCTTATGATTCTCTTGCCGATTCTCGGTGCTCTTGGGCTTGTGCTTGCATACAAATTCCGAGCTTTATGTTGTGCTTGCATAGACAGAACCATTGCAGGAGCAGGTAATAAATACTCAACACCAGAGCTTAATGTGACCCAAACAGCCGAAGGAGATGTGGGCTTAGAGGTGAGATCAGCCGAGGGGCATGGTCTTAGTGTTGTGAGGACTGACCGACCACCAGCAAATAGGGCAGCACCCAAAAAATCACGAGCACAAGAATTGGCAGAGCAAACGATGAATAATGATAGAGACTTTATGGCGGAAATGGCACAGCGAGAAGGGAGAATATATGAACATGTTCCAAACGTTATGTAACAACCTTAATTTTTGTAGTATTCCATAATAGAGTATAATGACTGAACCCATAGTAGAAACGACAATAAAGAATGCTGTATTGGATAATAATTTTTATATAACCCACGCCAATATACCCAGTGAATCCAATGACCTGATAGTAGATCTAAAAGGGTATGTGATGGGAGCTATGGCTTCCAACCTGTGGAATGACATTTTTGGTTACGAGTTTGGTCACATATATGACATAGCAAATGGGATTGGCTATGTGGATGCAATGGCAGGAACAGCCTTTCGAAATCTAAATTGCAACTGTGTGGGAGGGTGGATGTTTCAGATCTGTTCAAATGTCGATCCTAGTATTGATCCAGCTACTGTGACCTTTGATTGCAATCTATTCGCCCCTAAAACCATTTTCTCCATCACTTGCAACCTTGTATGTTCAGATGTGCCCATTGTAGCACCTGTAATAGGTGCATCAAATATGTATATCCAAAGAAACCCGGTCGTGCATACAGGTGCCGAATTTATATTGGGCGACAACACCCCAATTAGTCGAATCGAACTACCCAATTCTCACAAGCATTTGTGGGAACATATCACCAATGCCCCATTTACCTATCCGCCCAGTTCTCACGAGCATTTGTGGGAGCATATCACCAATCGACCATTAACCTTCCCACCTGATCCACACACTCATGATTATTTGTCTCTCAAAGGTGGTGTTATTTCATCTAATCTTACAATTTCATCAAACCTTACAGTTACAAGTAACATTTATGCCAGTAACATTTATGCCAGTAACATTTACAGCAGTAACCTATGGGCAAGTAATATTAATGGAAGTAATGTAATAGTCGATTATCTCACTGTGAAGATTGAAGCAAACCTACCAAATCACCCGACATCGAATGTTGTTTTAGATTGGTTAGCAAAGCAAAAACACACAAAAGCAGATATTACAGATTTTGCCCACACTCACACAAAAGATCAAATAACAGATTTCGCCCACACTCATTTATGGGAGCATATCACGAATCCCCCATCCACCTTCCCACCGGGAAAACACACACATGATTACTCAGAGATTACTAATAGTAACCACAGGCACCCATGGGATGAAATAGATGAGCAGCCAGTTTTTGCACAATTGAATGCAATCGGAAATGTTTTTAATGGAGTCACACTTTACCAATCGATTAATACACCTGATAGGCTATTTTTGAATGATCATTACGTAAATCTCAATGGGACATTCACAGGTGAAACAGGCACACCGATGGTGGGAACTCTTGCAGTAAGATTACCCAGGGATCCAATCGTAAACGGAGTGTATAGTGGCGATTTCAATGTAGGAGTAAATGATACTTTCCCCAGTATCTATGTTACGAATTATCACCCAGGAGAAATAGGACAAGAAGCGGATTTTTCAGCAGCAATTCAAGTAAATGTAACGGATCAAAGCGCATATGATGGAGCAAGACCTAAGATAGTTTTCACAAGGGAGAAAGTTGTAAACTATCTTCCTGTTGTGGGACAACCCACAGATGATCACGGAAAATGCGAGATTGCATGGATAAAAACGACAACAGGTGGCGCCTTAGAAGTCAATCAGAGAATGGCAGCTAAAAACTTACACAATACCACCCTTTCCGGTGTTGTTACAGATGATTACCTCGAAAGCAAAAACTATGTAGATGATACAGAACTTGCAGCAATTCTTGAAGATTATGTAACAGATACCGAATTAACGTCGGCTCTTGGGGATTATTTACCCCTTACAGGCGGGACTCTCACAGGTGATGTGCATGCTCCGAATTTCTTTGTGGACACTCCGAATGATCAGTCATTCCCTGTTGTCCACCTTGGTGCTGAATATGTATTAGATCCAAACACTCCATTTAGTCGACTTGAATTACCCAATGTTCACAGGCATTTTTGGGAGCATATCACCAATGCCCCATTAACCTATCCACCCAGTTCTCACGAGCATTTTTGGGAGCATATTGTCAATCCCCCATCGACCTATCCACCTGATTCACACGATCATGATTATTTACCACTAACAGGTGGAACAATTGCAGGTGATGTGCATGCTTCTAATTTCTTTGTTACTACTCCGAATGATCAAACATTTCCTGTTGTCCACCTTGGTGCTGAATATGTATTAGATCCAAACACTCCAATTAGTCGCATTGAATTACCCAATGTTCACAATGTTCGACCATTAACCTTCGCACCTTATCTACACACTCACACAAAGTCAGAGATTACAGATTTTTCACACACTCACACAAAGTCAGAAATAACAGATTTTGCCCATACCCACACAAAGTCTCAAATTACAGACTTCCCGACATTTGCGACTGTGGCAACAACTGGAAACTATGATGATCTGATAAATACACCAACATACACTTCACCAACTGATTTTGACGCTACAAGTGGTATTTCCACAGACCGCACAGGAGATTGGAGAGATTATTTTGGGCAACCACTTGTAGGTGACACAAGCACTTGGGCAAACACATGGATTGATGGTGATGATGATTGTAGTAGCTGTAAGATGTATTGGACTGTTCCAACAGACATGAAATCATGTTATATCTATTATACGTGTCAGTATGACAGTAGATACTTTGATGTTGTTGGAATTGAACCATCAAACAATACTTATACTCGTTTACGAGTAAATGCCTATGCTCCTGGAATTAATCCTGTAAGAGATTTTAAACAGTTTGTTGCAATAAATTGTGAAGGACTTGTTAAAGTTGGTGTTCATGGACAAATAGGAAGAATTTATCTTCCAGGTCCGATTACTGTTGGTTGGAGCAAAAACCCCGCTATATCGTCACACAGTGGTTTCCTCCATTGGAATAATATATACGGGAAGCCAACAGCTTCTACGACTGTCGGTCCTCACTCTCATTTTAAAGCAGATATCACAGATTTCGCACATAGTCACACAAAGGCAAATATAACAGATTTCGCCCATACTCACACAAAATCGGAAATCACGGATTTCCCAACCTTAGACCCATTTGTAGCGAACACGATCACAGCAAATAATACCATGTATGTGGGATCCGGTCAAATTTACGAACCAGATGCACCACTTTATTTAGAACAATGGTTTTTCCACAATTCCGCAAATATATACGATAAAACGTTATTATGTCGGGGAAATGCTTACGCAAGAGCATATTATGCAATGGATGAAACAGATAATACAAAGATTGCAAAACTTGTTTCAGAACAACGGGTCAATAAAGACCAGTATATACAGACAGGGAGTTTTTCAAATTCTTTAACAATCGTAGGTCCGGGTCATTGGGGATTTTCACAGGTTGTCACATTCCCAAAAGCATTTGCGCAAGCCCCAGAAGTGGTTCTCAATCTGAAACAAGGGTATAATGGTGGTTCATATGTATTGGTATATGGTGTCACAAGTTCCTCAACAACAACCTTTACTGTTAATGTAACAGTTTCGGCAAATTATGAATTCAATGAAAGCATCGGACTTTTCCACTATCAAATGAGTTATATAGCAACAGGAAAGATGGTAGCATAATATTCTCACGTAATAATAATAATATTCTTACGTATTTATAAAGAACAATCAAAAGATGTCGACTGTGTTTACCCCTGTGTTTTCCTTATCAGCCAGTGCTGTCCACAACGTGCAACACACTATATATGATCTAAGTGAGTCATTCCCTTCGACTGAGACAGCGAAAACCGATTCTTTCAATGAGACCTCCATTCTCAGAGTCAAAGAACTCAGAGCTGACAAGGCTGGTGGAATCGTTAAAGCTACTGAACTGATCGTATCGAATCGACCCGCAATATCTTCGGGGCTGGTCACCAAAGAAAATCTATATGAAGGTCAACAGGATTCCAAAACGACTTTTAATCCGGCTGACAGGAATTCGGCGGCTTTTCAAGTTTACAGTGGCGGGGCATGGATTGGGACTGGACTCTCAGTTAATGGGACAGTGACAGCTACTAACTTTGCGGGGGGATTCACAGGGTTACTCACAGCAAGTGGTGGAATTAAAACGAATTCGATTGACACTGTGGGTGCAAATGATAATGTTGTGATTAAACAAAATAACACAACAGTTGCTACAATCACATCAGGAGGGTTGTCAATTAATGCAGGTTACATTTCTAACAGACATCCTGTTTTCATGTTTTCTACTCCAAACACGAATACAGCTGGAACCGCAGGCACCAACACAAAAATTCCATTCAGTGTTTCACAATTTGAGGTAAACTCACCCACATTTAGCACTACCAACAATACGTTTCAAGCACCCATTAGGGGTATATACTTCTTTCAAGTGACCTTATATTTTATAGAAGTTACAGCAACATCCACGGATTTCACAATTGATATATCAAGCAGTTCAAGCTCGTTTACAGCCTATAATGCCCGCAATACTCAGCAGCTTTATAATGCATCTAAAAATGCTTCATTTACTGGATTGGGAGTGAGTGCAACTTGGATAGTTCCAATGCAAGCAAACGATACAATATGTTGGTGGCTTTACTCACCACATGCCTACACTTATTTGAATGGAGGTAGATGCAATGTAAGTGGGTATCTTGTTTCCACATATTAATTTCTGACACTATAATAAAAGATGCCTACTATAAATTGTGATGTTTCAGACATTGAGGCACTTGCTATGACTGCATTCTTTACATCTGCACAAGATTGGATGAGAGAAGCTTTGAAATCTCGCACAGATATTGCGGTTAATGAGATTGTGGACAAAGAAGTGAAATCGTGTATTGGTGCTGGAATTCCGATTCCACTCACAAAGGAAGCGATTGTAGAGCAAGCTTTTAATCGGGGGACTGTTCGAAAGGCAAGCGAAATTCCTGTGAGTGCTCCTATGTAAAGAGTCTGACGACTGGGTTTATTGTTATTTTTCATAGATCATGCATAAGAAAGGCATGTATCTTGCATAGTGGGCGGGGCGCGAGTGGTTCCAGTGCATTAAATGGAACATTTCGATTGAAGTCGCGAGTGTGTGCAGGTGGGCATTTTCGGCATGCTTGCTCATGCACATACTTGCTTTCGTTATTTTTCATTGCTTGCGATAAATCGATTAATCGTGTTCTATCGTCGTACTTTGTCGATTATCGTACTCTATCGGTGGGGTTCACCTTGATTTCGTATTTGATCCATCCGGATTAAGGCTATCGGTGGGGGTCACCTTGATTTTTCAATTTGGGTAACTGAAAACAGTCCGGAAACGATCGGGAACATTTCGTAAAAATGAGGGTCTTACTGTCCTTACTGAGAGATCGGGGGAAAGTTAAAGGGCTTACTGGGAATGGTAAGGAATTAGAAAAATGAAGAATGAAAGGGTTTCGTGATTGGTTTCAGTAAGGAAGGGTTAGATGTTTGAAAAATACAATGTGGCTCAGTGCGAATTTGTGATTTTGTGACTGAGATTCGTGATGCTGAAAATGTGCTTATTGAAAATGGTCGCGGGAAGGTCGCGCAATTGGTGGGGGTGACCACCCAGCGAGCGCCCCCGATCGCCGCGCCTACTCCGCCCCCTCGCCACCCCGCCCCGCTGCTCGGCCCCACGCGCCGCCGCCGCCGCCGGCCCTGGTGGCCCCTGCCGAGATCCACCCGCCGACGCCTTCGCCGCTCCCGCCCCACTCCTGCCCGACCCCGCCCGGCCCGTGCCGGTGCAACTCCTTGGCTCCCGCGCTCGCCCTTCTCTCCCTATCAGAGCCGGCCCTCGCCTCGCTGGCCCCGGACCTCGCGGAAGAATCATCCGCGTCGCCTCCGTCGTTTCTTCAGCTCCCCCGCCCCCCCACCCCTACCGGCTGAGCTGCAGGTTTCTGCTGCGCCGCCCTCCCGCCCCGACCTCCCCCTACCTGGCCTCCGTCCTGCAAAGTCCACTCGTGTACACCCCCGTACCCAGCGCCCGCTGACGCCCCTGCCCGCGCGCCCTCCCTTCTCGACAGCACGGGCACGTCGTAACGCTGCAGCCGCTCTCGCCCTGCGGAACAGCTGGCCCTCTTTACCGCCCCCAGAAGCTGTAAGGACTCGTCCGATGGCTCCGCAGGCCAGCTCCCTCGCCGGCTCTCCTGCCCGGCCCCGGGGTTTCCGCCTCACGGTCCGCTTCGCGCTCTCGCCCGGCCGCTCTCTTCCCCGACCCCGCCCGCCCCTCCTCGCATAAAACAGGAAGGGCGCCGGTTTGGTCGCGGAGAGGGAACGTGGGTGGGGGGCCAGGCGGAGCGGGGGTGGGGTGGCAGTGCGGGCAGGACAGGGCGGGTCCCCGTGCCCATTGTTCTGCGATCAGGGAGGAAATAGGGATGCCCCACATGCCAGGGTTGCAACGGTGGTACGCGACCAGAGGGGTGCCAGCCTCGGTCTGGGAGGTGGGGGCGAGTGTAAGATCCTCGTCCCAGTACCAGGCGGGGAGAGGCGTGTCACGGTCGGCGGGGACAGCGGGTTTGCAGAGGGAAGTGGGGTAGAAATGCCAGGTGGGGCCGGAACCCCTAGGATGGGCTAAGTAATAGTCGAGGGCGAGTTTCCTTGTAGGCCCGGGATCGGGGTAGTCAACATCAGGGGCGTCCTCGGGGAGTGGTTGAAGGAAGATTGGGTTGGGAGGGGAGCAGCACTGGAAGGAGATGCTGTGAGTGATGTCTCTGCGTCCTAAGGCTTCAAGGAAAGCGGAGTAGGCGCGGAGGATGTCGCAGTCCGAGACAATGGTCAGGTGTTCGTCGGAGAGAAAAAGAGTATGATCTTTGGGAAGTCGGATGCAGCGGTTCCAGATGACGGTGTCCTCCGCCGTGAAGGCGCGTTCAAGTCTGGCGGACGCGAGGGGGACGAGGTCAAGGACCAGGTGGGTGTTGGTAGTCTCGGAGGCATCTACATAGTCAACAAGGTCCGCTTGGCATCGGAGGAAATTGTAGTCGGTGGGGCTGTCAGCTAGAATATATGTGCGGATGTGCCGGCGAGGCGGGAAGAGGGACGAGAATAGTGACGGGGGGAGGGGTGGGGAGGAGTCGTCCGAAAAAAGGAGTCGGGCATCGGGGATGTCCATTCCACCAATATAGTGGTAGGGAGCCGAGGCAGAGAACGTCTGCGGGGCGGTAGGTAGGGGGGCAGCTGGTCCGCTGAGGGGGACACGGGGTCGGCGGGGGGAAGAGGGGGCCGGGCGGCGGGTCGTCGTTGGTGTCGGAGCCGTTGCAGGTGGCCGCGGGATGGTCTTTGGTTGGTGAGAGGGGACCCACTGAAGCGTGACTTGGAAGTTCGGGTCTTGGGCGATACGAATGGCGTATTGCGTTCGAGCGTTGAGGAGAAGGGCCCCGTCTTCTCGGCGGAGCAGGGTGCGGAAGTTGATGGGATGGGAGAAAGATGAAGGGTCTTGAAAGGCGAAGGCTGTCAGGGCTCGGATAGTGTTCTGACTGTCCGTGATAATTTTCCCGCCCGTGGGCCCGAAATACGTGAATGCTGCGGAGATTGTGCCTGCTAGCTCTCCCAGGTTCACGTTATGTTGGACGCCGGGGAGGCGGTGGGCGAACTCGATTTTGTCAGGCAGGTCGGGATTATTTTCGAGGGGTGCAAGGCCGGCGTAAGTGGTTCGGACGGAGGCGGAGCCCTGTTTTTGTGTGCTGGCGTCCGTGTATATTACCCGGGGAGTAGGTCCGGAGGGAAGGGGCGGGGAGTTTAGTGCGCGGAGTGTAGGGCAGAGCTCTGCGAAAAGGGCTCGGGAGGTAATGAAAAGGAAGTCGAGCCCGGCCGGGGATTCATAGAAGTCGCGGTCGGCTTGTGATGCGGGGGTCATAAGGCGTGGGCGTCTCTCGAGGGCAACATTGGTAGCCTGGGCCTCCGCTCGGAAAGAGTCCCACCAGTCAGTTTCCCGGAGCCAGAGGTCGATGAAGCCAATGTGTGCGATTTCGCGGGGGAGGTTGGGAGGAGGGAGTTCGGGGTCATATTGAGCAGGAGGGGTAGCTGAGGAGGGGTCAAGGCGGGCTTTTTTAGCTGCGCGTGTGGGTTGAGCACGGGAGGGCTGCTGCCCTCTAGAGTGGGAGCATGTGAAGGCGGAGGTGGAGTCGGGCAGCTGCCGGGAGCGGGTGGGCACCGGCCTATTGAGATTGGAGAGGCTCGGAGACCAGCCCTTCGATTCGCACGACGAGCCTGCCGGGATTCGGCGGACGTGAGATGCGTACTCGACCCATCGGCAAGCAGTCGTAGAGAGGCCCAGCTCGCGATGAAGCTGTTCAGAGCCGCAGTATTTTGGGTGAGGGCAAAATTGGAATTCCAATCTGCGTTCACGCCAGGCGGGGTCGAGCTCAAGCGCCGATAGACCGGGGTCGCGCGTGGAGAGGCCATCATATGGAATGAGGCAGTAATGGACGAGTTCCACCCCATAGTTATACTCTGAATCCCGGGGGCAGTTGGGGTCCGCGTCAGGGTCCTCGGAGGCCGGTTCGTCCAGGTTTTCGTCCGGGATCGGGGGTTTCCCAACGACGCGGCCAACTAGGCCTTGGGATGTCCATACAAAATCGCCAATTTTTAGTCCCGCAAGGACGGCATTAGCTTGGAGAGAGCGACGAATGTCTGGGATAGAGGGCGGCGGAGGCATAGGGTGGCGGGGGAGGAAAGGGGACCGGGTGGAGGGGCGGGGAAGAGAGAGTTCTTCGCGGACAGCGTCCCACCAGGAGGGGGCACATTTGTAGTATGCCGGGACACGGCCGTGACTCCAGAGGAGGGACCATTCGGCAAGGGAGCCGTCAGGGGCCGTGATGTCGCGGATTGTGAGGAGGCCGCAGCGATGGAGTCGCTGACCGGCTTGTTGGAGGGTGAGGGGCGACAATTGCGTTGATATAATATATTCTCGTCGAAGATGGGATCGGCGGGAGGGGAGGCCATGTGTCCAGGAGTCGCACGTTGTGAGGATGTGATGGGAGGTGGAGGTCAGGTCTGCCGTGATGGCAAGCGTAATATTTTTCTGTAGTGTGAGGGGCCCCGAGGGGAGGTTCGGATATTCGTGTGGGAGAAGGGGAAGCCCGTATCGGGCCTGGGTGTCGAGGACACGTTGTCGGTATATTTGGCCGTAGAGTGATGATGTGTGAGAGGCTAGTTCCTGGCGGAGGCGCTCGTCGACGCACTGCTGTTGGCGTTGGATGACAGCTATTGAGGGAAGGCGATAGATGGAAGAGAAGGCAGCCGTGGATACGGACTGGGCCAGGTTGGCAGTGTGTTTGGCCGCGGTGAGCCAAACAGCGTCGAGAGATTGGCATTGGGATGGCGTTAAGGTCATGATGCGGAGAGGGTATGCCAGTTTAGGGAAGAGAACCCGATGTAGTATCACTTGGAATTCGTGAACGGTAATCTTTTTCGTGGCTAGGATCGAGATTGCAGATTGGAGCTGGGATTTGAGTAGGCGGACTTGGTGGGTCCAGGACAGGTTCGCAGTAAACTGGACGCCGAGGACGCGGAAGGGCGTTGTGGGGGAGAGGATGTGGCCAACCTCAGCTCTGGAATCGCCAACTCCGACATAGTATTTGCTCTTGACCGGCTCTTCGGATCGGGGGGGTTTCCAGTGAAAAATTTCCGTCTTTTTGGCGTTCAAGTTCATGCCATGGATATGTAGAAATTCGGACAGCCAGTCAAGCATATGTTGGAGGCCCTGAGCCGAGCTGGCAAGCATGGTGGTGTCGTCGGCGTATGCAAGCACAGAGACTTTGGGGCAGGGACCGGCGGGGAAGTAGAGGGGTTCGCCAGGGCATGGTGGGCGGGGGGAACGGGGGCGGGTCGGATCAGATCGGTGCGGCCCAAGCTGGTAGCCGAAATTGGACTGAGTCGCTCGTTCTTCAATGGCGGTGAGAGCGGCGTCGAAGAAAATGCGCCAGTGGAGGGGGGCTTCGATGCCACCTTGGGGGAGGCCACAGGGGACTTGAAAATATTCAGTGCGGCCGTGGGGGGTAAGGATGCACGCCGTGCGGTGTTGAGCTGCTTTTTTGTGGAGGGCTATATATCGTTTCCCTTCAGGATGGAGGTGGAGTTGGATACGGTTAAGGCTGAGCTCTTGGCTATGCCAGGAGACACTGTCGTAGGCGCTGGCGATATCCCCCAGGCCGCCAAAGATTGGCTTTTTGAACTGATGCGCGTCCTCGAGGGAGGATCGGAGGGCGTAGAGGACAGGGTCGGTAGATTCGCGGCGACAGAAACCATAATTACGGCCGCGTAGAATGTTATGTGTATCAATGCGGTCTTCCATGCGGTGGGTCAGGAGGCCTGTGACCAGCTTCCAGGTGACTTCTTGAAGGGTGATGGGGCGGAGATCGGCGAGATCTGCTGAATTATCTCGTTTCGGGATAGCGTAGACTTGGCCGCGAAGTGCGTGGTCGGGCACGTGGCCGAGAAGAGTGGATTGAACTAGAGCTCGGATGGCGTCGCGCGAGGTGGTCCAGTGGGCCGCGGACTCGAAGCTGTTTATCTCGTCTGTAGAGTGTGAGGCGGCTAAGGTCTGGCGTTCCGTCTTGGAGAGGCGGAGGGGGGACCAGAGCATTTTAAGCATTCCGTTCGTGAGGCCGGAGGGACCGCCAGCGCCATTGGACAGGGACGAGATGAGGCGATCGAGTTCGGGGTCCTCTGGCATGGCCATTAGCCCGTCCCAGACGGCGGGGGCGAAGTGGGAAAGGGGTCGGTACTGGCGTTTCCAAAATCTGCCCAACCAGGCGCCGTTTTCAATGACCTCGAATTTCGTAGCTATGGCATCCAGGTTTGGGGCGGCCTTGCGGAGTCGCCAGAAATTTTTGAAGTGATCCAGATGTGCGCGTTTAATTTCAGTGGGATCAGTGAGCACTTCGGGGAGTCCCGCTGCCGTGCGGGTAAGATACAGGCGAGGGGCGGATCGGAAGCGGGAGAGAAGGAGTTGAATAGCCCGACCCATGCTTCGACAGTGGGACAGGAGGTGGCGGCGGGTGTCAATATTGCGAGCGATGTCGGCTTCGGTGTATGCGCGGCGATGATTGTCCAGGGCGGCCCGCGCCTGTAAATACCACATGCTGAGTTGAGCATGGTACTCGGCGATTTCAGATCCTGTAATGATACCATTCTCGAACTCAGGGTAATTAGGAGGGTCGGGGAAAGCGAGGAGGGAGGGGCAAAATGCCAGCGTGGTGTCCGAGCCCGCAGATTTTCGGATGTCTGTCACGTCTTTGGGAAGGTCCCGGAAAACAGCCCGAATAGTTTCGTCAGGCGGGTGGTCTGTGGAACCTTGGCGCGCCCAGTCGTTTAGGGCCTGTCCGACGCGGCCAACAAGTTGTTCGTCGTCAGCGTCCAGCGCAGACAAGTGGTTGAATTTAGCCATATCGCCCTGGGCGGCTACTCGGTGTTGGAGGACTTTTGCAGTAGAGAATTCTTTAGCGTGAGCGACGGACTTGATACTCTGGGCGATTGCGCAGAGGAGGGAGCGGTGGGATTTCGTGGCGCGGCGGGCGTAGTCGGGGCTGTTTTCGGGAGTGAGAAGGAGCTGGATATACCGCTGACCGTGTTTATTGAGAAAGGCTTCGACAGCGAGCTTGAAAGCAAGCCGGATTGGTGCAGGCTGGGCGGCATAGTTGAAGAGAGGGGGGAGAGGCTGGGGTCGGGGCTGGCGGGGGGCGGTCGGGGGGGCAGAGAGCACTCCTTCGGTTGTGAAAGTCGCCAGTACTGGGAAGTGATCGGCTGAGAGCAGGGGGGAGGGTCGTCCAGGGACAGCCAGTGTACGAGTGCCCAGCGATCGGGCCGCTAGGGTGGGGGAGGCGAGGGCATAGTCGAGGCGGGCGGCGTTCAGGAGAGGGCGGTGGCCTTGCTCGTCGATGAAGTCTGCGTGGTGTGAGATGTGCGTGAAATCGCCGGGGGTACCGGTGTCGATGAGGCCCCAGGTCGCTCGGAGGAGGGTCCAGATTTCCGCGTAGGAGTTCGGGGGTGTAGTTTCGGTGCGCCGGTTGCCCCCGGTGATCCGGTCGTTGCACGGAGAGTGTGTGCTATTCATATCGCCGAGTACCAGGAGATGTGTCTGCCAGTCAGGCTCGTGGAGGTCAGGTGCGACCTTCGCGGTCAGGTATTCGGTGAGGTCGTGGAGCTCTTTTTGCAAATTGTCGTGCCCGCAGTCCGGTACATAGAGTGAGAGGACAATGAGGCGCTCGCGCGTGCGCGGGAAGTCAAACCGAGCGCCGGCTACCCGGCCGTCAAACGCGTAATCCGCCTGGCGGTGCGCTGCATAGCTTGCTGAGATCCACAGCGCGGAGCCGGCGGTGCCAGGACGGGCCGCGGAGGGAGGGGAGTAGACAAGGTAGCTAGATTTATGGCGGCGGACTGCCGTCTTAATCAGGTGATCGCGGATATTGGGCGGAAAGGGCTTCGAGGGGGGGCGGTCAACGGGGACCATGTCGACCTCTTGAAGAGCAACGAAGTGACAGTCCCAATCACGGCGGCCATAGTCGATTGCGCTGATAAATTTAGTTGCAATATTGTTGCCGCTCGTCTTCCCCTCCAAGCGGCGAATATTCCACGTGAGGGCGCGGAGGTTCAGCTTCGCATTGGCCGCGTCCGGGGGATGTGCTAGGACGGGGATCTGGAGCACATCACGATGGCGGCGAGCGTCAATACGGTCAGCGGTGTAGAGGGAGGGAGGGTATAGCGTTAGAAGGGACGAGGCCGCCGTGACTAGTGTCGGGGAGGAGAGGGCAGCGGCGGCGGTAGCGACTGCAGCGGCCGTAGCTGTGCTGGGCTCAATGTCCGCAAAAGCGACGGGGACAAGGGCGGCGAGGAGAGCACAAAGGAGGAGGCGCGCGGGGAGAGGGGCCGGGCGGCTGAAGGTCCGTTGGACTTGTGGGGCGCGGCGCGCAGGCCGGCCCAGGAGTTCGAGACCGGCGTCATGCGGCGCAGCGTCCGTGGCGCCGGCGTCAGCGGGGCCAGCGCTGGCGTGCACGTAGGCACTGGCGCGGAAGCTAACTGCGAGGTACGCGGCCGTGCGCGTGGCTGGTACGCGTCCGGATCCGTACGCGGGGCTCGTACGACAGCTCTCGGCGTCATGCAGCGCGGCGTCCGCGGCCGAGCTCGAGGCGCCGGCGTTGGCGGGGCTAGCACTAGCGTGGGCGCCGGAGCTAGCTGCGAAACCTGCAGTGGTAGTATCGGTGCTATAGCTAGGCGCCGGCACGCGACCGTACGCAGGGTTGGTGGTACTAGCTATAGCTATAGTGCAGCTATTAAAGCGCCAATCGCGGATTGCGGAGGTATTGGGCCGCTGCGATTCCTTCGAATCATTGCCCGACTCACCGGTCGCATGAATAGAAAAAACTGTTCGCGTTGGAGTTTTTTGACGGCACGCGGCGGGGGTACCGGTAGGCGCAGTTTCGTCCGGGGCCCTGAGACGTTCCGACCGGAAGGGGAGGCTCCACCGGCCACTGCAGTA
Source organism: Cyanophora paradoxa (assembly GCA_004431415.1). Taxonomy (NCBI): domain Eukaryota; class Glaucocystophyceae; order Cyanophorales; family Cyanophoraceae; genus Cyanophora; species Cyanophora paradoxa. The sequence continues at coordinate 21,761 of QPMI01000038.1, forward strand.
GGCGGCGGCGCTGATGTGGCTTCCGTGCTCCAGTCCAGCGATCAGGTTCTGGAGCATGCCGTAGCGCGGTCTAGCGAACGTGGTCCAGGAGGTGCTCCAGATGTAGACACGGCGACTGAGCTGCGAAAGTACTTGCGCGGCCTGCTGGATGCCGAGGCGAACAGCGCGGCGTGGAGCGGCAGCGACAGTAGCATCAGTACGGGGATTGGCCTCTCGAGCTCGCTGCGGGCCTGGAGACGCGCTCGACGGGCGGGGCGTTGCAGGCGGACCTCCGGGACACTTCTGCACACCGAGGTTTGTTCTAGGGGTCGGACAGTCGGCTCGGGAGGCCGACAGCGTTCTGGGGAGGCCGACAGCGTTCTGCAGGTCGAACGGAGGCGAGACAGGCGGCGCGATGGGGCCCGGCGGCGGCTTCACTTCAGGTCCAGGTCCGTCAGCACGGGCGCGGCGCCGGGCAGCGGGGCGGCCGACAGCGTCCTGCAGGTCGCGCGGCGCGGGCGGAGGCGAGACAGGCTGCAGGCTGGGGCCCGTCGGCGGCTTCACTTGAGGTCCAGGTCCGTCAGCACGGGCGCGGCGCCGGGCAGTGCGGCGGCCGACAGCGTCCTGCAGGTCGCGCGGCGCGGACGGAGGCGAGACAGGCGGCGCGCTGGGGCTCGGCGGCGGCTTCTCTTCAGGTACAGGTCCGTCAGTCCGGGCTCGGCGCCGGGCAGCGGGGCGGCCGACAGCGTCCTGCAGGTCTCGCGGCGCGCGAGGAGGCGAGGCGCGGGGCGCGCTGGGGTTCGGCGGCGGATTCACGTCAGGTCCAGGTCCGTCAGCACGGGCGCGGCGCCGAGAAGTGCGGCGGCCGACAGCGTCCTGCAGGTCGCGCTGCGCGGGCGGAGGCGAGGCGCGGGGCGCGCTGGGGCTCGGCGGCGGCTTCACTTGAGGTCCAGGTCCGTCAGCACGGGCGCGGTGCCGGGCAGCGAGGCGACCGACGGTGTTCTGCAGGTCGCGCGGCGCGGGCGGAGGCGAGACAGGCGGCGCGCTGGGGCTCGGCGGCGGCTTCACTTGAGGTCCAGGTCCGTCAGCCCGGGCGCGGCGCCGGGCAGCGGGGAGGCCGACAGCGTCCTGCAGGTCGCGCGGCGCGGGCGGAGGCGAGACAGGCGCGCTGGGGCTCGGCGGCGGCTCCACTTGAGGTCCAGGTCCGTCAGCACGGGCGCGGCGCCGGGCAGCGGGGCGGCCGACAGCGTCCTGCAGGTCGCGCGGCGCGGACGGAGGCGAGACAGGCGGCGCGCTGGGGCTCGGCGGCGGCTTCTCTTCAGGTACAGGTCCGTCAGTCCGGGCTCGGCGCCGGGCAGCGGGGCGGCCGACAGCGTCCTGCAGGTCTCGCAGCGCGGGCGGAGGCGAGGCGCGGGGCGCGCTGGGGTTCGGCGGCGGATTCACGTCAGGTCCAGGTCCGTCAGCACGGGCGCGGCGCCGAGAAGTGCGGCGGCCGACAGCGTCCTGCAGGTCGCGCTGCGCGGGCGGAGGCGAGGCGCGGGGCGCGCTGGGGCTCGGCGGCGGCTTCAATTGAGGTCCAGGTCCGTCAGTCCGGGCGCGGTGCCGGGCAGCGGGGCGACCGACAGTGTTCTGCAGGTCGCGCGGCGCGGGCGGGGGCGAGACAGGCGGCGCGCTGGGGCTCGGCGGCGGCTTCACTTCAGGTCCAGGTCCGTCAGTCCGGGGGCGGTGCTGGGCAGCGGGGCGGCCGACAGCGTTCTGCAGGTCTCGCGGCGCGGGCGGAGGCGAGACAGGCGGCGCGCTGGGGCTCGGCGGCGGCTTCACTTGAGGTCCAGGTCCGTCAGCACGGGCGCGGCGCCGGGCAGCGGGGCGGCCGACAGCGTCCTGCAGGTCTCGCGGCGCGGGCGGAGGTGAGGCACGGGGCGCGCTGGGGCTCGGTGGCGGATTCACTTCAGGTCCAGGTCGGTCAGTCCGGGGGCGGTGCTGGGCAGCGGGGCGGCCGACAGCGTCCTGCAGGTCTCGCGGCACGGGCGGAGGCGAGGCGCGGGGCGTGCTGGGGCTCGGCGGCGGCTTCACTTGAGGGCCAGGTCCGACAGCACGGGCGCGGCGCCAAGCAGCGGGGCGGCCGACAGCGTCCTGCAGGTCTCGCGGCGCGGGCGGGGGCGAGGCGCGGGGCGCGCTGGGGCTCGGCGGCGGCTTCACTTGAGGTCCAGGTCCGTCAGCACGGGCGCGGTGCCGGGCAGCGGAGGGGCCGACAGCGTCTTGCAGGTCGCGTGGCGCGGGAGGGGGCGAGGCGCGCGGGGGGCTGGGGCCCGGCGGCACATGTGGCATGCGAGGCGTGATGCAGCTGGGGCCCCGGCAGGTGGTTAGACCCTGTCCGTCGATCCAACCAGTAGACGTCGGAGTGGTCATGCTCGAGGGCCCCTGTAGTCGCGTGCGGCCGCAAGCGAGGAGGGCAGCAGTAGCTCCAAGAGCAAGGAAAAGGGGACTGGGTAGAAGGGGGATGAGGCCTAGGGGAAGGTGCAGGACGGGATGCGCAGCAGCAGGTTGGATGTGCCACGAGAGGGCGGCGATGATGGTGAGGAACTTGGGGGAGTAGTGTGGGTACGGGGCTTTCTTATAGGGGCCACGGGGGGATATAGTGTCTAGAGCAGTTTGTAGGGTGTGGCCTGTTAAGGCGGAAACGGTCACTATCGAAATAAATTCTAGGGGCTCTGGAGGGTGACCGAGGAGGAGGAGGAAAGGCAGGGTAAACGGTGCAGCCAGCACAGCCGGGGCCAGGCCCGGGTCATCTGAGACATAGAGTGCATGCAGGAGATCAGCCCCGAGCTGCCATATTGCACAGGAGAGCACATGCCATTCGGCCGCTAGGAAGGCCGGGAAAATAATAGAAAATTCAAGGAGACGGGGTGCGAGAAGGAGAGCGAAGTCGGCGAGGCGGGTCCAAGCAAACGCTGCCCGGCGGCGTGCCAAGGGGGACAGGACCGGGGGGGGGCGAGGGGAGGTCGGGGGAGGGACAGGGCAGGTAAGGAGTTGAAGAAGAGCAGGGCCGGACGAGTCAAGAAACCGCCGGCGGCGCCGGGAGAGGAGTGCGAGCAGGAGGATCCCGGCAGCTGGCGGGGGAAGAGGCAGGGGGGTAGGGGGAGGCGGGAGCGGGGGGAGGGAGAAGGGTGGGAGGGGGGGAGCAGTTGCTCGGGGTGTCCTAGGAGGAGGGGCGGGGGGAGGGCTGGTCGAGGGGGCCGGGTACGAGGGATCAATGAGCCATAGTGGGGACACGGGAACCGCTGCAATAACGAAGCGGAGGGCGCCGAAAAGGTGAGGGGCAGTTGTAAGGGGAGGGAGGGCAAGGAGACAGTGAAGGGAGAGGATAAGGAGGGGGACCCCGCGGTAAGGGCCTCCACATCGACGCCCTCGAGCTCGTCGCGCACGCTGGGCTTGCCGGCGGGCGCGGGTGAGGGGGGGACGGTGGGCGCTGGGAGCAGGGTCGGGGAAGGCCAGATGGCGAAGAAAGCGGGAAGACAGCAGGAGGAGAAGCAGCGAGGGGAGGGCGAGGAAGGCAGGGGGGAGCTGAAGATAAGACGGAGGCCTGATAGAAGGGGGGGAGGAAGAGGCGGGAGAGGCGGAGAGAGGGGGCGGTGCTCTAGGGGTAGTCCACAAGGGGAGAGGGGGGGGGTCAGGGGGGGCCGAGAGAGGAGGCGATTCTGCGAAGGTCACTGCTGAGGGGGTCCAAGGGGGGGAAAGGAGAGTTCTATGTAAGAGCCGGGCAATCAGGGGGTGCAGGGGGGGGTACTCTGAGAGGCGGGGGGGTAACTGGAAGAGAAGTGAGAAAGGGAGTAGTGAGAGAGCGAGGAGAAAGGAAAGAAGAAAAAGGAGAGAGAGGGCGGAGAGGGCGAGGAGCTCGGGGGTTGTGATATGGGGCAGGAGAGGACACGAGTCATGTAGGAAGGCATGAAGGGGGGAAGTGGAGGCCGTACAGGAGGGAGGGGGGTGAGGGGCTGACGTTAATGGGCTTCGGCGCGGCTCCGGGGCGGGCTGGGGGCGGGGCTCTCGGGCTGGGCGGCGGCGGTTGGCGCGGCCCTTGAGGCGTCGGGCGAGGAGGGGCGGGCGGGGTCGGGGAAGAGAGCGGCCGGGCGAGAGCGCGAAGCGGACCGTGAGGCGGAAACCCCGGGGCCGGGCAGGAGAGCCGGCGAGGGAGCTGGCCTGCGGAGCCATCGGACGAGTCCTTACAGCTTCTGGGGGCGGTAAAGAGGGCCAGCTGTTCCGCAGGGCGAGAGCGGCTGCAGCGTTACGACGTGCCCGTGCTGTCGAGAAGGGAGGGCGCGCGGGCAGGGGCGTCAGCGGGCGCTGGGTACGGGGGCGTACACGAGTGGACTTTGCAGGACGGAGGCCAGGTAGGGGGAGGTCGGGGTGGGAGGGCGGCGCAGCAGAAACCTGCAGCTCAGCCGGTAGGGGTGGGGGGGCGGGGGAGCTGAAGAAACGACGGAGGCGACGCGGATGATTCTTCCGCGAGGTCCGGGGCCAGCGAGGCGAGGGCCGGCTCTGATAGGGAGAGAAGGGCGAGCGCGGGAGCCAAGGAGGTGCACCGGCACGGGCCGGGCGGGGGTCGGGGCAGGAGTGGGGGCGGGAGCGGCGGAGGCGTCGGCGGGTGGATCTCGGCAGGGGCCGCCAGGGCCGGCGGCGGCGGCGGCGCGTGGGGCCGAGCAGCGGGGCGGGGTGGCGAGGGGGGCGGAGTAGGCGCGGCGATCGGGGGCGCTCGCTGGGTGGTCACCCCCACCAATTGCGCGACCTTCCCGCGACCATTTTCAATAAGCACATTTTCAGCATCACGAATCTCAGTCACAAAATCACAAATTCGCACTGAGCCACATTGTATTTTTCAAACATCTAACCCTTCCTTACTGAAACCAATCACGAAACCCTTTCATTCTTCATTTTTCTAATTCCTTACCATTCCCAGTAAGCCCTTTAACTTTCCCCCGATCTCTCAGTAAGGACAGTAAGACCCTCATTTTTACGAAATGTTCCCGATCGTTTCCGGACTGTTTTCAGTTACCCAAATTGAAAAATCAAGGTGACCCCCACCGATAGCCTTAATCCGGATGGATCAAATACGAAATCAAGGTGAACCCCACCGATAGAGTACGATAATCGACAAAGTACGACGATAGAACACGATTAATCGATTTATCGCAAGCAATGAAAAATAACGAAAGCAAGTATGTGCATGAGCAAGCATGCCGAAAATGCCCACCTGCACACACTCGCGACTTCAATCGAAATGTTCCATTTAATGCACTGGAACCACTCGCGCCCCGCCCACTATGCAAGATACATGCCTTTCTTATGCATGATCTATGAAAAATAACAACAGTGCGAATTTGTGATTTTGTGACTGAGATTCGTGATGCTGAAAATGTGCTTATTGAAAATGGTCGCGGGAAGGTCGCGCAATTGGTGGGGGTGACCACCCAGCGAGCGGGGGCCCCGGTGGAGGCCCCGAGGTCCAGTGTCGACTGCGCGGGGTGCGGACTCGGCAGCATCGTCTAGGCGCCGGCGCCGTCGGACCCAGCACCCCAAGCCGATTCCCACGGACAGGCTAAGCGCCGTGAGTATCGCCAGGGCGGCCCAGCTGGGACTAGATAGGGGCCCGAGGATCTCAGCGGCGCAGACGGAGGGAAAGAGAGCCCAGGCGGGGGGGTCAGCTAGGGGCCCGAGGACCGGAGCGAAGCTGGCCGCCGTCGGGAGGAGGGCGAGGAAAAGAAGGGAAAACAGACCGGGGGTGGAAAGGCCAGGTCGGGGGCCCGGGTTTCTGCGGTGGTAAAGCGACATCAGAGAGTCGGGGTGCGGCGGCGGGCGGCGAGCAGGCGGGCGGAGGCGCGCGCGCCGCGGAGAGCGAACAGCAGGGGGGCATCTTACCCCGGTGAGCCTTGCGGCCCCCGGGGATCGACGCGCGGATTGCCTATCCACGGAGAGCCGGACCGCTCGACGACGGCGTGTGGCCCCGTGGTATCGGCGCAACGGGGGGGACCGGACGGATAGCCAAACCGCGCGACGACGGTGTAAGGCCCCGTTACATCGATCCGTTTGTGAATTGAGGGGGGGCTTATTCACGGATAGCCAAACCGCGCGACGGCGGTGTAAGGCCCCATGACATCGGCCAGAGGGCGGCATGCCTTTAGCGTCGGCAGCGAACGCGGGGGGCACGTCGTTCGAACGTCGGCCGCCCGCGCCCGCCACGCAGTGAAAGAGTGGTGATTTGAGAACTGCGGGGCGGGCGTGAGGCCCGGGCGGGTGGCGCGAACGACGCGCGAGGCGGGGTGATGTCCCTTCGCAAGGGCGCATCGCACGGGGGCTTCTGCAGGAAGAAGGAGCATGTTCAGGATGCCGCCGCCCGGCTCGAGTTCCGTCGCGGGCGGCGTGTGTTGTTCGGTGGTCGCGCGGCCCTGGAATGGGCGCGGCGCCACATCGTTCGACTCCCTCTGCACCGCCGAGCTGCGACGCCGCTAGGCTTGCGCCTTGTTGTTGGCGGTGCGTCGCGAGCCGTGATTTTGGCTCCGGTGTGCTCGGGCGGTGTCCTCCGGCTCCGTTTGGTGCCGGGAGGCTGCTTATGCTGCTGGACGATGCGCGAGCATCGCCAGTTTCCCGTACGCGCAGGCCTTCGCGATGGCCTGGGTACATCGTTTTTTTTCCTTTTCTACGCGAATCCGGAAGAGCAACTTCAGCTGCCGGATGCGTTCGCAAGTATTGAAAAGATGAAGGAGCTGAAGAGTTTGCATATCAGTGAGCTCCTTCATCTGCAGATCTTTTTCCTCTGAAGCCTTTCCGCGCAGATCATACGGCGGTTGAAGCTTTGGCCGCGGCCGCAAAGTTGCCGGGTTTCGACCTTCCGAAAATTTGCAAGCTTTCAGTTGACCTTACCGGGGCCGAAAACTGGGCGTACGGTCATCCTGAAGTGCCTACACTTATGGAAGACATCGTTCGTCCTGAGGTATCTTTCATTAACCAACTGTGATCGCACACATCGCTCACATCGCTCACATCGTAATCCGCGCAGGTTTTTCCGAAACTTGAACGAATCGAGTTATTGAATGCTCCACGCGAAATTCCCCTGCTCTGTCTTTTACGGACGTGTCTGGCGAGGGCCGAAAGCGAGCACCAGCTGGGCGAGTCATCGTCCGCGCCGAATCCGCGCCGACTGACTGTCGCGCTCTCGATTCAAGAATGTGGGGAGACTTGCCCGGTGTTCAGTGGGCTTACGGACTTCCCTTGCATTGTTGAGCCTCTGGATCCGGATATCGATATCTACACCCAAACAGCCATGGAGCCCATTCTAGCCAATTTGCTCTCGCTCGATCTCTCCGTCACTGGCTGCGGCGGATACTTGTCGAATGTGCTCACTCAACTTACATCCGTCGTCGCCTGGAGCGAGCATCTGCGATCCGTCAAACTTGAGATCGTCCACCAAATTCCATTTCATGTTCACAGCAAGAATGCTGTGCTGGCTGAAACATCTCTTGCGCTTCACATGGAGGACCTGCTCATGACAAAGCCTAAAGTCTTCACGGCAATCAAGCGGGTCGGCCTGTTTCCTGTCGAGCGCGAGACTCATTCGCTTGCGCGGTGCCCGAATCTGGAGCGCGTGGATCTTGTCTTCCGAGCGGCCCTGAAGGAGTTTTTCGAGGCGGGCGGCCGGCCGCTATTCGTCTCAGCCCTGCAACCACTCGGCCCTATTGCTAACCAGTTGGATAGATGGCCTTCGTGCAACATGCGTTTCGTGAAGAACGCCTTCTCGGACCCCATGGCCAAACTCGTGAAAGATTTGCTTCCAGGTTGGCACATTGCCTTCAGTCGTGTTGCAGAAGCTCTTGCCGCTCGTGCTCGCTTCTGGTGATGCGCAATGGCGCTATATTTCCAGAAGTATTGTCTTAATCCGATTGGCTTATTGAAAACCTGCTACGTGCTATGGGCCGGGCTGCTTGGACAGAGCGAGCTAGCGCTAGCGCTGCTTCGTAGAACAAGTTATGCGACAATCGCAATCTGCATTCGAGGAGGCACTGGAAGTGCTTTTGATAGAAGAACTGGACTCGGAAATCGAACGGCTGGCTAGGATCCAAAAGCGGTCGCTAGGAAGGGAACATCCTCTACTTCCGGGCTCGTGTCGCACGTGATGTAGAACAGATCGTCTGGAGATGGCCTCTGCGGCGTCGTCGCCTGTGCACGCGTGAATTTGCGAAAGCAGCAAAAGAAAGATCGCTTGCACCGGTGGTTCGAAGCACCGGCCTTCTGGGTCGTACCGATACAGCGCCAGCTTGCGTCCCATATGCCATACCAATCCAGCCGAAATTAAAGCGGAGCACAGCGAGTGACTGGCGCGAGACCGGGCACGTAGGAAGTGCATTTTAGATGAGCAGAGATGAAAAACATTTTTGGTCTCGCGCCAGTACCTCGCAGCGCGAAAGTTGGCCTCGGAGGTCGCTGCGCCCCGGCCCCCTCTTCAGCCCTCGACAGCACAAGGCAGCTCAAGGCCCGCCCAGGCCCCCCCGCTCCCCCCAACTGCCCTCCCCGGGACTCGAACGCTGGAGCAATAAGACGCCGGCCGGGCGCGCTGCTAGCTCGGCTAGCTCGCCGCGAAACTGGCCTTTTCCTCGTCCCGTTTGTATGACCATACATCTAGGAAAATCTTGTACCGCGTCCGCGAGAGACTGAGCATCAAATATGCATTTAGAGCCGTACTAGCTCGTGTTTAGTGCTTCGGTCTCTCGCCAATCGCTCCCCCTAGTTTAATCGAGCCGGACCGAACAGATGCCATACCAATCCAGCCGAAATTAAAGCGGAGCACAGCGAGTGACTGGCGCGAGACCGGGCACGTAGGAAGTGCATTTTAGATGAGCAGAGATGAAAAACATTTTTGGTCTCGCGCCAGTACCTCGCAGCGCGAAAGTTGGCCTCGGAGGTCGCTGCGCCCCGGCCCCCTCTTCAGCCCTCGACAGCACAAGGCAGCTCAAGGCCCGCCCAGGCCCCCCCGCTCCCCCCAACTGCCCTCCCCGGGACTCGAACGCTGGAGCAATAAGACGCCGGCCGGGCGCGCTGCTAGCTCGGCTAGCTCGCCGCGAAACTGGCCTTTCCCTCGTCCCGTTTGTATGACCATACATCTAGGAAAATCTTGTACCGCGTCCGCGAGAGACTGAGCATCAAATATGCATTTAGAGCCGTACTAGCTCGTGTTTAGTGCTTCGGTCTCTCGCCAATCGCTCCCCCTAGTTTAATCGAGCCGGACCGAACAGATTGCAGCCCAAATCCCAGCGCGCACGGGTCAGCAGCTCGTCCTGCCACCACTCCGAAACATGGATGTTGATTCGCACAGGCCCTGCGCTGTTGCGATCAGGCACCTAGCTACAGGGCACGAGGCGACCGGATTGCACCTGTCAGTCCTGTTACGCCATCTGGGGGATCTCGGCAGTCCCCGAGAACGCGCACCTCGACATAGCTGCCCTCGTTCTCAGCCCCGGTTGTGGTTTGTGGCGCGTACAGGGCAATCAGCGCTTCCGACTCCGCAATTTGCTCCGCTGACGGTGGTCGCACTGTTTGGCTCCCGAGAAATTTTCGAGGAGCTTTACCGCCAGAGGAACGACGAGCAGTCTGCTTGCTTCTCGCCATCCTTCTGACGCGTGCTCGCTAGTTCTGACTAGTTCGACTTCGAGCGCGCAACACTGCAGCGCTAGGGGAGAGTGCAACACTGCAGCGCAACACTGCTGCTTCAATTGCAAGCCCCAACACTGCAGCTGGCCATGGTTGGGGGAGAGTGCAAGACCCGGGTACAGGATTGCAGTCTAGCAAAGCGCCCCTGCATGAAGCGCCCACGCTCGCCGGGCTCAAAAGCTGGATATCGATCCGATACAGAACTGCACGCGGATCATGGCGGTGAAAATATGACCGGTCAGCGCTTCTGTTCTCCGTGTGTGCACACATAGTAAAATGCGGAGTTTTAACCCTCGGCTTAATCTTAATTGATTTTGTTGATATATCTCGTATATTCTATTTCAATCAATCGATAATCTGTGTATATCTTATCGAATTTTCATTTATTTCGATTATTTTGTATTCTTTTCGATATTTTATCGTAAATTTCTCTTATTTTCCGATTAGTCTTACTGAGTTAATCGATAATCTGTATATATTTCCGAATAATATAACTGAATCTCAATTAGATCTTGCCTCTGGTTAAAACTCCGCATTTTACTATGTGTGATTGGTCTAAAAGTTAATTGATTTAATCGATATTATATTCATGTACTTTCTCGATTAAATTTAATTAAATTTAATTCATTTAATCGGAAACATATCGCTAAACTCGATTAAGATCCATAAATGATTCATTTGTTTATATTAACAAATCGATCTCTTATTGAATTCAATCGTAATTATACATGAAACTTATATGATTTTATCATTGTTTTGTTGAGTCTAAGGGGGGACCCTTAGGTTTTTTTGAAATAATTGGGTGTGACAGGTGTGACAGGTCCATCCAAAACTTTTGATAGTTCATTTTTAGGTTATTGAAAAGTTTGGGATAGACCTGTCACACCTGTCACACACACCATATTCAGTAAGATCCTCTTTTATAATGAAAAATTCAGTAACAATAAGTAAGAAGTTTATCTATGTAATTCTACTTAAATAAACAAATGAAATAATCGAGTGTGACAGGTGTGACAGGTCCATCCCAAACTTTTGAAAGTTCATTTTTATGCTATAGAAAACTTTGGGATAGACCTGTCACACCTGTCACACAAACCATATTCAGTAAGGACCTCATATATTGTGAAAATCTCAGTGTTAGTTGGTGTAGTTGATTCAAAAAATGCATTTTATACTCTGATTCATTGTTATTTCCTGTGAAATTTGAGTCAACTCAACCCACTTAGTCAACCCTTGCATTGAATTCGTAACAAAATCCATATACTATTACTACTTTTACGATTAATATGAGTCAACCTTGAGTCCACTTTAATATAAATATTATATAATAGGGGGATTCTAGGGGAATGTTGAGTTTGACATTGCTTAATGTAGGGTGCATTCATATTTTGGCTACATCATACAGTAGAATTCTATCGAAAAAATGTTTGGAATCCGAAAACTAATCATTGTAGAAAGCTATTGTAGTAAAAGGATATATTATGTCCTTTTGTAACAGTAGCTGATCAATGTTATTGTTAGAAAACAAAGGAATCCTTTCAAAACTCATTATAGAAAACCATTAAAACGGAAATCTATCATGTTTATGTCTTTCAGTCTTCTCAAATGTGAGGAAATTCATTGTTTTATCGATCTCATCTGCAACTGATTGTGTTTTATGCTGAGCTTCTTTACCACAACTGAATATATCAATTGCTAACATGCCTTCATTGGAATAACAATGAGCTGTACAGTGGCTTTCATCTAATAGCAGAACCAATGCAAAACCAGGAGGTGATACTTTGCCATCAAATATCTCACAGTGTTTATGAACAATCCTAATGCCTTGTCTTAATACTGCTTGTTCAAGGGTTCCCATAATCCAATTACCTAGGAAGCTCACATGCTCATGTCCTGTTGCAATAGCTGATTTAGCCTTGTAATCAAGCATAACATGAAAGCCTCTGTATTGAGTCTCCATTAAGAATACCTTAGAAAAATTAATTAAACCTAATCGAACCTAATGCAAACATCCCTATACTCTACTCTTATTGATGAAGTAGCCCTTTTCCTATGTGCTTGACTTTTTCTTTTATTACAGTCCCTACACCCTGATCCCTTCACATGATTAAAGGGATATGTTAGGATCACCTTGTTACACTGCAAACATCTAACAGATACTTTCTCTTGAGCTTTGATGTAATGTGTCTCACTGTAATCGAATTTATCTTTACCATGGACTGTCATAGCAGCATCAATAAACTTTTTTGTTTTACTATCCATACTCTATATATAACCAATATTCTTATGGAGCAGTATCCTGCCCGAAAATGGGGAAATATCGATTTGTCCCATAGTATTCAGCATAGGTATTCTGCTTTGCAATAAAATCGGTTCTCTCTGCAAACATCACACACTTGTAGATACCAAACTTGGTGGCTCTCACAAGAAACTGATAGTCTTCCAAACCGAAATTGACTCCATGATAAGCAATTCCGAAATTGTCATATGGGGTGATCACAACTGCAAAGTTGGGAGTTCCACCTTCAACTTGGCATACAGCATAAACATCTGGTGGGATATCCACAACTACCTTGTAGTGGTCACCAATTTCAACAAGAGAGTCTACTACTGCTGTTTGTTCATTCACAACAATTGGGAATATCTTTATAATGTATGGGGCATTCATGCTGGGGACATAGGTTCGAATTCTTGTGTTGGGATCAATGGGATTGGGTTGATCATTCACAAATAGAGGCGCTCCAACAGCCCCACCAACCCTAAGACCATCACCAATATAAGCTCCCCCCGATTTGCAGTTAATAGCTCCCGACCTAGATTCAAAAGAATAAGTAGACAGAGGATCTCCATAGCTATCTGGGTCTCCATAATGAGCAGAAAAGTTTGCATTTGTGACAAGTAGCTTAGTTGTCTTAACTATTCCATTATTTTTATCACATCTGAGTTCTTGTAATCTCAGCTTGTGGGTGGAACCAAAGGTGTTCATTGTAGGTTGGACCTCTGTGGATTGGAGACCTTCCACATCATCAAAGGTAGCATGTTGCAGAACATGGTTTGCTGGTGCAGCTAATGAAAGCTGAGGTGTAATTATTCGTTCAAGTGGGGGTTGCTCAGCCATTTTACATTAAAGGGATATATCTTTTATGGGGTTGGGTCATCAATCACATCTGGTTCCATGTAAAATCCTGTTGTGAATATATCAGCAACATTTACACCACGAAGTGCTGATACAGCTGCTATATCTGTTCTCAGTCCCATAATCATAGTATTGTATACTCCAACCTCAGTGACAAACAGATCATAGGTAAATGTCAAATTGTTATAAACACAATATCCTCTGCCAAAATGGTTCGAAGCTTGAACAAAGAATAAGTAGTTGTGACCTGGTTGATTATTATTGGCTCTACACATGGAAAGCATTGAAGTGGGAAGAGGAATATTTCTTCTTACTCGATCAGTTCCTGTAATGGAAACTAATTCCGAATTCTCAAGAGTTACAGAGGATGCAACATAGAAATGCAAAAAAGGTTGCTGTGCAACAGGTGTGTAGAAACGAATTCGTTGTGGGTTCTCAGCATTTTGCTCTAGAGTATCTGGGACATCATTGTAGGAAACAGATGAAGATAGCTGACCTGAAACTCTGCAGCCTCCACCAATAAAAGCTCCTCCTGATCTCACAGTAACAGCTGCAGAATTCTTATCGAAATCAAGGGCTTTCAGATCAACACTGTAAGCATCAGGACCTCCATTAGTAGGTTGGAAAAAGTTAGCATTTGTGACAAGAAGTCGAGTTGTTTTCACCACACCTGAGTTCTTATCAGCTCTCAGCTCTTTAACTCGAATAATCGAATTCTTATCAAAGGAGTTACCATTGGAATTGGGTCTCTCTGTGGATTCTAAACCACGAACCTCATCATTAACTTCATGCTGGCGAAAGTGCATTGCAGGGGATCCAAGGGAATATATTGGAAGTTGAACTCGATTATATTCACCCATTGCTTCTTTTACTAAAAAGGAAAGAAAAATAAACTGCAATCAAGCCAAAGTGATTAAATTCGATCCAAGGGATTGGTAGGCAACTGAAAGTGTTTGAAGGTTAGATGTCATTGCTTTGATGTTGTTATCACATTCAGTGTATTTAGCTACAGGGTCACCATATGCAGATTTGGCAAGGACATTAACCAAGAGGTTTTTATACTCATTTACAACTGGTGAGAGCTTGTTAGTTTGCTGAATCGTCTTTTCAACTGTTTGTAATGCGTTTACAAGGGTGATTGTATCAAAAGAAAGCGCAACTGGCTCAGTAGAATAGGTGGTTCCACCAAGAGGATAGGTCGCCATTTATTATACTTTGACATTTTTAATTTGGTCTATTTGATCCTGTAGATCTTTGCATTTTTGGGACAACTCCTTCACAGCTTCAATGAGAACTGGAATTAAACCTGTGTATTCAAGAGATAGGTAGCCATCGTCTTTTTTAACATTAACTACCTCTGGTATTACCTTTTGAACATCTTGTGCAATTAAACCTAATTTAACTCCATCTTTTTCACTTCCAATTCGTTTAAAACTCACTCCCTCTAATTTCTCTATTGCTGAAAGAGCGCCGGATATCTTTTTAATATCGGTTTTGTATCTTATGTCACTTCCTTGTGTTAAATAACCTCCAATCCACATCCATCCTCCATGATACATGTAACAAATATCAGTATCTTGTTCATTTCGGAATACAAGGGGAATATCTCCCCCTCCTTTCAAATATGTAGAAGTTTGGTTACCGAAATGGATACGATTATATCCATCACTTGAACTAAACCAAGTCCCCACAGATCCTGTTAAGATATTTGGTTTACTATAAACGTTATTCCAATGAATATAGCCGGTGTGACCACCATAACTATTTCCTACCCAAATTTTCATGTAACTAATACCCATAATATGAACTCTTCCAATCTTTGGTCTAATCCGAATAGTGAGGAATCTATTTCCAAGATGTATTGGAACATTATTTAAACCACTGTGGTTACCATCAGGCGATGTGGCGTATGGTTGATAACTATTCACTGATGTAATAAAAACTTCATTCCCTTGTCTATTAACTCCCCAAATTTCAAAAAGTCGTGAGTTAGTCCAAGGTAAATAGGTTAAAAATGCTGTTCCTGTGTGGTATCCATCGGGTATATCGAAGTCAATCCAAGCGGTAGAAGTTTCGTCATCAGATTGATTATTATGGACATATGAACCATAATTATAATATGGATCCCATGCTGTACTCCATGCCCATGTCCAACCCTCAGAACATCTATTAAATGCAATACCTCCTACTGTTTTATCTGCTGTGTGAAACTTTGGGACATCATTACCGTTTATTTGGAGTTTGGTAGTAGCATTAATAGTGGGTGCTGTAATAGTGTTATTCACCCAAAAGTTACCATTACCATATGATTTTAAGATTGCTGCATTCGCTGAGTTTCTAAATTCGACAGATACACCATCGCCATTTTCATAGCCTCGAATATATGTAGTTTGACCATTTCCAAACCAAATTCGCTCGACTGCATCTACTGATTTTAACCATGCATTTGTTGCCCATGTTGCGGTTTGTGGAAGGTCTGCGGCTGAGTAAAATGATGGTTTACTAAATATATTATCCCAAGAGATCATCCCAACCTCATTATCTGTTGCCCTCTGTCTACTCCACCAAAAACACCTGTAAGATGGATTCTACCTTTTCGACCTTGAACATATATTTTTGTGTAAAACTCACAGTTAATAGAGATGAAAAGTATACTGGATTGTGTTCCATCATGTACTGATGCTTGAATACCTTGATAAACATTTAAACGCCGAAGGAAATGTTGATTACCATTAGCTGTTTGACCATAGATGTCAAAATATCTACAATTAGACCAACACATGGTTTGAATATAAAACGTTTTCATTCCTGTGGGGACATTCCACCTCATCCAAAAAGCGCTACAATCTTCATCATTTTGTGGTGTTGTATAACATCCTGTTTGTCCGGTTCTTGGTGTCCATCCTAAGTTCCAATTATTTGCGCTTCTATATGTCGAAACCACATCTAATTGGTCGAAATCGTAACCTTTTGGTATTGTGGTTCCACCAATTTGTAAAGTGGTAGCATTCACAGTTCCTGTTACAGTTCCACCTGTAAGAGGTAAATAATTCCCAAGAGCTGCTGTTAATTCGGTATCTGTTACAACATCTGTAAGAGCTAATTGTAATTCTGTATTTGTTACATAATCTTTGTTTTCTAAATAATCATCTGTAACAACACCAGAGAGGGTCTCATTGTGTAAGTTTTTTGCTGCCATCCTCTGATTGACTTCTAAGGCTCCTCCTGCTAATGTTTTAATCCAGGACATTTCGCATTTCCCATAGTTATCTGATGGTTGTCCCGCAAGTGGGACATAATTGAATTTTGGATCGACTGAATATTATTTTAGGTCTGGAGCCATCAGTTGCACTGACATCTGTTACATTTACTTGCATAATGGCATCCTTGTCATCATATGCTGCTGGATCAGATGGGAGAGGTGGTAATCCTGATGTCAATGGGATGTCCTCATTATAATAACTTGTTAAGAAGATGCCTGGTTTGGTATCAATCACCCCAACACCACCTGCTGAAATCATTTGGATTCTTGTTGGTTGTTTGATGTATAATTCACCTTCCATTGTGGTCCCTGCATCAATGCCTTTTCGATTGACATAATAATCATTTAGTTGTAGCCTTTCAGGTATGGTATTACTCTGGTAGAGACTCACACCATTTGTAAAGTCTGTCAAAATATTGCCTGATGATGCAAAAGTTGGTTGTTCATCTATTTGACTCCAAGGGTGTCTGTGGTTGCTATTGGTTATTGTTGAGTAATCATGAGTGTGTGAATCAGGTGGGAAGGTTAATGGAGGATTTGTGATATGCTCCCATAAATGAGTATGGGCGAAATCTGTGATCTGATCTTTGGTGTGAGTATGTGCGAAATCTGTTATTTGGTCTTTTGTGTGAGTATGGGCGAAATCTGTGATCTGATCTTTGGTGTGAGTATGTGCGAAATCTGTTATTTGGTCTTTTGTGTGAGTATGGGCGAAATCTGTTATTTGGTCTTTTGTGTGAGTATGGGCGAAATCTGTTATTTGGTCTTTTGTGTGAGTATGGGCGAAATCTGTTATTTGGTCTTTTGTGTGAGTATGGGCGAAATCTGTTATTTGGTCTTTTGTGTGAGTATGGGCAAAATCTGTTATTTGGTCTTTTGTGTGAGTATGGGCAAAATCTGTTATTTGGTCTTTTGTGTGAGTATGGGCAAAATCTGTAATCTGGGCTTTTGTGTGAGTGTGATTTTGAATCCAACCTTGAACCACATTAGAGGTTGGATGATGTGGTAAATTTGCATTGCTTGTAACTGTAAGGTAATCTATTACAGTATCAGGTGAGGTTATTTTTAATCCTCTGTAAATATTCAGAGTCTGGGTATGAGTGAATCCATATTTTTGTTGAATGTAATACCTCACAGCATTCTTTTCAGAAGTTGTCAAAGCCCTATTGAAAACAATCAACTCGGAAATACCACCATTCACAATATTACCAAATCCGAAATGATTGACAGTATTATCTGGTAGATAATTTGTTCCTACAAGTGTTTCAATATCTACTCCATTTAACCCGACTGTGTAGCTGCTGGAAGTAATTGTTTGGTCAGTGTAATACCATGTATTTATTAAAGAAGGAACCGTAATAACTGGGCGGGTTTGGGATGCTCCATTAATAGTGAACTGGTTCATTCCAATAGCAGTAGAAGATGTTGCCCCATAATAACAATATCGTGATGGAAAGGCGCTTCTGTAAAGTCTCAAGTGAACTTGCATAGAAGAGGCAGTTGGATGATATTTTCCCACAAAGAAAAATGTAAGCCCATTTGAGAAATCAATAGTTCTTGCAGCAGAGGTATATGCATAAAAAGTGCCTGTTGGGTTTGAAACACTAACTTGGTTGTTGATTTCGGGATTGGTGTAATAGGAACTGGCTCCGGAGATAAACAAGTCTGGAACAACTGAATTCGGGACTCTGCTTACTATAGTTGTATACATTGCTGATTGACCTGGTACTCCTGATGCCTTCCAAGCAAAAATGCAGTTCGAGATATTTGATGCTGGATCAAAGCTTGGTGGGACATCATACCATTCTTCGTAAACCTGATTCATGGTATTGAAATTGCAAGAGCCAATTGTGAGGATTCCATTTACTTTCAAATTGCTGGTCTCTATATTGCTACTGTAAATATTACTATTAACTGTGAGGTTTCCTGTGATTGTCCCACCCACAAGAGGGAGATATTTGGATAGTTCTGCTGCAAGTTCAGCTTCTGTAATAAATTGATCAAGCATAGCAAGGGTTACAAAATTAACAAGGATTACTGCAGTAAGGTAATCCTCTGTGACCACTCTCGAAATATTTTCGTTGTGTATGTTTTTTGCAGCCATCCTCTGATTGGCTTCCAGAACCCCACCATAATCTGTTTTAATCCATGCAAGCTCTGCCCTCCCATAATTATCATTTGCAGTTCCCACTATGGGAATGTAGGAATATTTATCTCTGCTGAATACTATCATTGGTCTTGAGCCATCTAAACTGCTTACATCTGCTACATGAACCTGTATAGCAGAGTTGAAATTTTGGTAGGTTGCTGGGTCTGTTGGGACTCTGAATGTATCTGTGGGAATGTCAGCCTCCATGTAGCTTGACACAAAGATATTTGGTATGGTTGCTCCTGGTTCAGGTGGTGGATCATAAGAGCCTGGTAATGTCCTAATATGAAGTGGTCCTCTCACTGGGAGCCAGAAATTAAGTTTACCATATGGTAAACTTAGGGGGTGGTAAAGGTGTGCCGTTTGCGTTACCACACGGTAAAGTCAGGGTGGTAAAGTCAGGGTGGTAAAGTTGGGGTGGTAAAGTCAGGGTGGTAAAGTTGGGGTGGTAAAGTCAGGGTGGTAAAGTCAGAGTTACATCCTGCTGCTTTCCCATATCCATGCCAGCGCTGTTTTTCCGTGCATGCTGATATATATATTACATGCAATTCACATCTTCCTCGCTAGCTACGTATACTGCGCATGCAGAGCTAGCTATAGCTCGCGCTGCATCGCTGCAGCGCCTATAGCTAGCTAAAGGCGCGACACACAGCTGGACCTGGGGGCGTGCAAAGGCGATGGCCATGGTCAGCTCAAGCTTTGGATGTACAGCGATTGCATTGAGAGCGATAGAGGGGACAGCGCAGGTTATCACCTATGGGCCCAGCCGGCAGCCCCGCCTGCTCGCTCACCTTCGAGCAGCAAGGCCGCCGGCAGACCCCACTGCTTGCTCACTTCAAGCAGCAGGGCCGGCCAACTGCAAATAGCGTGCTTTCAAAAAGGAAGGGTGCACAGACCTCTAGATCTTCGATTCTAGATGAGAATGCTCTTGACAGCTCTGCGGGAGACAATACAGGCAGTGGTCAGCTGCATATCGATGCATATGAGAAAGAGGATCGGAAATCGCAATCTAACGCCTACGGGCCCAGCCGGCAGCCCCGCCTGCTCGCTCACCTTCGAGCAGCAAGGCCGCCGGCAGACCCCACTGCTTGCTCACTTCAAGCAGCAGGGCCGGCCAACTGCAAATAGCGTGCTTTCAAAAAGGAAGGGTGCACAGACCTCTAGATCTTCGATTCTAGATGAGAATGCTCTTGACAGCTCTGCGGGAGACAATACAGGCAGTGGTCAGCTGCAGATCGATGCATATGAGAATGAGGATCTGAAATCGCAATCTAACGCCTACGGACCCAACCGGCAGCCCCGCCTGCTCGCTCACCTTCGAGCAGCAAGGCCGCCGGCAGACCCCACTGCTTGCTCACTTCAAGCAGCAGGGCCGGCCAACTGCAAATAGCGTGCTTTCAAAAAGGAAGGGTGCACAGACCTCTAGATCTTCGATTCTAGATGAGAATGCTCTTGACAGCTCTGCGGGAGACAATACAGGCAGCGGTCACACATATTGAAAAACGAATTTAAATCCCTCGTTCATCTCGATCGCTTCGCGATCTCGATTCACTCTGGATTTAAATTCGTTTTTCAATATGTGTTAATTTAATACTAAAATACATATTTATCGATTAATTTCTTTAACTTTTTATGCAAACTTTGTATAAATTAATGCAAACTTTGTATTAAAAATGATAAACGCGTTTAATTTAATGCATATTCACGATTGATTCAATCGATATTATATCGATAGATTATGTTCTTTGTCGATTACATATATAACTTCGATTGATTAACATTAAACTACTTAAAGAACGATATAATCGCGATTAATTCGCATAAATTCGCATAAATTCGCATAAACTCGATATATCTCTTTGGTATTGAAGTAGACCACCGCCCATTCTGTATCAAAAAAACGCAAAAAGTGTCACATAGTTGCATTATGTCCAATTAAACAATCGATGAGATTGCGGATGTACATTTTTGCACCCAAAAAGTGTCACAGAGTTGCATTATCTCCAATTAAACAATTGATTAGATTGCGGGATTTTCTATTGGAATATATCGGTACTGCATTATGTCCAATTAAACAATCGATGAGATTGCTGATGTACATTTTAGATCGAAAAAGTGTCACAGAGTTGAATGGTCTCCAATTGAACAATCGATTAGATTCCATATGTTCTATAAAACATAATAAATGAATTCAAGTGTGACAGGTAGTATTCAAATGATATTCAGTAAGAGATATATTTGTTTTTGATAAAGTCAGTAAGAGGGGTAGAATGTCTGTGACAGGTGTGACAGGTGTGACAGGTGTTTTCAAAAGTCTGTCATTTTTGAAAAATTTAAAAAGTTTGAAAATAGGTGTCACACCTGTCACACCTGTCACACTCAATTAAACTACCTGTCACACCCGATCTCCTTACCATTTTCAGTAAGCCGGAAAGGTATTCATGAAATCGACTATTGTTGGGTGGATTTTGAAGGTGTCACACCTGTCACATAGACTGTTTTCAGTAAGACAACAATAAATTCTTGAAAATCTCAGTAATAAATAGAGTCTTTTGTTAATTGGGTGTGACGGGTGTGACAGGTGTGACAGGTGTTTTCAGAAGTCAGTAATTTTTGGAGAATTTTAAAAAGTTTGAAAATAGGTGTCACACCTGTCACAGGCGTCACAGTCAATTAAATAGGTGTCACACCCGATTATCTGACCATTTTCAGTAAGACCATCTGAAATTCTGAATTTTTCAGTGTCAACTAACTCGGAAATCGCAATACTCTATGTTTCTCCGATTTCTCCAACCCTGAAAACACACCTGTTATTCTCTCATCTATCTCATGAGATACTCTCGTGGTTTTTCTTTCTGCTTCTAATCCACAACTGAATATATCAATCGCCAACATACCTTCATTTGAGTAACAATGAGCAGTGCAATGGCTCTCATCCAGCAGAAGAACCATTGCAAAACCAGGAGGAGAAATACCACCATCGAAAATCTCGCAATGCTTGTGAACTACTCGAATACCTTGCTCTTGAATAATAGTTTGCAAGAACTGCATTAACCAACTGGTTGTTGTCTCCAATTCCTCCATTCCTACTGCTAATTGGGTTCTGAATTTGTAATCCAGCATCACATGGAAGCCTCGATGAGTATTCATTTATGAATAATTTAGAAAAATTAAAAACGCGATTGGTAGAATGCGAACCATCTTAGCAAGAGTGCTACCTTATGAGTTGGTGGATATCATCCTGCTGCATTACCATAAGACCTGTCCAAACTGTTTTGATACATGCATAATCACGAAGGGAAAATGGGGAAAGATCCTCATTTCTCTCTCAAAGATCTAATCAAAGTACAGTACCACTGGTTTATCATCTATCACAATTCCTGATGTCGTCTTTTTTCTATATGCATGAGAGGATTTCTTGTTGCATTCTCTGCATCCACTTCCCCTTACATGATTAAATGGGTATGTTTGGAGGATCTTGTTGCATTTAAGGCATCTAACAGAGACCTTCTCTTGCGCTTTCTTATAGACTGTCTCACTATAATCGAATTTAGAATCACCATGAACCATCATTGCAGATTCTATGAATTTCTTTGTTTTATCATCCATCCCTCTCTCTATATATACCTGAGATTTCTATGGAGCAGTATCCTGCCCGAAAATGGGGAAGTAGCGATTTGTGCCGTAATATTCTGCATATGTATTCTGTTTTGCAATAGCATCGGTTCTCTCAGCATAGAGAATGCATTTGTAGATACCAAACCTGGTGGCTCTCACCAAGAACTGGTAATCTTCAAGACCGAAATTCACTCCATGATAAGCAATTCCGAAATTGTCATATGGGGTGATCACAACTGCAATATTTGGGGTTCCACCTTCCACTTGACAGACAGCATAAACATCTGGTGGAATATCCACGACCACCTTGTAGTGGTCACCAATCTCAACAAGAGAATCAACTACTGATGTCTGTTCATTCACAACAATTGGGAAGATCTTGATAATATATGGTGCATTCATACTGGGGACATAGGTGCGAATTCTGGTGTTGGGATCAATGGGATTGGGTTGATCATTTACGAAAAGAGGCGCACCAACAGCTCCACCAACCCGAAGACCATCACCAATATATGCTCCCCCCGTTTTGCAGTTAATAGCTCCCGACCGAGATTCAAAAGAGTAAGTAGAAAGAGGATCACCATAACTGTCTGGGTCTCCATAATGGGCAGAAAAGTTTGCATTGGTGACAAGGAGTTTCGTTGTCTTAACTATACCATTATTTTTATCACATCTGAGTTCCTGCAATCTCAGTTTGTGGGTGGAACCAAATGTATTCATTGTGGGTTGCACTTCTGTGGATTGGAGACCTTCTACATCATCAAAGGTAGCATGCTGCAAAACGTGATTTGCAGGTGCTGCTAATGAGAGTTGGGGTGTAATAATTCGTTCTGGTATTGGGGCAGCCATTTTACATTAAAGTGATATATAATTTATGGGGTTGGGTCATCAATCACATCTGGTTCCTGGTAAAACCCTGTTGTGAAGATATCTGCAACGTTTACCCCTCGAAGTGCCGAAACAGCTGCTATATCTGTCCTCAGTCCCATAATCATAGTATTGTAAACTCCAACCTCAGTTACAAACAAATCATAGGTAAATGTCAAATTGTTATAAACACAATATCCTCGACCGAAATGGTTTGATGCTTGAACAAAGAATAGGTAATTATGACCTGTTTGATTGTTGTTTGCTCTGCACATAGATAGCATTGCTGTGGGAAGCGGAATATTTCTTCTTACTCGATCAGTTCCTGTTATAATAACCAATTCCGAATTTTCAAGAGTGACAGAGGAAGCAACATAGAAATGTAGAAAAGGTTGCTGTGCAACTGGTGTATAGAAACGTATTCGTTGGGGATTCTCTACATTTTGTTCAAGAGTATCTGGGACATCATTATACGAAACTGATGAAGAGAGTTGTCCTGAAACACGACAACCACCACCAATAAATGCTCCTCCTGATCTCACAGTAACAGCAGCAGAATTCTTATCGAAATCAAGGGCTTTCAGATCAACACTGTAAGCATCAGGACCTCCATTAGTAGGTTGGAAGAAATTCGCATTTGAGACAAGGAGCCGAGTTGTTTTAACCACACCAGAATTCTTGTCTGCTCTCAGTTCTTTAACTCGAATAATCGAATTCTTATCAAAGGAGTTACCATTGGAATTGGGTCTCTCTGTGGATTCTAAACCACGAACTTCATCATTCACTTCATGCTGGCGAAAGTGCATTGCTGGGGATCCAAGGGAATATATGGGAAGTTGAACTCGATTATATTCACCCATTGCTTCTTTTACTAAGAAGGAAAGAAAAATAATGTTCACTACTCTTCTGTGACATTGTTATACTCAATAGCGCGTTTTACAGTTCCCCTTTGGAATGCCTGTAATACAATGGCTTCCTTTGAGGTTGGTATCTGAACTGCACCTGAGATGCAAGATTGAATCTCTTTCTGAACAATCTCATCAATTGCAATTCTTGCTCTGTTGTGGGCAGCATTATCAATCCAATCCTGAACAGAAGCAGAGCAATATTCCATTCCCAAATTTTCAGTATCTGAGAGAATGACTTGGTAGATATTCGACATTCCTTAATCTACTACAAGAAAATTAAACGATGCTAATCAATTCACCCGAAAGACCTGTTATACTTGAATATGAACCAGAGGAGCTTGTGACCAGTGTCACATACTCATTTTGAGCAAGATTTAGAATGCAAGAGAAACACAATGCTTTATTGGTGTGTGTGCTGCTGTGGATTTGGGAAATGCTTAAACCCCCAGGATCTGCATCATTCACTTTTATAAATAATTCGATAGTAGCTGATGTGGTCGAAAAAGAGAACACTGAAAATCGATAGTGTCCTGCAACAGGTGCTGTAAATCTTCCTGTTGATGTGCTAAATGCATTGGTATTGTTAACCCGAACTGTTGCCCAGTTTATCAGAGCAGCAGCAGAAGTAGCAGTGTGAGCATATCCAAGTTGAACTGAAAATCGTGGATGTGACGTTTTAAGATAGCATCCTTCATTTACTGTCAAACTATTGGCTTCAAGAGTAGCAACAGTGTTACTATTTCGTTTTAACAAAAAATTGACATCGGCTCCTGTATCAATTTCAGGAGAGACAACCTTAGTAGATGCTGTGATTATTGATTGTGTGTAGTTAGGAATACTTATACCAGCATTTGCTGTAACCAAACCTGTAAATGTGCTTGTTCCTGTAATGTTTACTTGATTTGCTGTAAGGGTTCCATCAATCATTGCCCCATCTCCAATATAAGCGCCTCCACTTTTTACTACAAGAGCTGAGTTATTGATGGTGTTGTCAAAAGTAACAATCTTTGGTGTGGTGAACCCTCCCACATCATCATAAATTGCTGAATCTGATACAATCTGACCTGATTGAACTTGGTTCTTGTTTGAAACTATTAAACCTGTGGTTCTCACCCTCCCTCCATTTCGATCACATCGAATTTCTTTGCATCTGATCACAGAATGTTGAGAGAATGAATCGGCTCCTATGGTCTCTGTGCAAATGAAACCTGGGGTAGCATCTGTTACTGTATGGTTGAGTTGATGCAATTTCGGCGCTGCATAACAGAAAACAGGGACAGCTATTTGAGTGGTCATACTTTACATTATGTGGATAATATTATGATGAATGGACAAGGATACATCCAAAAAAGTATCTGATATTGTAGTTTACACCAGCATCTCCGGAATTGACCAGCCTGATCGAATCATTAGCTACAAGGTTCACAATAATATCAAAACCAACAGTTGCATTTCCTGTTGCATTTTGAGAGTTAGAGTTAATTCCGAATGTTGTCCCATTTTTAAGCAAAGAGGTCAAATAAGTATTGCTCTTAGCAGAATTGTAACCAGACGCATGGAAAAATACGAGGTAGTTTCCAGAAACAGGTGCAGTAAAACTTCCTGTTGCAGGATCGAAATTATTTCCATGGTTGACTATGACTCCTGTTGATGAGAACAAAGTTGTTCCACTTGCAGCGAAGTTTGTATCTTTTGAAGTATTGGGCGCTTGTTTTGTTGCAAAGAAACGAGGATGACTACTTAATTTGAGATACTTGTCTGTCGGAAGTGTAAGGAGCTGAACAGTTGTATTATCTGTTTGAGTTGTCTTTCCAAGAGAAAATACTGTATTTCCATTTCGTTTGTAGTTCACATTTGCGTCTGTCCCATTATCTGTCTCAGGTGTGTTTATTCTTGTAGTAGCTGTGATAGTTTGATACTGAAAGTTGCCTGAGAGACCACCATTAAAGTTCATCAATCCTGTGAATACACTTGTCCCACTCACATTTAATTGGTTTGCTGTAACAGTTCCTGCTACATTTGCTCCATCTCCAATGTAGGCACCACCACTCTTCACCACAAGAGCGGAATTATTACTTGTGTTACCAAAAGTAAATATCTGAGCTGTGGTAAATCCACCTACATTATCATATATTGCTGAATCTGGGACTACTTGACCTGCTTGAACTTGGTTTTTATTCGAGATTATAATGCCTGTGGTTCTAATCTTACCATTATTGCGATCACATCGAATTTCTTTGAATCTGAGTATAGTATTCTCTGTGAAAGAGGTATTGCTTGTGGTTTCAGTGCAAATATACCCAGGGGTTGAATCAACTACTCCATGAGAGGTGCTGTGTAGTGATTTGGCTGCAAGTTCATAGTTTGGGATTTCTAATAGAGAGGTCATCTTTGTAATAGTGTGAGAATCTTTATTATGCTGATGCTATCCCATGGATTGCAATTTGAAGCCACTGTGGTTGAATGGTTACCCATCCTGCTGCCCAAATAACAAGATTGATTGTGGTAGAGGTTGTTGAGTTGCTTGATATTCCTATTTTATAATCGATTTCCACATTTGTTGCAGGTAGTCCCTGCAATGTTACAACAACAGATGGAGCAGATGCAAAGGCAGGACTCCAATTTAATGTAATGCTATGGTTTTGCCTTGCTGAACTGCCCCCAATTTGAGGATTCGCAATTGTCATTTCATGTCTCCCTTTTCTAATCAGGTTATCAAGCATGTATTGAGGAGCCAGCTTAGTAACCTTTGAATTGTCCCGAGGATCCATGACCCACATTTCTCTTGCATATGCATTTCCACGAACAAGTAGGGTTTTATCCTGATAGTAAGATATAGAGTTAGTAGAAAGGGTTGAATTGTGGAAATTCCAAATAACAGGAGGATCAGGCATAATATATGGGTCATAATCGAGAAAGTAACCTGATCCAATGAGAAGGTTTGCATTTGCAGTGATATTATTTGCTGTAAAGGGATCGAGGGTGGGTTTATTGGTCAGGTCATTGTAGTTGCCCGAAAATAAAGCGGGTTTGTTATAGATATCTGTATTCCAATCATGAGTATGTGCAAAATCTGTAATATCTGCTTTGACATGAGTGTGAGCAAAATCTGTAATCTCACTCTTGACATGAGTGTGTGCAAAATCTGTAATCTCACTCTTGACATGAGTGTGTGCAAAATCTGTAATCTGTGACTTTGTGTGAGTGTGTGCGAAATCTGTGATTTCAGATTTAAAATGAGTGTGAGCGAAATTCGTAATATCTGCTCTTGTGTGGGTGTGTGCAAAATCTGTTATCTGGGATTTTGTGTGAGTGTGTGCGAAATCTGTGATCTCTGCTCTTGTGTGGGTATGTGCTCGATTATTCAGATCAAGGAAGCTACCTGAATATGCAACAGGGTGTAGATTAGATGGGGTGGGTTTATTAATGAGATCATTATAATCTCCTGTGAAAGATATGATTTTCAGTTCACCCCTTCCAACATAATCGGAAGGGAGGTCAATCTTAATGGGCATGATAGCTGGATCATCAGGTATCTCATACTCACCTCCTGGATGTACAACTGGGAATGTTTGATTGCTTTCAGTATGAACAAAGAAGTTGCATGCTGTTACTGTTCCATCAATTACCCCACCTGTGAGAGGGAGGTAATCTCCTGTCACACCAATGTTTATACCTGCAATGATTGTATTAAGTTCTGTTTCATCTATGTAGTTTTGGGCTTGCAGGTAATCCTCTGTAACCACTCTTGAAATGGTCTCATTGTGAATATTCTTTGCAGCCATCCTCTGATTGGCTTCCAGAACCCCACCATAATTTGTTTTGATCCATGCAAGCTCTGCCCTCCCATAGTTATCATTTGCAGTTCCCACTATGGGAATATAGGAGTATTTATCTCGACTGAAAACTATCATTGGTCTTGATCCATCCAGACTGCTCACATCTGCAACATGAACCTGTATAGCTGCATTGTAATTTTGGTAGGTTGCTGGGTCTGTTGGAACTCTAAAAGTATCTGTGGGTATGTCAACCTCCATGTAGCTTGACACAAAGATATTTGGTATGGTTGCTCCTGGTTCTGGTGGTGGATTATAAGAGCCTGGTAATGTTCTAATATGCAATGGTCCTATCATAGCTGAATTTGCAAGTGTCCCTTCCACATGAACATAGTGGTGATTCAAAAAGATCCTTTCAGGGACATTGCAAGTCTGGTAAAGAGAAACTCCCAGAGTAGCAAGAGGCTCTACTTTTGCGAATTCTGGTTGGTCATTGATCTCATCCCAGGTGTGTTCATGTTTGCTTGGTGGAAACTCAGTTGGTATTCCATCAATGTCACCCCAATCATGCCTGTGATCCTCTGGTGGGAATTTCGCTGGTTTCCCTAAGATCTCATCCCAGTCATGGTTGTGATCCTCTGGTGGAAATCTGGCTGGTTTGTTATTGATCTGCTCCCAATCTGGAAAGAACTCCCAAATCTCTGGGCGAAATCCATCTGGTAATAATTCTTCATGGGGTTCATAAGGTTGCTCATAGTCAACCACTGGTGGTTCGTGACCATCTGCTAAGTATTCCTCATGGGGTTCATAATTCTGCTCATATTCATACTCTTGTGGATCTAAACCATCTGGTAAATACTCTTCCTCATTGGGATCATATTGATCATATTCATACTCTTGTGGGTCGAAACCATCAGGTAGGTATTCCTCCTCATCTGGAACGAATTGGTATTCGTCAAGCTCCAAAATATCAATTTCAGGAGGTAAATATTGCTCATCAATTTGCTTTCTTGGTTCAATTATCGGTTTATTTCGAACCTGCTCCCAACTCACAATGTGTTGCCCAAAAGGAACTGTCTCATCTGCTGTGTACTCTCTTCCTGGTTGCTTTTTCGGTGTTAAATCTGGTGGATCCCAAGGAAGAGGGAAGGGAACTGGGACAGGTCCATAATATTCAAAGATCTCTCTGATGGTCTTCTCACTTACAAGTTTCTCACCATTTGCATAGACATTGCTTCCATGGATATTTCGCCATTGCCTGGTTCTGATACCAAGATCTTTGGTGTTGGTTACCAGAGGTAAAAGGTGCCTGTCCATTTCGACAAGGTCTGGGTGTAAATGAATTGTTACTGGTTGAGTGGGGCTACTGTTGACAGTGACAGACGCCTTATTCTTTGCTGTATCACCAGGTAGTTGGAAACCGAATTGTGCATTAGAAGCCGAATTCGCCACAATATCTCTTGGATAAACATTGTTAGTGAACTCGATTTTGTTGGTTTCTCCATGGGGGGCTATCTGTAATATTTCGGGAATTTGTGCAATTGCATTTGATCCTTCATTATAGATTCTTAAACCACTCTGATGCCCACCCTTCTCATTTTGAACATTGAATATTAACCTACCACTATCGAATCGAGTTGGAATATCTGGGTGGGTTCCACTGGTTTTCAGTTTGAAACTCATCCCTGTTGTAGGTTTGCTGGATAATTGAAACTCATCCCTGTTTACTCTACTTATAGAGATTTATTAAATTTGAGTTAAGTAAAGATGCCCCTTCGTGTAATTCTCAGTCTCTCAGGTGGGGGAGCTCGTGGTATAATTATTACGAGATTGTTAACAGAAATCGAAACTCGAACAGGAAAAAGAGTAATTGACCTTGTTGATCTGGTGAGTGGAACATCCACTGGTGGGATAATTGCGATTGGTCTCAATGTGAAAAATCCCGAATTTCCAAACGAACCTAAACTCACTGCAACCGATTTGCATTCCACTTATCTCAATCAACTCCCCTTAATCTTTGCAAATCCCAGAAATATTATTGATAATGCACTTTTCAACACCAAGTATGATGTGACCCCATTGGAGACAGCCATTCTCACTGTTACTGGTGAGTCTCTCATTCAAGACTCTCTCAAAGATGTAGTGATCACAAGTTTTGACACTGTGAGTATGAAGCCCATTTTTATCACCAATGATAACTCCTACAAATCCATCCCCAGCAAGATTGCTGCAAGATCCACCTCTGCTGCTCCAACATATTTCTCACCTGTGAACTATGATGGGATGTCTCTAATTGATGGTGCAATCTCAGGTAACAACAATCCCAGTGTATGTGGTTACAGTCATGCTAAGAAGATCTATGATGATGATGATGATATTATAGTGATAAGTATATCCTGTGGTGAAGTCAATGAAACAGATGCTCCAAATGTGGGTTACTCTTATGAAGATGTGAACAGCTGGGGCATCCTCTCTTGGATTGCTTCGACCTCTGGAAGTCCATTAATCAATATGTTGATGGCTGCAAGTGAACTCTCTGCTCTGGAAAAGATGCAAGAGTTTCTCCCATACAATGATGATCAAGGATATGCAAGATATTATAGACTCTCTGTTCCACTTCCAAAGACCATAGTAAACTCTTTGGATGATACCTCTAAGATCCCAGATATGATAGATGCAACCGAAATGTACATAGCAGCAAACACTGTGATGATTGATAGACTCTGTGATTTACTGGTTGCAAATTACGAAATCAAGAACCCTGCAAGGTTCTATATATCATCCACTCTGAATAACATACCTCCCATTGATGCTAACTGGTATCTTCTATCAGATGGTGCATTCACTGCTTCATCATCGAAAATTGGAAGGGAGGCATTTAAAGCAAGACCTTCATTAACAGGTTGGGAGGCAAATGCATCTGCTCCTGATGGAATATGGAGTGTTCCCACTGAGTATCTGCAAGTATCCTTCCCATATATATTTGAGGTAGCATCTATAATTGCGTATGGTTCTGGTGTAACAAACGCTTTTATTAAGACCTTCAATGTTGCAACATCACAAGATGGTGTTTCCTGGTCATTTATCAAGTATGAAGGTGTCAACAGAGTGTTTATGTGTGAAACTATTAATAATGCCCACAACAGTGGTGATGTCTCATACAGTTCTGGGTATCCCACCTCTATTAGAGACGTTTTCTATATTGGCTACCCTCTGAGGACAAGGTATATTCGAATTTATCCACTTGTATACATCAACACCCCAACTATGAGAGTGGATGTCACAGGTGCATTTATTCGAAGTGTATGATACATCAGGACTTCTGATGTATGGTGCACCAGATTATGGCTTTTTTTACAGTAGCTACTGTATTTTGCATTATTTTACTGTATGTTCCTTACAGTAGAAAGTAGCCGATAAATCGTTTTTTCGAAATATGTGTATGTAATATATACGTATATATACTTGATACCTACATCATCGTGTAGGTCGTTTTAAGCGCTTTCCAGCGCTATGTCGACGGTCGCGATCTGATGATCTGGTGGTGAGATACAAGCGTTTGAAGTTGCCGACAGCCCCACAGTGGGAACGTTACGCGATGCCGACAGTAGTAACGCGAACCGTCAAGTATATATGCGCATATATACATTTTGCCCACAAAATCGCAGATTGGTCGGTCGCCGACTCGGGGGGCTCAGTGTCACACGAAATTTATGGTATATATATATATGATGAAACACGTGATGTCATGACGTCATAATGGTTGCGCAACCAGCGCAACCATGATGCAACCATGGTTGCGCTGGTTGCGCAACCAGGTTGCGCAACCAATTTTTTTCCAATTGAGTGGTTGCGCAACCTGGTTGCGATGATGCAACCATGGTTGCGATGATGGTTGCGATGATGCAACCATGGTTGCGATGATGGTTGCGATGACGCGCAACCATTTTGCGATTCATAGAATTATCCGATTGACAGAAACTTCACCGAAACTTTACCGAAACTTCACCGAAACTTCCCCGAAACTTTTTCGAAACTTCACCGAAACTTTTCCGAAACTTCACCGAAACTTCACCGAAACTTCACCGAAACTTCACCGAAACTTCAATATCGGTCATACATATGTATTTTATTACCAGGTGCTCCGTTTTTAAATCTGAAAACAGATTCGGAATCGCCACGATAGCGCCAATCAGGATTCGTCGTGATCGGGCACTTACAAAATAAAAAATTGACAAGGATTTTCTGGATTCTCCCAACTTCTGCTATGGATCCCATCTACCAAGACCCTGCTATCATCCATGCTGCCCAGTCAGACTGGATCCATGATTTCAAGACTGCTTTCTATTACAATTTCTTCATGTCACAGCCAGAGCATGTGAGACTGTTCTTTGTTTATAATTACCAACTGGTCTCAAACCTTGAAACTTTCTTCTTGGAAATTATTGAAAAAGATAGACAAATGAGGAAAATTCGCCAGAGGTCTAAGAGATTCCGAAAGCGTTGTTAATCTATTTCCTCTGCCCACTTCGTAGATTGAATCGAGTTTGGGGTGCAGTATATGTTTCTTTGGTGGTTGAAAAGTCATTATACCACCTCTGACTGTTGACTTCTGATAATTTCTGGGTTCCTGCTATGGTCAACTTCTTTAATTCTTTCTCTACTCTACCCTTCTTTTGTGCTCTTGCTTCTGTGAGGGGTTCTTTTGGTATTTCACTTGCTTTTTCTATGCCCTCCTTTCTGATTGCTGAATCAACCCTGGCTTCCTCCTTTGCCTGTTCAAGAGCATCCACTGTGGGAGTTTCATGATACTCAACACCTTTAATGGGCAGCAGTTCATGAAAAGCGAATCTACCATCAACTATCTCACCACTGGGACTTCTGATTCTGAACTTGAAGCCCTCTCTGCCCTCCACACTATAAACAATTCGAGACCAATTAACCCCTTGCTTTGCAAATGGATTCTTTTCAACTTTCACTCTCACAAACATTCCAGGTTTCAGGGCATCAAGATACTCAATCGATTTCTTGAATCTCTGATCCTCCATATTCACTATCTCTTTGTAGTGGGCTTCTGTGGTCTCTGCTGGTTTTCTCTTGGTTGCAGAGTGAATGGTATTATTATAATTATACTCAATATCACCCAACACATCAAAAAATCGTGCAGTATTATTTGCAATGCAGTAGTTTGTGATCAATCTCTTGATCTGTCTGTTAAAGGCTTCAATTCGACCTTGGGTTCTGTGATCTGCAACATCACTTAGTTGATGCTCAATGAATTTTGTTCCCAAATAATCTGTGAACAACACATTGGTAAATTCGCTTCCACTGTCACTCTGAATGCGAACAATTGGTCTGGGGACTCTCTGTTCAAGTTGCTTGAATGCTGCAAGTGTAGTTAGAGCACTCTTGTCTCTCATTGGAATTATGAACCCAGTTCTTAGGGTTGATTCCATTGCACTCATAAATGTATCATAACCATCATTCTGCTTTTTGTATGCAGGAAAGAAGAGCAGTGTCGCATCCGACATTATAGCGGATGCTCGTTTGTGAGCCGCTAGGGTTCTAGATGATGTGCGCAGCCTTCGTGCTGCTAGATCGACGGCGCCTAGGCTAGTTAGAGCGCCGCGGTCACTTGTATGCGTGTGTCGGGGTACGCCGTAGCTGGACGGGTACACCCTGAGTCTACCATCCCGGTGGCTAACACCAGCAGCACTCGCCAAACCCCGCCCTGCCGAGCTTGCACTCCGCACGGGCTTCCCGCGCGCACGATTAGACACACTAATCTCGCACGCGACAGGCGCCACTGCCGGGAATTTGATCGAGCTTGAGCTCTCTTTTACAACGCGCCCCCGGCCTCTTCCCCCTCCGTTCCGAAATCCCGTCCGCGGGATCCGAACCGGGGATCTTGGCTCGTAGAGCAACAGCTCTACCAACTGAGCCAAGAGGGCCGTTCCGATGTGAGACTCGCGTCTCGGCGCCTGGTGCGCCACAATCTCGCACGCGACAGGCGCCATTCTGCCGGAATCGAACCTTCAAGGGTCGCTGGACTTCCAGGCTCTGCCCGCGCCGCGCGCCTCGCCGCGCCGCCTCGCATAAGCTTAAAGAGATCTGGGACGAGCTTTCCGGGCGACCGCCACTTGTGGCGTGCTACGCTGCACACTTCGGCCGCGTCGCCTCTGGGCGGGCTGATTGTGCTTCGGAAGTGACTCTAGTGTCCCTCGCGGGCTTCGGTGCATCCCCAGACCGAAGCGCACGCACGAGCTCTCGCGAGAGTCTCAATCATTGTCTGTGTCCCTTCGCCGGTTGCACGCTTCGCGTCGCACACTGTGCCCCGGAGTCTGCCAGCGGCAGTTCTCTGAGTGTCCCTGAGTCGGTTCTCGCACGCCACGAGAAGACCGTGTCCCGGATCTGCAGTGCGCTGCAGCTCAAATCTTGTGCCCTGGCATTCTGTTCTCGTGGCTATACGCTGCAAAGAGAGCAATATGTCGAACACTTCTGAACTGATCAGTTCTGAAGTCCGTAGCCAGCTGTCCGCACTTGCGCACGTTGAGCCTGCGAAGGCCGAACTTGCTGTGCAGCTCGCTGGCACCGCCGCTGCGGCGGAGGATGATCCCGCGCGGATCGCCTTCCTCCCCGCGAAGCCGCGCCTCGCCGACGGTGACCGGTTCCGGAAGGATGTCCGGAACTTCCAGTCGGCTCAGCCGACGAAGTATCTCTTTGGCCCGGACACTGCCGGCGGCCAGGAGTATACTAAGTCTGAGGCGCTTGCCGGAGTGATCGTCGGGCGCATCCGCCCCGGCGCCCTCCGCGCCGAGATTGAGCGTAAGCGCGACCTCTATGAGGCCTCTATTGCTGGCCTGGAGCGTGACCGCGCCCTGCTCGCTCGTCTCGGACTTGTCCCGGCTGATCTGCGGACTGCCGAGGATGAGGCTGCAATCTTGGCGCTGCAGCAGAGCTGCGCGCGCGATCATGCCACTATCGTGGCCGTGCGTGACTCGTACTTGCGTGCCCCCGGGCTCCTCGCGACGATCACGGCATGGATTCATGAGACGCGCCCGCACGCGGCCCGCCGGGCTCTCACTGAGCCCTACACGGGCGAGGACCCGCGCTCATGGCATGACTGGTTCATGCCCCTAGTGCAGCACACGCTGCCCCAGGGCCAGCGCCTCGCCGTGTACTATGCGGAGTGTCTGCGCACTGCGCTCGAGGCCCGCTCGACGAGCGAGGACCCGGAATATCAGAACCTCGATGTTCGGATGGCCGGGTTCGCCCAGGCGAACGAGCGCACTCTGCGCGCGTTCCTCGCCGCGCTGCAGCAGCGCATCCTTGCACAGGACGGCGCCCTGTCGCCGCTCCAGCTCGACGAAATCTTCGTCGCAGCGTGCAAGACGCACGGCTGCCGCACCGTGCTGCCCCCCACGGCCACGGCCGCACTCGAGGCGCCGGAGGCTAAGAAGCCCCGCGTGCGCAAGCTGGCGCCGGTAGCGGCCGCCGCCAGCGACGACGACGGCGACGAGCCCATCGAGGCCGTGCCCGTCAAGTCCGTCAATGCGGCCCCGGGCACGAAGGCTCCGCAGGGCGCGCCCGTCGCGGGTCGCCGGCACCCCGACGAGGAGCGCCTGGGGTACCCGAGCACGACCACGTCCCATGCCCCCTGTGCATGCACGTGGAGATGCCGGCCCTCGACCGCTGCCACTTTACGTGGAACTGCGTGTGGGGCACGGCCCCCTTCCCCAATATCCCATACTCCGAGTGGGTGAAAGGGATTGCGGATAAGCGCGCGCGGCGCCGCGATCGGCCGGCGCGCGAGGAGGATGCCGCCGATGAGCGCAGCGAGCCCGGCCCGACCCGCGGCGGGTTCTCGCACCGCGGCGGGCACCGCCAGGAGCCGTACGCCCGCGGCGGCTACCGCAACGACCGCGGCGGCTTCGGCCGGGACCGCGGCGGCGGCTACAGCCGGGGCGGCGCCACCCGCGCCCCTGCCTCCGGCCCGAACCAGCGCCCGCTGGGAAGGGCAAGGAGAAGAGCGCCCAGGACGACCGTGAGCCGGGCTGCTGGACCTGCGGGTCTCTGGACCACATCCGCCGGGACTGCCCGGACGCTGAGTCACAGGGCCGCGGCGGACGCGGCCGGGGCTACGGCCAGGACATGAACCGCGGGCAGCGGCCCCGGTTCAACCAAGTTCGCGCCGAGAACGAGCCCCGCTCTGACTCGCCGAACTCGGCCGCCATGGCTGCATTCTTCCAGCACCTGCAAGTGATGCAGCAGCAGGCCGCCCTGCACGAGAGCGCGCGTGGCGCCAGCTCCTCGTCTGCAGGCGGCAACCCGAACGCCGGCGCCCCTCCGGGCGGCCCGTCCATTCGGTCGCTGTCTGTACATGTGATGCCCGTGGGCACGGATTCCGACTCGGACGAGGCTGCGGCCGTTGCAGCGGTCCGCCAGCCGTCCGACGCCCTCGCCATGGCCGCCAAGGCGCGCGACCAGGCCGCCTTCGATGCCGCTGCGGCGGACATCTCGGCTGGCGCCCTCGACGATGCCACTCGCGAGGCTGCGTTCGAGCGGGACCTCCGCTGCGCCAACCCGGCCAGCGAGGACGGCTCCGGGGAGTCCGAGCTTGGGGAGAGCGACGCCGAGCGGCTCGACACGGACTCCGAGTCCGCCCCGAGCTCCGACCCTGGCCAGGGCTCCGCGCCCTACGCCAGCGACACCTCGAAGCCCGCCTATTTCGGGCCGTTCGGTTCTCCGGACCGCGACGTGCCCCAGGCACCACCCCGGTGCTCCACGAAGTCGTGGGCACTGGATTACATGCCGTATGACCACGTGCCTGCCACGGACGTGGAGAAAGAGGGCGAGCGCGAGGGCGGGCCCTACTTGCCCCGCTACGTGAGCCCGGTGCTCATGCCGCTCACAAAGTGGTACGCCCACTTGACGGCCAAGCCCCGTGACCTAGAGCGCGCCATTGGGCTGCTCTTCACGAACGGCCTCGACGACGCGAAGCAGACGCTGCTCGTTCGCGAACTCGCCCAGGAGGGCCCGAAAGGCATAGCCCTTGACCGGTTCCTGGGGGCCTGCGGCCTGCGGCGCCCCGAGCGCCTGCTGCTGGGTCGCCTGGCTCACCGCACCGAGGCTCACTCCCTCGCCTGCGTGATCGAGGCTGCGGCGACGATCGCCAAGCTCGATTACCGCCTCCAGGAGGGCCCCGATTCGAGCATTGCGATGCTCGCAATCCGCGGTGCCCAACTCAGCCACCCCGTCACCAAGTGCTCGGGTATTGGCTCGGCCCCTGATCCTGAGGATCTTTGGCCCGACGACCCCAATGAGCTCGACGTCGCCTCGCTGAAAGCTTGGGACGACATGCTATTGTCGTGGGAGCGGCACGCGCCCGCCTCGAACGTCTGGGGCCTCGCCTCAGACTCGAGCGCACTGCCGGACAGCGAGCGTTTACCGCTGCTATCCCTGCTCATTTCGTCGGCGTACCTGCTCGCTCAGCCGGGCCTGAAATGGCCGGGGATCCAGCACCTGCAGGTCGAACCAAACGGCGACCCGCGGTTCGACATTACGCCCGACGGGAACGTCTCCCGTACCGTGACGGGCTACCACGCCATGCGCACAGCGCTCGCTGCGGCTCGCGAACTCCTCGACGAGGATTCCGACTTCCACGCTTACTGCGTGCAGCTTGTGCTTGCCATAATCCGTTTCCGGACCCTTACGGTGCTGCCGGGCGCACTCGGATTCGAGAAGGGCAGCCTTTTCGCGTGGATTAGCCCTAAGGACGTGGCCCCGCCACTGTCGCTGTTCCAAACATACACGGAGCGGCTGACTGAGGTTGCCGGAGCCACGTGCTTCGACACGCGCGCCAAGGGCACCGTCCCGAGCGCGTTATCGCCATGCAAAACAGCCGCCGCGCTCGCTGCATGGCCGGGGAGCCGCCGCTCGTGAACCTGTCCGAGCTGGTGCAGCACGGCTCAGACCTTGAGGGGTTCCGGGCCATCAAGTTGCTCCCCGCGTCGCCGTGCGCCGCCTGGCCAGGATCCTCGACCTGCGCCGCCCCACGGAGTTCAGCAGCTTGCTGTTCTCCGACTGGCTCATGGGCCTGGGGACCTATCACGCCGCCCCACGGTCGTGGTAGACAGCCCCGTCGGCCCCGGCGAAGGGCTCCGGTTCCGGGAATTCCCGAATGCCGACCCCCTCATGCTTGGACCGAGTGTTGAAGCGTTCTACGATCGCTCCTACCCGATCACTCGCCGCGGGCGGTGCTGTGACTACGATGTCATTGAGCTGCTGGCATCCCGCACTGTCCCCCGTGAGGGCCGTGGCCCGCTCCCTGGCGGCGTCCGTGACTCGAGCGAGTACTCATGGCTCGTGAACGCCCTCCACGGCGAGTTCTCTGCCGCGAACCGCTGGGGTGAAATGCACCGTAGCATTTTCACCTGGGTTTGCTACTGCATCTCGCAGTCCGGCGTCCGCGCCGTTGCTCTGCTCGAAAAGCCGCGCGACCGCGTGCGCTTGATGCTGGGCGAGGTACGCCGCCGCTTCACGGCCAAGCGCTCGCACCGTCCGGTCTGGGATGAGTTCGATGACGACCTCCAGACCAGCGACCGCATGGCTCGCGAGGTCGCCGAGCGTGAGGCCGCCGCCGGCCGCCGTGGCCGCGGCAAGGGCAAGGTCGACGAAACGACCTCTGCCGCCAAGCCCGCTCGCACCCGCGGCACCAGCCGCCGGCCCGCCCCCGCCAAGCCGGCAAATGCCGAGGCCGAGGGCGAAGGGGAAGCGGAAGAGGGCCCCGGCACGCCCTCTCCTGACCCCATGGAGTCCGATGAGAGCGCTGGCGTCGACAACGACACGCGCGAGAGGATGCGGCACGCGCTCTTTGTCCGTGCGGGCATTGACGCCCACCTCTTCGAGCTCATCGGCTGCCCCAGCCCCTCTAGCCGTTGGCCGACTCAGGTCGAGCACATGTGGCTCGCCAACAGCGGCCTGCAGCCGGCTCAAAACCCGGTCACGCTGCACATCGCTCCCGACCCGGAGCTCGCCTCCTGGCTCGAAGCTGAAGCGGCCCAGCCGCCCTGGCGCCGCTTCGCCTGGTTCCATGAGAACCCCGACCGCCCCCAGTGGGAGCGGCTGGAAATCGTCATGCCGAATCGCCACCCGGCGAACATTCGCATGCTGAAGCGCGCTGTCGCTTCCTTCGAGCTCGCCGCCTCCAGCGCCGGCTTGCTCGTGCCGCTGCCGGACCTGCCGGCCGACACCACGCAGTGGAATGCCCTTCACTGGG
This sequence comes from Cyanophora paradoxa, assembly GCA_004431415.1. Lineage (NCBI taxonomy): Eukaryota > Glaucocystophyceae > Cyanophorales > Cyanophoraceae > Cyanophora > Cyanophora paradoxa. The sequence continues at coordinate 60,430 of QPMI01000038.1, forward strand.
ACGCGTTCTTCATAGATCGCTTTGAGCTGCATGTGTCGCACCTGCCCCCGTACTATGTCGAGGGACGCTGGCGCTCTTCCGCCAACACGGGCCCGACCCTCTCTGAGGTTGTCGCCCCAGTCCCCAGCCATGCGCGCTGGATGCTGTCCTGCCTAGACAGCGGTCGCACCGGACCGGGCATCACGCCCTTCGTCCCGCGCGAGCAGCAGAAGCTGCCGGACGACGTTAGCTATTTCTATGACATGGTTAACGCCTCGCACCCGGGGTGCGAGGAGCTCGTCCGTACGCTCGCCCCGGCGTACCCGGCAAACCTCGAAATTCCCGAGGTCGTCCAGCGCGAGGCCGCAAAGGACGACTCGGATTCGTGGCTGGCCACCAGTTACCGCTGCTACGACACCGTCGTCGAAGGCGCTAATTGGCTGCTGGGCGAGATCCACGAGGCCCGAATTGGCGGCAACGCCCCAATTCGCTCCCTTCCCTTTGTGCAGTGGCTCGACAACTGGGAAGGCGAGGCCCGCCGTAGCGAAGCCGATCGCGACGCTGAGGGCGACGTGCCCATGGCCAGCTCCTCAGCTGCGCCTGTCGCCGGACCGTCCGGGGTCTCCACTGCTACGGCCACGCCGGCGGCACCTGCTGCTGGGGCCCGCACGTGGTACGACGGCACGCCTGAGCGCGTCCGGTACTGCGACAAGTACTGCGTGCTGCTGCCCGACCCGCTCGGCGGTAGCCCGGCCCGCAATCCGACGGCCGAGCAGTACCCGTGGGCTGCTATTCCGCGGCTCGTGCCGCTCACCCTCGGCGAGAACGGGCCGCCCGACGCGCCCTGCGTGAATGCGACTGCCCCAGTCGTCACGCGTTTCCACCCGAACGCGCTCGACGCTGATGCAGCCATGCACTGCCTTGCCTCCACGCTCATCGCAAACGTCGAGGGCCATAACCGCGGCATCCCCGCCGCGGTAATGTTGTATGGCCCGCCCGTGCCACCGGCACCGACGTCCATGCAAGGCACCGACGTTCAGGGCTTGCCCTACGTCGCGGCGATGATGGGGCTCGACGAGTCCATCATGCAGTGGGTCGCGTTGGAGCCCACTCCCGCAAACCGCCTCGATGGGCCGATCACGCGCGCCTACTCGGTGCTGAACACCGCCCTGCACCACACGTGCCGCCAGGCGTTTGCGTACCTCGCTCGCCCGCACACGTTCGAGGCGCCCATCGGGGTCAACCGCGCCAAGCGTGGGCAGCGCTTGGTCGTGTTCCACGAGCCCCGCTTCGGCAGGGGCTTCGGCATCCGTGGCGTCGCCCAGCCCGATGCCCGGGTCCGCGGCCTCCTGCCAGGCACCCCGATCCAGACGGGCGAGAAGCACGTGAGCACTGAGCTCGACGTGAACAACGTCGATGTCATGGGCGATCCCGTCGGCACGAATGCCACGCGCTGCTCGCTTGGTCCTGCCCACGTGGCCATGCAGCACGCCCCGCCCTCCGAGGCGCGTCGCCAGTACGACCGCCTCCCTCGGCGCGTGTTCGTGCTCGGATTCGAGCGGCCCCGCCCGCTCGTCGATCCGAAGGACCGCGGGCACCGGAAGTACCCGGTTGTCTGCCCGGGCGTGCAGAAGCACGGACCCACGTGGTCCCCGTTGCCGCCCCGGGAGTTCGTCGCATCCCTGCTTGCGGGGTATGTGAACAGCATGGCTGCCTGGGTGCTGGGGCACGAGCTGCCCGACCAGCCCCGGCCCGCGCCGACCAAGGGATTCAACCCCCAAATGCACATTGTGGGGCCGACGGCCATATACGAGTTCATGTGGTCCACCTGCTACCGCGCCGACCCGGCCACTCGTTCCGCGGCCGAGGCAGCAGCTGGGGCCCATGCACGTTCCGCTGACGGCGACGAGCTTTACGCCGTCCTGCAGCACCTCAAGAGCGGCCAGCTCGGCGAGTCGATTGACGAGACCGCAGCTCTCGTCATCGCCTCTCAGCTCCCGCTGACAACGGCGTTCTGGCTCTCGATGCCAGACCTGCCGCGCCCCAACGCCACGCATACGTCCTGGCTGGACAACGCGGCAGACGCCAGCAAGCGCCTCTCGGACGCCCTGCTGCAGATCTGGGGCCTGCCGGCGACGAAGCAGCTGCGCGCTGTTCTCGCCAAGTACGAGCAGGAGGACGAGCCCCTCCTCTCCGTCCGCCGCCTTGAGCGCATCCTGCCCGCTCGGGTAGCGGCGCACGGCATGCGCCCGTACTGCCACGTCGAGCGCGATACGTGGGCCGCCAGGCACCTCGTTGCTGGCGCGACGCTCGCGGGCCAGGAGCCCATCGCCTCGGCTCTCCTGAACTGGGTTCAGAAGATCAATGACGTCCTCTGGCCCATCTTCACGGGCGTGAAGGCGAAGCGGATTATGGTCTCCGACCTCTATCCCGCCCCTGCCCTGGACACTGTCGCCCAGCAAGGCGCGGCGCCGTTCCCTGCGCCCCCCGAGGCCAGCGACCTCGGCGACACGGTGGCGGCAATCACGCCGTTCCACTACCGGCTGCGCGCCGAGCTGCTCCAGAACTGGAACGGGTACACGGCAGAGGATCTGCCCCCGAGCTTGCGCGCCCAGCAGCAGGCCGACCACGCCGTGGCAGCGGCCGCCCCGGCGAAGCCTGCGGCATCGTCCTCTGCCTCGGGCACCACGGGCTCTGGCTCCCGCGAGCCCAGCCCTGCCCCCAAGCGCTCGGCCACGCCCTCGCCCTCGAGGAAGAAGAGCGAGCCAAAGCGCGAGCGCTCCCGCGACCGCCGCGGGCGCCGCCAGAGCCGCGAGGCCGCCGCTTCCCGCGAGCGCACCGAGTCGCCCCGGCAGGAGTCGTCGAGCTCGCCTGCCCCGACGCGCACGCAGCCGCCGGGCGCCACCGGCCAGCGCCGCGAGCGGCCGCGTATCCTGCAGGGCAGTCGCGTGACCGTTCGCGGCACCGTGCCCAGCGCCTCGTCTACGGGACCTGAGTCCCTCGACCTGGCCGACATGGACGACGCCGAATTCACTGCCTATGCCCGCCAGCATGGCCTTGAGTTCGAGCCGGACCCGGCCGAGGACACGCGCCAGCGCCTCCTCGCCGAGGCTGAGCGCCGCAGCAAGCGCGCCCGCGTTGCTGCCCAGTCCACCGCGGAATTGGCCCCCGCGCCGTTCCCGTACCCGTACCCGGCGTCGATGGGCCCGCCCCCGCCGCGCGTACCCGGCTGGGGATTGCCGCCGCCCCCACTCTTGCCGCAAATCGCCGGCCCGCACGGCTATTACTGGCCGCACGGCCTCATGTACCCGCCTGCGGGTCCCGCGGCCAGCTCGAGCTCCGGCCAGGCCCCGCCGGCCACGGACGAGAATGTGGGCAGTGCCCACTACCAGGCCGCCAAGAACTGGCGCGCGCGGCTGCGGCTCCTGCTCGAGCGCAATGCCCAGCCGGCCGTCTTGTCTGAAATGCTCGATGAGATTGCCACGGCCGCGGGCCATGATCTCACCGGCACCACCTTGCCGAGCGGCGCCTCTTGGGCGGCACGGAACGCCGCTGCGACGGTGTGGGCCGCAAATTACCCGGGCATGGAGCAGTTCGACCGCATTGAAGCTGAACTGCTGCGCCTCATTGGCCTCGCCCAGGAGGCCAAAGCCGAGGGCCGCTGCCGCCCCGCCCACCGCGCCATTCTCCGTATCTACGGCGATGGTGACGATGAGGATGACTTCGCGACGCGCGCTGCACTGCAGCCGCGGGCCATCGCCGAGCGCGCCTTGGCCTCCGCCGCTGCCAGCAGCGAGCCGACGCCAGTCGTCGACGGAGCGGATCGCAAGTCCTCCGCCGCTCCGACGAGCCGCTCCGAGGGGCTCCACGCCCGCTCCAGCAAGCAGCGCGCCGCGCTGCACTTCCAGGCTCCTGAGCCTGACGAACTCGTGGGCTACGGCCCCGACCGCCCCACGGACCTCGCGGTCCCGGAGTCCCCGGATGGCGCGCCCGACGGCCGCCTGAACGCCCCGGTCCCGATCGCGAAAGTTATCGACGGGATCAACGGTCTCCCGCACGATTTCCGGCGCCTGCTCCTGCAGTGCCCGGGCTTCGTCTATGCCTTGCATGCCGACGGCACGCTCGGCGAGAGCACGCGCGTCAAATTCATTTTTGACACTGGCGCAATGGGAGACGTTGGCGAGAAAAAGCACATGCCGCCCGGCACGCGCTACACGGGTGTGAAGGTCCTCCGGGCCTTCCTTCACCACGCCACGATCACGGCCGAGATTGCTCATGTCGTGCTGCGCTTCGGCGACGTGTACGTCTCGCGAGCGGTGTACGTCGTCCCTGACGGCTCGCTTGGCCCGAACGCCGACATGCTCCTGGGCATCGGCACGATCATGAGGATCGAGGGGCGGATTGACACCACCAGCTCGGGCTGGTGCCTGCACGCGCGCGACGCGCACTTCCGCCCCCACGTGATCCCTTTTCTGTGCCCGGACAATCAAAGGGGCCTCTCCTTGTCCGGGTGCTCCGCCCCGTCGTCCTAAAGGACGCCCGCGAGTGGATGGTCCGCTGCGTGTTGGACGGCCCTGCGCCGCCAGCGGACCAGGCCCCGACGCTCGCCGTCGGGCCGGCGCCTGACTCCCTGTCAGCGCTCGGGGTACTCGCGCCCCACCAGTTGCACCGCCGGCCTGCCGAGGGCGGCAGCCTGCACGTGCGACTAGTAAATCCCGCCAATGAGCCCGTCCTGCTTCCCGCCGGGGCCATTGTAGCGGTGGCGGAGGCTAATAACCTGCCGCCCGGCGACTTTGGGTTCGACCCGCCGCCCGACGACGCGTCGGCGCGCACCGTCGCCGACTCTTTCATTCGCACGCTGCGAGCCTTCTACCCTAAGCGAGGGCAAGGCTTCCGCGCGATGCGCCGCCGAGCCAATCGAACGGCTGCGGCTTACACGGCAGCTGAGGGCACCACGCCGCCCCAGCACCCTGCTCCAGGGCCTATTTTCGCGGCACCCGCCGCCCGGCAGTCCGAAGCGACTGTAGCCACCGAGCAGGAGCCTGCGCCGAGCGCGCCTCCCTTGTTCGTCCGCATGCTGCGCGACGACGGCGGTGAGGGCGAAGACGTCCCATTGTCACAATGGAGGGCCTCGCGCTTTGTGACGAGCCCGTGTCCTCGGACACCGACTCTGAGCGCGAGCGCGAGGACGGGTACCTTGGCTGGACCTCGCCAGAGGAGCGCGAGCGCACCAGGCCCGCCCGCCGCGCTGAACGCGCCGCACGCCGCCGCGCCCACGCGGCTCGCGCTGCACGCCAGGGGGCTAACGCAGTCCCCACCAATCCCTCCGGGAATCAAATAAATCTCGCTGCCGAGGCAGCTGAGCCGCCGGCGCCCTCGCCGAGCGGGGCCGCTCGCCCGCCTGCACCGGCGCCAGCACCGCTGGAAGGCCCTGGCTGCTCTGTCCGGACAACGGAAGCGCCCGCGCCCTCCGTAGCCGAGTCCTCCGCCGCGCGCGGCAAGGACAAGGGCAAGGCGCCGCTGCGAGCCGCCCCTCCGGGCCCCGCGCCTGGCCCCTCCCACGGTGGCGCCCCGCGGGCACCGCCGGAAGCGACGGGGACGTCGTCTTCCGAAGAGGAGGAGTGGAACCGTGCACGCGCGAAGATCCCGGAATGCGGCTCGCATCCGGCGATGAGCGCTACGGAACGCGCCGAGCTAGAGGCTCTGCTGAAGCGCTACTCGTGCGCGTTCGCCGACTCGGTCACGGCCACTGAGGGCACGGCCAATCTCCTCCATTACGAGCACGTGATCCGATTGACCTCACGGCTGCCCGTCTTCACGCCCCCGCGGCGTGTAAGCCCGCACGCCGAGGCCTTCGCCCGTGACGAAATAAAGCGGCTCCTTGAGCTGGGCCTGATCCAGCCCTCGCAAGCCGCCTATGGCTCGCCGGTCGTGCTCGCTCCTAAGAAGGACGGCACCTGGCGGTTCTGCGTCGATTACCGACGCTTAAATGCGATCACCGAGCGCGACGTCTTTCCCTTGCCACGGATTGACGATCAGCTGGACCGCCTGCGGGGGTCCATGATCTTCTCGACCGTCGACGCGACGGCGGGATTCTGGCAGCTGCCGCTGGACCCCGCGTCCCGGCAGTACACGGCCTTCGTAGTGCCCTGGGGCCACTACGAGTGGCGCGTGACCCCGTTCGGCGTGACCAACGGGCCGGCCGCCTTCTCGCGCGCCGTGACGGCCATCCTCGGCCCCCTGCTCACGACTTGCGTCACCGCGTATATCGACGATATCACGGTGTTCTCGCCAAGCGTGCCCAGCACCTGCTGGACCTCGAGGCCCTGTTCCGCGCTATCATGCCGGCGAACTTGCGCCTGAAGCCCTCCAAGTGCCGCTTCGGGGTGGCGGAGGTGGCCTTGCTCGGGCACCTCGTCTCGGCCGAAGGGATCCGCCAGGACCCCGCGAAGCTGGCGTTCATTCGCCAGTACCCGCCGCCTGCGAACGCTGACCAATTGAGGTCGTTCCTGGCTTGGCTGGGTACTACCGGCGTTTCGTGAACGGGTTCGCCCGTGTCACCCACCCGCTGCAGCGCCTGCTGCTTCGGGACGCCGCGTGGCAATGGACCGAGGTCCACCAAGCCGCCTTCGAGGCGCTGAAGGCCGCCCTGCTCGAGGATCTGGTACTTGGGTACCCGGATTTCGAGCGGCCCTTCATCCTGTCGACCGACGCGTCGACGTACGCCATCGGCGCGATCCTGTCGCAATCCGATGGCGGCTCGCCCGCCCGTGAGCGGCCCATCGCGTTCATCAGTCGAACGCTGGCGCCCGCTGAGCGGAATTACACCGCCACCGAGCTCGAGTGCCTAGCGGTTGTATGGGCAATAAAGTACTGGCGGCACTTCCTCCTGGGAGGGCCCCAGTTCCTGGTCCGGACGGACCACCAGGCGCTCCAGTGGTTGCGCTCGCGCGAGGCGACCTCGGGAAGGCTGGGACGCTGGTCCCTCCTCCTGCAGTCCTACGACTTTGTCGTAGAGTACCGCGCGGGGCGCAACAACGGAGGGCCCGACGCCTGCTCGCGGCCCCACTGAACCACCCGGTTCTCGCGCCCGGCGGCGCCGACGGCAGTTCGGCCGCGCCCGACGCGCTGGCCGGCGCCACGGGGCACGGCGTGCCCCAGCCCGGCGACCTTGACGAGCCTCTGCCGCTGTTTGCAGTCGCTCACGCCGCCGAAGGCGCTGCGGAGGCCCGGGTAGCGGTGGAGGCCCCGCCGGGCCCCCGCCTGACCGAGCTCGCCGACGAGCCGGCCGAGGCCGCGCCGCCGGCCCCCGCGTCAGCGTCCGAGCCCGCCGAGGCCGCGGCGCCCGCGGCTCCGCCCAGCCGGGCGGAGATCCTCGTCGCGCGGCGACAGGCCCGCCTCCGGCGCCAGCTCGCCTTCGAGGGCGCTCCCGCCGCAAGGCGGGACGTCCAGCCCGCCCAGGGGCCGCGTCCGCGTCGGACGCGCGCGCCGCCTGAGGCTTTCCAGGAGGGCTCTGACGACGAGCCCGTCCCCTGCCCGCGCGCGCGCCCCGAGCCGCGTCGGCGCGCGCCGAGACTGAGCCCGCGGGGCCCCGGCGCCGCCCGAGCCTCGAGCTCCTGCCGCGGGGCAGGGAACGCCCTGCCAGCGGCGCCGGCGCTGCCGCAGGCCGGTCCGCCCACTCGGCGCGGCCAGAAGCCCACCACCTGGGCTGAGGTGCGCCAAGGGGTGGACGAGTGGCACCGCCTCGCCGTCGCGCAAGGCCTGCCCCGGCCCCGCGCTCTCCGAGCCCGCCGCCGGCGCCCGAGTCCGACCCGATGGAGCTGGGCTCCGATGGCGAGGCTGCGCCGCCTGTGCCCGAGCCTGAGGCCCCGCGCCAGGCGCAGGAGCCCGAGCTCGACGAGGACGGGTTCCCCGTGGCCCTCCTCGAGCACGTACGTCGTCGGTTCCCTCTAGGGCCGCGGCGCTACGAGGGGCCCGTCGCGCCCCTGCCGCGCGACCTGCGACCGCCTGAGGCCCGCGCCCGGGCAAGACGCCCCGCAAGGCGGACAACCCGCGCCACTGGCGCTGCGGCCCGCCGCTGTACCCTCACCAGGACGACCCTGATGAGGGGCCCGAGGCGGCGCCCGGCGGCGTCGTCCTCCGCGGCCGCGTCGACCGCCGCCGCGACGGCCGGCTCCTCTGAGCCGCCGGCCGCCTCCGAGGCGCCCTCAAGCGGCGACGCCGGCTCGAGTGGCGGCCCGGCCGCAGGCCTCGAGCGAGAGGTCCTCTCGTCCAGCGCTATCGCCCCCGGCCCTGAGCTGGGCGAGGTCCGAGACCGCCGCAAGCCGCGCTTGCTCGAGCTGGTCCAGGACACTTGGGATTGCGCTCCGCCGCCTTCCCTCGACGGGCCCTTGCCCGAGACCCTGCGGCACATGTTCCCTGCCCGGCGAGTCAGGCTGCTCGCCGCGCAGAAGGCGGACCCGCTGTGCCGCAAGCTGTTCTCCTGGCTAGAGAATGGCGTGAACGAGGCCCGCTGCACGCGCGCCTCTTGCCACACGGGCGACTGCTACCTCTGCAGTCAGGCCAAGGCGGCCTTCGTCGGATTCGCTGGGAAATTCGACGTGGACACCGACGGCGTGCTTGTCCGCCGCCCGGTCGCGCCTCACGGCCGCTTCGTGCCCGTCCTGCCTGAGTCCTGGCAGGACCGCGTCCTGTACGCGTACCACGATGGGTGGGCCACCGCGGCGCCTCGATCGTCGCCCGCCGGATCCTGCTGAGGTTCTGGTGGCCGGGCATGCTCGCGGCCGTAGCCCGCTACGTGCGGAGCTGCCCCTGCTGCCAGTTCGCCAAGGCTGTGAAGCCGCGGCGAACTGCGATCGCAGTCATCGAGGCCGAGGGCCGGAATGACTTGTGGCAGGTGGACGTGTTCCACCTCGACCCGACGCCGCGCGGCAACCGCTATTTGGTCGCCTGGGTGAACGCGTGGGACAAGTACACGCGGCTGTACCCAAAGGCCGACCTGGACGGCTGGTCCATGCTCGAGATGGGCCGAGACTTCGTCTCGAATGAGGGCGTGCCGCTGCGCCTCCTCATGGACAACGGGTCCAGCCTGAAGGGCGGCCCGTTCAACGAGTACTTCCGGAAGCTCGGGACTCGTTTCATTTACGCCGCGGCGTACCACCATTCGACGAATGGGCTGGTAGAGCGGCTGGGAGGCGTCGTGAAGACGCTGCTCCACGCGGCGTGCCGCGCCGAGCGCGAGCCGATGCACGAGTGGGACCAGCACGTGCACGAGGTGCAGCTGGCGCTCCGCACGACCGTGCACGCGGCCACGGGCTACTCGCCCGCGCTCCTGCACCTGGGGCACGAGCTCACGCTGCCCGCGGACGTGCGCTTCGGGGTCGAAATGCTCGACACCCTTAGCTACGCCGACTACGTCGCGACCGTAGTGCGCGCCGCGAAGAGCCGCGATGACGCGGTCCGCGAGCACCGCCGCTGGTACCGCCGCCAAATGGTGCACCGGACGGGTGACCTGCCGGACCGTCGCCGCTTCGAAGTGGGCGACAAAGTCCTGTGCTGGCTGGGCGACCGTGACAAGGGGTTGTTTAACTCCTGGGTCGGCCCGTTCACCGTCATGGACGTGCACCCGGGCGGGTACACGTACGTCGTGCGTGGCCTGGCCCGGCCCTACGGCGCCGTGGGCGCTGTCCGCCAGAAGGCCCGCGACACCCGCGAGACGATCGTGCACATCGATTGCATGATCCCGTTCCGCATGCGCGATGCGAACGCGCCCGCGCGGCCGGCCCGAGGGCGGCCGCGGGCGGCGGGTGCACCGGGAGCCGCGGCCGCAGCGCCGGCGGCCCGGCGGGAGCAGCATGAGGAGCTGGCTCCGAGCCGCGTCCCGGCCCCACAGGAGGGCGAGGACAGAGAGCGGCCGCGCCTGCAACTGCGCAGCGCGAGAGTGATGAGCTGCCCGCGGAGGGTTGAGCTGAGAAGGGCCTAGCGCCCGCCACAATCACTAAAGTCCCGGGCTAGGAAGGAGAGCCAACGGGCGGCTGACTGCCTCGAGCTATGCTCGGCTCAGTGACGGGCGGAGGGCCCTACGAAGACCTGGCCGAGCTCCGGGCGCGACTTGCGCCGGCAGAGGAGTCGGAAGGTGGCTGAGGCGCCGGATTCTGCCCCGGGCCCAGTGACAGGGGATGAGCATTCCCCCTCCTTGGGATGCAAGACCTGGTGGGGTACCGGGGTGCGCCGAGCACCAACGGGGGTACACACAGGCGGTCGTGACGCCGGGTCCCGCCCCGGGTACGATGACTGGGATGCACAATTCCCCATACAGGGCTCCACACCGGGACGCTCGGTGGTGGACCGCCTGGAGGGCCGCGTCCCTTAATGACGCGCGAGCACGGGTCGGGCAGGGTACCTCCCGCCGTACGATGGCGACGAGGGCACCTTGTGGGCGGCGTCTAGCCTTGCCCTGGAGTTACTAGCTCCACCGCCGTTGTGGGCTTCTCAGCCCCTAATCCGACGCCGTGGCGGACCGCGAGAGCGCGGCGCATGCCTGAGCAGTGGCGCTAGACGAGCTGCTTAGCCCTACGTTTTGGGACGGGCATTGCGCTGGGGCTACTGGGCGCTGCCGCGAGCGTCACGCCCCGCGTTGCAATTGCTGTTGCAGCGTGCGCCTCTGCGGTTAACTTGCTGCGCGGCGAGGACAGGGCCTCCTCGGCTTCCTCCCTTCCGATCCGCTCGCCTCGTGCGAGTTTCCTGGGCCGCCGGCCCGAAGTTGGACCTTGCCCCCTGGGCGCTCCACGCTGGAGTCGTGCCGGCACCTGCCGGGCGACAGTCTTTTCGATTCCCGGCAGTTGCCGGACATGGATGGGCTCGGCGTCTTTTCGATTCCCGGCAGTAGCCGGTGACGCCGAGCGTGAGTGGCTCGGAGCCTTTTTTCGATTCCCGGCAGTAGCCGGTAGCTCCGAGCATTTGTATATAGCGGCCGGGGTCGCGTTGTATAGAGAGCTTAGGCTCGATCAAATTCCCGGCTTCCCCGGCCCTCTTTCTGTTCGCCTTAGGGCGTAGACCCGCGCGGACGCGGGATCCGAGAGGAGGAGTTGTCGCATCCGACATTATAGCGGATGCTCGTTTGTGAGCCGCTAGGGTTCTAGATGATGTGCGCAGCCTTCGTGCTGCTAGATCGACGGCGCCTAGGCTAGTTAGAGCGCCGCGGTCACTTGTATGCGTGTGTCGGGGTACGCCGTAGCTGGACGGGTACACCCTGAGTCTACCATCCCGGTGGCTAACACCAGCAGCACTCGCCAAACCCCGCCCTGCCGAGCTTGCACTCCGCACGGGCTTCCCGCGCGCACGATTAGACACACTAATCTCGCACGCGACAAGCAGATCAATCACATATGTATCAAGGGGTTGCCTAATTGGAATCATGGGATCTCTCTTTCGAGATAGAGTGGGTGCATTAATTTGGACAACCTCCTGTTTATCATACCATTCTCTCATCTTCTTGTAGTTCTCTTCTGGTAGTTCCTGTCTCATTGCTGTGAATCCCTTGTAGCCTGTCCTGGGATCATAGAACTTCTTAGCAATCTTTGACTCTTTTGGTGCTGTCTCAGCTGGGAGGGTCTCTGGGATTAATTGCCTGACCATCTCTGATCTTTTTAATATTCGACTGCTCTTCTCCTCCACTGGAACTGTGATAGGTAGGATATTCCCTCGATCTTCAATCGCTTCTTTTCTCACAATTCTTGGTGGTTGTCTCAATCCTATTTGTGTGGAAGGCATCTTTACCTTATCTCTCATATAATAAATGCAAGAGTCTGTGTGGAAAGAGAACACAATTCCAAACTATTTTGCAATCGAGCCCAATGACCCTGGATTAAGATGTATTTGGCTGCTGCATTTAATTCGCGGTTTATTACTTCTTGGAGAGCGAAACCAAAGAAAAAGAAAGATTAATGAAGTAGATTAGAGCCCAAATGGAATGCTGTGAATTCCATCGTCTAATATCTTCCTTTTGCTATCGAGTTGGTTTAGAGCCACCCTTCTGCTCTCCAAATCATATAGGTTGTGGTCTTGTCTTCGCTTGTTTACTACTGCTACTGTTTTGGTGATGCCTTCAAACAGGCATCTTTTGAAATCATCAAAGTGAACCTCTTTGGAGGAAGTACCAGACATCTTTATTTTATCAAAGGTCTCAGTTCTGAAAGCATAGAGTTTCGATCTCAGACCTACATACTCCACAATCTTTGCATGGGGAAACTCGTTTTTATATTTACCTGGAATCAAGCGATTGCTCCTATCAAAGAGAGGGTGGGAGGGATCATAATTACTGCAATCCAGGTGTTCCGAAATTCGCTTCATCTCATTATTAAGATCATTGGTATGAAGCATAAGACAGAAAGAATCTGTATCATGGAATAGTAGCTCAGCTGTTTCCCAAGTTCTCCTCACCACATCATAAAAGAACCTGCTGTTATGGAGTTTCGCGAAATCCAGCACAAAAGCCCCGATTGCAACTGGTTTATCTAAGTGAACATGCTTTGAGTACATCTCAAAGGCAACAGCATTTTCGTTTAATGCATTGGTTGCCTTGATGAGTGGACTTGCAGCATATTTCTTGCAGAGTTTCTCACTGTTAGCAATCTTTACCACAGATCGACCCCTGCATGATTCAAGGCATTTACCATAGATTGCATTGTTCATTAATTTAAAGAAGTCACTCTCGAATCTGGTGACAGATTGGCGCCTCAGTTTCGTATTTAGATCAATATAACTCTTCATGAATGCAGAGGTTGCAAATGAGAGAACCCTGTGAACCTTCTTAATTATAATACCTTTGCTCACAAGATAGACCAAGAGAGGTTGGGAGATCACATAGTTGTTTTTGGGTGAGAATGTTGCTGTGAGTTTGGGGTCTTTGCTTATCTTCTCACCTGTGATATCCAGTAGTTTTTGTTGATACTCACCCAGCATTTCGGTAGTGATTTGCTCTTTATTCACTACAAGTGGAAAATCGTAATGATCTGTGAGAGTTTGTGGGTATTCCAGGTCTACTTCAATAAAGGCACTTCGTCCAGAGGTCTCTTTAAGTGCCTCTGTGACATCTTCCCAACGAAAATCTCCAATGGGCAGTTCTTGACTGAGAGCATAACCATACAGATTATTTGCATCCAAGAGAACTATATGGTCATCTGGGTTTTCCACCTTTGCATATCGAGTAGGCATTGTAGCAAACCCACCTCGAATTGCCCTCTCAATAAATTCGTATTGCCCAACATCACTTATCTGTTCAATCTTTGCTCTGGTGTAAATTAGCATTGCATCCCAGGATAATCCAGGAGCGCTCACATAATGGGCAGGATCTAATCCATATTGGGAAAACGCCAATTCTCGGAATTTCTGGAATTTACTCATAAGATCACCAGAATCCACTGCCTGGAAGTCCATGAAATGCGAAGCATCTATGAATTTCCACATTCCCCATTGCAGGGAGAGGTATTGATCGAAATTCTTGCTCAGGATCTCAACACGAAGTTTATCATCTTGCTGTGCAATTTTGCGGAATATTTCGTGTCCACATTCATCCATGTGATCCACCACAATTGCTACTTTCGTTTGTTTGGAGATTCTCCTGTGGAGGTTGCAGTTTCGGCATGCTTTTCCAATAAAAGCTCCTGATTGATGACAATGGTCTCTCACTGGGAAGTTCTCATGGGTAAATCGTTCTGCACAGATATAACAGTGTTTAGTTATCTTGTATTGTGCTTTCTGCTCCTCTGTGAGTGGATGCATGGGAATATTGGTGAATAGAGTGCGAATTACTTGGGGTCTGATCTCTGTGAGAGTGGTAAAAAGAGCACCAAGTGGATCTGATCCCTCGAAATAATGAGAGATCACCTCATCCCCCATCACAACTGTTAGAGAAACCGATTTTACCTCTCTCTTACTGCGGTTCTCATCAATTGGAACCGAGTGACTATCCATTTTCACATAGCAGATAGTGGGAAGCCACACAGTTTTGCGAAGATGTTGAAGCCCAAATGCAATGTGACTTCCAGATTTCGGGCATTTACCTTTGCTCTCCCTCCAATCAATGCAGCGATTCGCTTCTATATGTACATCCAGCTTCTCCTGAGTTCTGAAACGAGACAGACAGGTCTCACAATAATAAATGCGACCATCATGGGCTTTATCAAAGGTGGTTTTCAGGAGTCGACTCAGAGACATGATGGTGATATAATGCCCTCTATCATCCTCTTCGTTTTCGATTAATAAAAGGTTAATCTTGGTCTTTCTCCTCGGGTTGCTGGATTGGTGGAGAGGATAGAAGCACTGTGCAGTATTATCTGCCCCATAAATGTTGATTGAGAGTTCAGGGTTCTGCTCCTCAAATCGATCAATGATTTCTGCATCACAGGCAACTGGAAACTGGATGCCTTCGAAATTGAGTTCGTTTAACCATCTTCTATACTGGCTGGGTTCATTGCTCTTGTGTTTATTGATGTCCTTTCGGTGCAGGTAAGCCAAGATTGCATACTTGAAGCAGTCTTGACCATCAATATTCTTCACATTCACAGTTGCTCTCTTTAATCCAATCCACTCAGGTGTTGAGAAAAAGCAACCACCCACAGGAGCATAAGACATTATAACCACTCTCAGCATCTCAATGCGATCCAGTCTGTAACTGTCCACCTGCATCATCTGTTCCTGCATTGCTTGAAGTGCATTTCGCAGTTCAACATCAATATTTCGGGATCTTGTGATGACAAAGTAATCACTATAAATGAATTTGGTGATCCACACCCTTGGATCACTCACTTTGGTGAATTTACAAATGAAGGTCAACCGAGTCTTAATTGCTCTCAGGTCTTGGAGTTTCTGTCTGAGTCTCTGAGGTAGAGTGGGTGCAATTCTCTCCAAGAATTCAATCCCATCTTGGATAACCTCCCCTCTTGCTCGATAGGTTAACCAAGAGTATGCTTTGTTCATTGCTTCCCCATCTTCAATCTCGGGTTCAATTGTTCCCAACCTTAAACCTTCATCCCTGAATTCCTCCATCTTCTCAAAACGATCATAGAGGCGATTTGTAATTTCTGTGAGTTGAGATAATCTTGGTCTCCTATCCAGGATTGCTGCCTGGCGATCATATTCGAATTCTGTAATATCACCAGTAACTAAAAGGGTTCCTAAAAGACCGAGTATTTCGTTTTTCTTTTCTTTGATGATTCTATTTGATTGGCGGGGCATCTTTTACTTTAAGGGAACATATTATTTTTGGGCGTTTTAAACGCATTTCGCATTTTTCAGGTTCTGATAATTCGCACATTCGTGCCTTTGGGGACATATACATTCACTGTGTCGAGTCTGCTTGCATAAACACGCTTCTTTTGATAGGTTCTACCATAACCTGCTCTGATCTTTGCAATATAATCCGCCACCTCTGCAATATCATTCTTTTCGACAAGCTGCTGCCGAATTTCATCAAAATAATCCATTTTCTGTCTTAGTCAAGTGAAATACGCAACGATCCCTTAAATCGCCAGTCAATTTTTGTCACAACACACCGATTTTCGATACGTTTTTATATTGTCCAATTATTATTCGCGAAAGTGATCGACCCACAGGGGGGAGTCTGTGGTTAATTGGGCGTCACACTCAATTAAAAAGGTGTCACAGCTGTCACACAAACCATTTACAGTACGGTTTTTAAAAAATAAGAAATTCAATCAGTATTAGAATCGATTCTGTTTATTTACTCATCTCCACCTTCAACATCACTGTCATCCATCAATCTGCGACTATGCTTCTTTTTGATCCCAAAGTAACCACGGCAAAGTACATCATTCACTCGTTTTCTGTCAGACTTCACATTAAAGACTTCGCGAAGTCTCTTCATAATGGTGCAATCTGAGATTTTCTCATCAGATTTGCCCATGTGGTCTCTCTTGAAGTCACCCATGATGGACTCACTTGTAGTGAAATCGCCTTGACTCTTGGTGAGTTCATAATTCTCTCGGATCCACTCTCCAATCTTGTCATTCTCATTGAAATACTCCATACCTTGATCAACAATGGACTGGGGAGGTTTGGTGACGAATGTATTGAGAGAATGGGTTCTCCACATTTCCAGGAGAATGGACATATGCGCCATTTTATAATCGTCATCATTCTTCATGAGGCGCATGAGAGTGGTGTCTGCCTTCTTCTCACCAGGCTGAGGATCGACCTTGAAGACATTTTCGAATCGGTAGTAGATAATTCGCCTTTGGATTGCTGCATCTGGTTTACTGATCCCCAGATTGTCATTTGTAGACAAGAACAACTGGAACATGGGAATGAATGTTACAAGATCTTTGTATAGAGTTCGAACCTTCATCTCATTCCCACCAGTAACTTGTTTGATTTTGTTCAGTTGAAGCATATCACCATCTTCTGCTTCATTACTGAAAACAATCCGTTTACCAAGAATGCAAGCGAGTTCTGGGGCAGCCTCTGATGAACTCTTCTTGGGTTTAGTCCAATATGTCATGTCCAGTGACCCATAGTATTCACCAAATGTGTCTTTCACCAACTCTTGGAGCAGAGATTTCCCATTTGCTCCAATTCCAGTCCAGCAAGTGTATCTCTGATTTTCTGTCAAACCACACAGAGCATAGGCAATTAATCCCATCATAAATTCGCGGTTTTCATCAGATTCGATCAGATCTGCATAGATGGATTTAATCTTTGCAACCTTCTCTTGGTCGATTTCTGTGGTATAATCGTAGCCAACAGTCTTGCTCACCATATCATCTGGGAGTCCCTGTCGAAAAGTCATGGAGTTCAAGTCAAATACACCATTTGTGAATCCAATGATGTTGGGAACAGTATCAAGTCTCTCGAAAAAGGTCTTGTCACTGAACAGAACTGAAAGATCAGACATAAGTGCAGTTCTGTATGTAGTCTGTTTGAGGCTCTTAGCAATTCCCAGCAGAATCTTTGACCTTTCCTCCAAGGAATTGCGGTTCTCTTCATCACGAAGAGCTCTCTGTGCGAGTTGAACAGAACGTTGAAGATAAACTGGACAGACCTTGCAGCTCAAACAGAGAAAGATTCGCCTCCCAGTTTCATCCATCTCCCAAATCCCACATACATCATTGAACTTGAACCAGGTCTTGTTGGAATACTTGTATTTGTCTTGCAGAACAAGATAGGCAACCTGTGCAACATCATAATGGGCACCATCAGATCCAGCAGACCGATCAATCAGATTTTCGATATTCGCATCTGTCTCTTCCTTCACACGAATTGTGATAAGTCGCTTCTTGCAGTTTGCACTGTAACTCGAAACAATGTACTTGTCTTTCTCCTTTCCTTGAATAATATACCAATTGTTTGAGTCATGGCTTCCCTTGCAGCAGGGACAGATCAGACCTTTGTTCTCAGCAGTGAAATTGTATCCCATCTTGGTCTCATTGATGATTGTGGGCAAGATGAAACCGAATTCTTCGAGTTTAGAAAGAATATGTTTCTGCAAATTCTCCTCAGCGCACCTTGCATAATAAGAATGTGCACCTTTGGGGAATTCGTAGTTTTCAACAATCCACTTTTGCAACCCAGCAGTGGGTTCATTTAACTCACACTCAGATGCCCATGGCTCTCTGATCCATGTTTTGTTGGGACTGGGACAAACATTAATTACCCCAGCAGTCCCAGTGGATGCAATCGTTTTGCAGTCGATCTTGGGGTTTCCTTTGAATGCACCTGCTTTATCCCAGATCTTAATGGTGTCGAATTCAGCAGGTCGAGCGAAATAAGCATGATATCCTTTTTTGGTTTTAGCAAGTGGATTAACACCACCGAAATCATCAGGGAATTGCTCCTCGAATTTGGCGAAATCCTCCTCTTGGTCGAAGTCAATTACCATGATATTACGAGCGAGAATGCCCCAAGCAGTATACTTACCGGATTTCAGGGCTTCATCGAATTTATCCCAATTCCAGGCTCCGTCTTTATGAGCGAAAAGGGGTTTTTTGGTATCAGGATCAACAGGAATTACGAGATTCTCAGACAGGACATCGTCTTCACGAAGCCAGTCAACAAGGCGTTTCAGGGATTTCTTGGCGGCAGCGTTCATTTCGAAAATCGGGGGCTTCTTATACTTAATGGAGAAATTAATTTCTCCGGATCCTTGTCATTTTTTGGCGGCTAACCTTTAAATACCTTTGGGTTTTCCGATTGGCGCTCGATACATGGTAATGATCCATCGAAAAGTCGATTGATCATGGTAACAAAAAGGATTCAGCGGATATCTGGGACTTTGGGGGCGGTTCAGTTTTTCCTGGGACGACCTACTGGGCGTTTTACTGGATTATTGGGATCCATCTCAGCAGCTTTCCTGCGATAATATCGTTCCAGTGCCTTTTTACGATATAATTCACGAAATTCCTCATCTTGATAACGTTTCTGGAAGTACAAGCGGTCATACAACCTTTTCCTCTCATTGAAATCCATTTCGCTCATTGCAAGTTCGAATTCGACCACAGATTCAGTTTCCATTTGATATGTTCCTTATATTTAGACGAGAAAATAATTTGTCCGGGTTCACCAATCAAACACACCTTACCCTTAAATCCCTTGTCATTTTTTGCAGATCGAGACCAGTTCCTGTCTACGCTTTTTTATTGCGGCTTCTGTTGCATATTCAGCGGATTTCCTTTCAAGGATAGCATAGATCTCAGGGAGACTGAGCATTCGATATTAATTACCGAGATTTAATTTCGGATCTGTGAAAGATACAGAGCGTCGCCTCACTGTCTCTGTCTTAATATGCTCTTCGAAATCCACCGAGTCTGTGGATAATCTCCTTCCACCAGATCCATGGCTTTCAGTGTCTGAGAACTCGATTTCGACTTTGGTGTCACAGCAACCACTGTGACAATTGCTCACAATGTGGAGATTAAACATTTCAATGATTTTGCGCAGAAAATCCATGATATTCTCTCTCTTAAAGCGAGATAATTAAAGCCAAACTCGTCGTTTATATACTGTTGGGGCAACACCTTTGTCGACCTCTGCCTTGGTAGCACCAGGTTCGATGGTGCCCTTCTGGGTTTTGGTCTTCATCTCATCAACTGCCTGCTCATCAATTTGAGTCTCTTTCTTACCAATGAATTGCTTATCCGGGAGACCAGTAATTCCCATTCTATACACCTCCTTTCGCAGCATCTCCTTCAATTTCGCTCTCTCTTTCTTCTCAGAGACATACTGTTCAAGAGCACTCGATTTCGCTTCCAGATCTTTAAGTTTCGCAGTCATTTCGTCCCATTGGGCTTTGGAATTCGGTGAATATTCTGTGTAGGTGCGACCTTGTAGGTGACCTCGCCAGCCATGGATTGAATAACCTTGTCGGATTCTTTGGAGACACCTTCACCTTTGCGGGCAAGTGAGAGATCTTGCAGACCAAGTCCTTTATCATCAGCAGCACCAATAATTCGACGAGCACCTTCACCAACTGCCTTCATCTTTGTGGCTTCGGGCGAAATATTCAATTGATCACTGGTGGATGTTTGAGGCGCTTTATCATCGGGAGATTCTTCGTAAGCAGCATTGAGGGGATCTTCCTGTTGCTGTGATGCTTTCACTTCATTGACACCATTGAATTTCATGGGATCTGTGTTAATAGAACCGGTTCCAGAGGATGCAGAATATGACATAGCACCAGCAGGAACACCAACTTTGCGTTTCGAAGGCATTGTATATTTATAAGAAGCAGAGATTATTTTACAATCCTCTCTTATATCGCATCAGTTTGTTTGAATGAACACCACTCTTTACCTCCTTGGGTGCTTCCTCTTTCTGTGGAGATGGTAGTTCATCTTCTTTCTTTTTGGGCTTCCTGTGGAACCGAGGAAATGCGAAATCTTTGACCAGATCCGCTTTATCAACATAATAGTTCACCGAATAATTCGCAGAAGACCACACAATATATTGGTAGGAGTGTACATACTCCTCAAACATCTTATAGAAATCGTCCTTGTTTCGCATGATATTGTACTCCTCTTCAATGGCTTCGAGTTCTTTGCGATTTGCAGCACTCAGGAACACAGCATAATCCGAATTTACTCGAATTGTTGAAGAAACCTTCCTCAGCTTCTGTGTGATGCAGATAATCGAGATTTTCGAATGGCGACCTCTGGAATACAGGGATCCCACGATTTTGTCTCGGGTCAAATCAATAATTTCGTTGTCTATTAAATCATCTAAGACCACACACAGGTGATTGACAGGTTCCCCTTTTTCGATTTTCTCCTGCCTTTCATCCAGTAATTTGGAAATGTAAGCAGCATCCCATTTCCCGAGTTGCAATGTTGCAACTGCATCCCAGAAATGATTGAAGGACGTCCCACTCACAACAAGAACAGTATCAATCTTTTTCGCATCATGCAGCTGTTTCAACCAATATTTCACACATTCTGACTTGCCTGTTGCAGACTTTCCTATGAAAAGAGCACGAAATGGTGGGGTTATCATCTCAGAGGCAACAAATTCTTCTAAATCGTTCATGGCTTTGTAGATCTTTCTTATTAAAGATAGATAAAAATAACGAAACGTTACTGATAATGGTTTTACAGATTAATGCGACGAAGACCATCTTTGTCAACAATAATGAAACTGTGCATGAGAGCACGAACATTAACTGTGATTGTCTGGTCAGAAGGCATGTATAGAGTGAGGAAAGAGGAGGAGGAGTTCGTGAGATCAACATAGCCAGACTGGGCAATGTTGCGAATCGCTTTCTCTCCATCAACACAGAATGGTAGACCACTGAGGACATATTTGTCTGCTACCTTGTCCATATTCGAGCACTTGAAGGCATCCGCAATTAATTCGGCACCTTTGAGGAGAGGAATTGGCTCAGTAGCATAGAGACGTTGACCATTAATTTCAACAGTGAAAGTGATGTCTTTTGAGTTAGCATGCGTTTTTAGGACACTGTGGGAACCATTGAAACCATCAATACCTGCGGCATCACGAACTGAAACAAGAAGACCATAGACAAGACCAGAGATCTGTGACAGGTTAATATGATTTGGTTGAGCATTTCCTTTTGCAGCAAAATTGACACTGTCAACAAAACCAATATCCAGAGCAGGAATAGCCATACCAGTGGTCTTTACCTTCTCAATGACAGTAGCAAACAGTTCATCAGAAACATTAATAGCATGCATGTAAAGACGAGGAGAAGTGACTTTAATTTCGGGGGTTGTTGTTGCACCAATTCCAAAAGTGGTGATTTGTTGACCAACATGGGCAAGGGTTCCATCTGTGAAATTTCCAAGTCCATCATCAGCAGTTGCATCAATAGTTCCAACAGCAGTTGTAAGTTCACGACCACCATAAGAAGTCTCAACATAACCCTTTCCAGCATCCTTGAACCAGACAGTTACCACCATTTCTCCTGAGAGAGCACCAAGAGGTAGGTAGTGGTTTAGCCATGGGACTGGGATTTCAGTGAAAAATGACCCACCAAGTCGGTTGGTTCCATGGGCAGGGATACCATGAACCATTCCCATTGAACGCTTCTTCTTGGCGAGTTGATCCTCACTGTAATAGATAAGAGGGAAATGAGCAAGGAAATCAGAAGGCACATGGAAGGTGTAAGATCCATAGGTGATTTCAAGTCGAGAGACAAGAGCACCAACTGGGCGAACGTATCCATTGCGAACAAGGTCGGTATCACCAGCAAAAGTGACAGCTGGAAGGTCAAACGCAAGTTCGAGTTTTCCACAGAAATTGTAGCGAGGGAGCTTGAAAGAAATGCGATTTCCAGCATTATTCTCGAAAGTGTTGCTTGGGTTCACAACAACAAGAACTGGCTTCGACTTGGATTCAAGACCAAGCATGAGAGAGTTGTCCAAGAAGAACGCCTTGGCTTCTTCCGGGGTTGTTAGAGCTTCTTTCAGAGAAAGACGTTGGAGGGTCGAAGTAATATCCATGATTATCTCTTTTATTATAATGCAACATAAAAAATTCACCAATGATCCTTGATTTTACGCAAAACTCGCAATTACAGGATAAGATGGATGTGTTTCCGCCATCCTCCTCTTGAAATATTCATACACAGGATCACCAGCAGGTTCATCACCATATCGAATTTCGAAGGTGAGGTGCACAGGTTGACCCTCGAAATCAATTGGTTCATTAACTGCATTCACAATGTCAACCGAAAATGTGGAAAGTCCCAGATTCTTGTTATAGTATTTATAAATCGGATGGGCTTCTGTCGAATTATAAACGACATGCTCACCATAATCTTTATCAGGAACCACGATTTTGTGGAAATATCCAGTGAGGAGACCATCACCACATTGCACAAGATCACCCAGCTCCTTTACTCTCACAAATAGGACACTATCCCTGGTCTTCTCGGGTTCAAATGAAGATATAATACCATGCACCATCGACCCAGTGAAGATACCATCAGTAAGAGTATTGTACACCTGTGATTGGATTGGTGTGTTACCATATCTCCCAGGATCAAGACCAAGCAGTCGAGCAGAACTCAAAAACCTCTGAATCTGTGCCTGGGTTGGGTTAATTGCGGTTGAGAAAGCCAGGTAAAACGGTATGGTTGAATGGAATATAACTCGTTTCAGTGTATCATCCCATTTGCAACGAATAGCTACTGCTGGTTCTCTCAATGCAAGTTTGGAGTTAATTACATTCACCAGTTGTTGGTGGTTTTGAATGGGTGTGCTGCGACTTATCACAATGTGTTTCCATGATTCATAATCAGCAGCAGGTCGATCAGTTGGAATACCAGTGCTTCCTGCACCAGAAAGATATTCAGACCAATAAAGGTAGATTGCATTATCAATTGTCACATCTCCTACTTTGGTTTCACCACTCACCATGGGGATGCTGTTATAGAATTCTGCTGAGACCAGTCTTACTGCTCTTACAAATTCATATGTGCTGGGGAGGCGAGCAATAAAACTCGAAGTAGGTCCATCTCCCGAAATTGTATTGAAAGAGCTCACTTCAATGTAATCCACAGGCATCTTCTTTTATCTATAAACATATATTAAAATGATTCGGCTGGTCAATATAGATAGCAGAGACCGATCAGATGGACAAATAGAAAACTCCTACAAGGTTTCACTCACAACCCCAGTGACCAAACCAAGAGAATGTCGAGTTTTGTATGCAGAGATCCCCAACAGCATCTATAACTCCATTGGAACAGACCACCTTCTTGTCAGATTCTACTACCAAGGCATCTCTGAAACCAAGCAGGTCTTCCTTCTCCCAAGTGGTTACATAAATCAAGGTCATTTCGGGGTCACCAGTCCATATAATTATGGTCTGAATTTCACCTTTACTGGGATCAACAATCTCACATATGCATTCAAGGTCTACTACAACCCTACCTCCTACAAATTGGAGTTTTACAGTAATGTTCAATTCGAGATGGTAGCATCTACACAGAGATTGGGTAAACTTCTTGGTGTGAGTTCAGTGGAGTGGGTGGCTTCCACTGAACAGATTTACGATTTCCCAGAGTCTGCAAGGTCTTTATATGCCCCAGAGAATTTCCTATATTTTGCAGGAGTACCAATCACCCCAAACCATCCACAATGGGGAATTACATTCACAGGATATGAATTTGAGGCATCTCGATTAAACTACAAATTAAAAGCAGCCAAGATGACAGATATGAATGCAGAACAGTACTTGTACATGCACATTAAAGAACTCTCCCCATTTGCTACAAACCACAATATTGTCCCACAATCTCAACCACAGAATCAAGGGGCGATTCTCAGATTGCAATTAAGTAAAGATATTGGACAGTATGTTTATCACAGTGGAGAGCACAGTGAATACATAAAAATAACCGATCGAAACCTTGTGATTAGAGAGTTAACAGTTGAGTTTCGCGATTATTATGGTGATCTTGTAGATATGAATGGAATTGACAACTCATTCCAGTTGGAGTTCTTGGCTATTGGTAATGATTAAACCGATCCTGATAGAAGAACTCCCCATCTGTCTCGAAAATATTAAGAATGGGACTCTTTCGATCTTCTGTATACCATCGGCGAATTGTCTTATCCCATTTAGCACCATTCTTTTTCAAGAATCTACAAAGAGTTGATCTCCTTGTAATTCGCAATCCCATCTCTTGAAAGATCTCATAATGATCTTGTATTCTTTTCACAATCAAGATGTAAGTCCCATGGAAATTGTGATATTGCTGGTTAATCGGCATGTTTCCTTTACAGCATGATGGGAAATCGTTTGTCAATTTTTGGCGAAACGAGAGTATCTCATGAGATAGATGAGAGAATAACAGGTGTGTTTTCAGGGTTGGAGAAATCGGAGAAACATAGAGTATTGCGATTTCCGAGTTAGTTGACACTGAAAAATTCAGAATTTCAGATGGTCTTACTGAAAATGGTCAGATAATCGGGTGTGACACCTATTTAATTGACTGTGACGCCTGTGACAGGTGTGACACCTATTCAAACTTTTTAAAATTCTCCAAAAATTACTGACTTCTGAAAACACCTGTCACACCTGTCACACCCGTCACACCCAATTAACAAAAGACTCTATTTATTACTGAGATTTTCAAGAATTTATTGTTGTCTTACTGAAAACAGTCTATGTGACAGGTGTGACACCTTCAAAATCCACCCAACAATAGTCGATTTCATGAATACCTTTCCGGCTTACTGAAAATGGTAAGGAGATCGGGTGTGACAGGTAGTTTAATTGAGTGTGACAGGTGTGACAGGTGTGACACCTATTTTCAAACTTTTTAAATTTTTCAAAAATGACAGACTTTTGAAAACACCTGTCACACCTGTCACACCTGTCACAGACATTCTACCCCTCTTACTGACTTTATCAAAAACAAATATATCTCTTACTGAATATCATTTGAATACTACCTGTCACACTTGAATTCATTTATTATGTTTTATAGAACATATGGAATCTAATCGATTGTTCAATTGGAGACCATTCAACTCTGTGACACTTTTTCGATCTAAAATGTACATCAGCAATCTCATCGATTGTTTAATTGGACATAATGCAGTACCGATATATTCCAATAGAAAATCCCGCAATCTAATCAATTGTTTAATTGGAGATAATGCAACTCTGTGACACTTTTTGGGTGCAAAAATGTACATCCGCAATCTCATCGATTGTTTAATTGGACATAATGCAACTATGTGACACTTTTTGCGTTTTTTTGATACAGAATGGGCGGTGGTCTACTTCAATACCAAAGAGATATATCGAGTTTATGCGAATTTATGCGAATTTATGCGAATTAATCGCGATTATATCGTTCTTTAAGTAGTTTAATGTTAATCAATCGAAGTTATATATGTAATCGACAAAGAACATAATCTATCGATATAATATCGATTGAATCAATCGTGAATATGCATTAAATTAAACGCGTTTATCATTTTTAATACAAAGTTTGCATTAATTTATACAAAGTTTGCATAAAAAGTTAAAGAAATTAATCGATAAATATGTATTTTAGTATTAAATTAACACATATTGAAAAACGAATTTAAATCCAGAGTGAATCGAGATCGCGAAGCGATCGAGATGAACGAGGGATTTAAATTCGTTTTTCAATATGTGTGCGGTCAGCTGCATATCGATGCATATGAGAATGAGGATCGGAAATCGCAATCTAACGCCTACGGACCCAGCCGGCAGCCCCGCCTGCTCGCTCACCTTCGAGCAGCAAGGCCGCCGGCAGACCCCACTGCTTGCTCACTTCAAGCAGCAGGGCCGGCCAACTGCAAATAGCGTGCTTTCAAAAAGGAAGGGTGCACAGACCTCTAGATCTTCGATTCTAGATGAGAATGCTCTTGACAGCTCTGCGGGAGACAATACAGGCAGCGGTCAGCTGCAGATCGATGCATATGAGAAAGAGGATCGGAAATCGCAATCTAACGCCTACGGACCCAGCCGGCAGCCCCGCCTGCTCGCTCACCTTCGAGCAGCAAGGCCGCCGGCAGACCCCACTGCTTGCTCACTTCAAGCAGCAGGGCCGGCCAACTGCAAATAGCGTGCTTTCAAAAAGGAAGGGTGCACAGACCTCTAGATCTTCGATTCTAGATGAGAATGCTCTTGACAGCTCTGCGGGAGACAATACAGGCAGCGGTCAGCTGCAGATCGATGCATATGAGAATGAGGATCGGAAATCGCAATCTAACGCCTACGGACCCAGCCGGCAGCCCCGCCTGCTCGCTCACCTTCGAGCAGCAAGGCCGCCGGCAGACCCCACTGCTTGCTCACTTCAAGCAGCAGGGCCGGCCAACTGCAAATAGCGTGCTTTCAAAAAGGAAGGGTGCACAGACCTCTAGATCTTCGATTCTAGATGAGAATGCTCTTGACAGCTCTGCGGGAGACAATACAGGCAGCGGTCAGCTGCAGAACGATGAGAATGAGGATCTGAAATCGCAATCTAACGCCTACGGACCCAGCCGGCAGCCCCGCCTGCTCGCTCACCTTCGAGCAGCAAGGCCGCCGGCAGACCCCACTGCTTGCTCACTTCAAGCAGCAGGGCCGGCCAACTGCAAATAGCGTGCTTTCAAAAAGGAAGGGTGCACAGACCTCTAGATCTTCGATTCTAGATGAGAATGCTCTTGACAGCTCTGCGGGAGACAATACAGGCAGCGGTCAGCTGCAGATCGATGCATATGAGAATGAGGATCGGAAATCGCAATCTAACGCCTACGGACCCAGCCGGCAGCCCCGCCTGCTCGCTCACCTTCGAGCAGCAAGGCCGCCGGCAGACCCCACTGCTTGCTCACTTCAAGCAGCAGGGCCGGCCAACTGCAAATAGCGTGCTTTCAAAAAGGAAGGGTGCACAGACCTCTAGATCTTCGATTCTAGATGAGAATGCTCTTGACAGCTCTGCGGGAGACAATACAGGCAGCGGTCAGCTGCAGATCGATGCATATGAGAATGAGGATCGGAAATCGCAATCTAACGCCTATGGACCCAGCCGGCAGCCCCGCCTGCTCGCTCACCTTCGAGCAGCAAGGCCGCCGGCAGACCCCACTGCTTGCTCACTTCAAGCAGCAGGGCCGGCCAATTGCAAATAGCGCACTCTGCAGGAGAAAACACAGTCAGCGATCAGCTGCAGAACGATGAGAAAGAGGATCGGAAAGCTCAATCAATTTGCAAACGCCTACGGGTCCAGCCGGCCGCGGCAGCCCCGGCCGCGCGGCCTGCCTGCTCGCTCACCTTCGAGCAGCCGGCAGACACCAGCGCGCTCGCTCACCTTCAAGCCAGCTGCGCATGCAGCTCATGATCAGGCTCAGCTCAGCGGCTGCGCATGCATATGCGCATGCAGGGTCGCTGTCGAAAAGGACGCGCGCGCGGACCTCATCGGATGCATATGGACCTTAAAGCTTGCTTTAGATCGCATGAGATGACAAACAAGCAGCGGTCAGACAGCAGTAGACGGCAGAAGCGCACCAACATTCAAACACCAACGTTCACGTTCATAAGCTTGGTGCCGCAATCACTCAAAGCTGCCGAAGTCGAGCGTATCACTGCTGATTCGTTTGGGGTTCTTCCGGAGCGGCAGCACATCCAGCACGTCGCCACGTCGGCCAGCACGAGAATGACACGTACGGAGTACCCCCCCTGGCCCCCCCCCCCCACTGGGCGCTGCCTCATCACCTTCGAAGATACGAAGTTCATCGATATCTCTTCGCCAGCTAAAAACGATGTCAATGCGCTTGGGTGGCCTTATTAGCGTCACACGTAGGCCGCAAGCTGCCAGGCTCGCCAGCAGCGGCAGGCGTTGCTCCTCTGCAATTCGGCGGGCCTGTTGCTTCGAGGCCGAGCGCGGCCCGCGAGGTGCACTGAGCCTAATCGCAACTCCGCCGGCCCGCCTGACTCGCGATCGTAAATCGATGCAGGTCGCGAGCTGGCATGGCGGGTTTGGAGGCGGGCGCGGCTGCGCTGCACTGCGCCGGGCCTGTTGCTTCGAGGCCGAGGGCGCTCGTGATGTGCATGGAGCCTCTTCGCTGCGCCGCCGGCCGGCCAGGCTCAAGAATCGTCGCAGGTCGCGTGCTGCAGCTGGCCGGCTTGAGGACGGGCGCGGCTCCGTTTCGCTGCGGCGGGCCTGTTGCTTGGAGGCCGGGCGCACTCCGCGAGGTGCAATGAGCCTCTTCGCTGCGCCGCCGGCCGCCCGGGCTCAAGAATCGTCGCAGGTCGCGTGCTGGCGGGCTTGGGGGCGTGCGGGGCTCGGTTTCGCTTCGGCGGGCCTGTTGCTTGGAGGCCGGGCGGGCCCCGCGAGGTGCACTGAGCCTCTTCGCTGCGCCGCCGGCCGCCCGGGCTCAAGAATCGTCGCAGGTCGCGTGCTGGCGGGCTTGGGGGCGGGCCGGGCTCGGTTTCGCTTCGGCGGGCCTGTTGCTTGGAGGCCGGGCGCGCTCCGCGAGGTGCACTGAGCCTCTTCGCTGCGCCGCCGGCCGCCCGGGCTCAAGAATCGTCGCAGGTCGCGTGCTGGCGGGCTTGGGGGCGGGCCGGGCTCGGTTTCGCTTCGGCGGGCCTGTTGCTTGGAGGCCGGGCGCGCTCCGCGAGGTGCACTGAGCCTCTTCGCTGCGCCGCCGGCCGCCCGGGCTCAAGAATCGTCGCAGGTCGCGTGCTGGCGGGCTTGGGGGCGGGCGGGGCTCGGTTTCGCTGCGGCGGGCCTGTTGCTTGGAGGCCGGGCGGGCCCCGCGAGGTGCACGGAGCCTCTTCGCTGCGCCGCCGGCCGCCCGGGCTCAAGAATCGTCGCAGGTCGCGTGCTGGCGGGCTTGGGGGCGGGCGGGGCTCGGTTTCGCTTCGGCGGGCCTGTTGCTTGGAGGCCGGGCGGGCCCCGCGAGGTGCACTGAGCCTCTTCGCTGCGCCGCCGGCCGCCCGGGCTCAAGAATCGTCGCAGGTCGCGTGCTGGCGGGCTTGGGGGCGGGCCGGGCTCGGTTTCGCTTCGGCGGGCCTGTTGCTTGGAGGCCGGGCGGGCCCCGCGAGGTGCACTGAGCCTCTTCGCTGCGCCGCCGGCCGCCCGGGCTCAAGAATCGTCGCAGGTCGCGTGCTGGCGGGCTTGGGGGCGGGCCGGGCTCGGTTTCGCTTCGGCGGGCCTGTTGCTTGGAGGCCGGGCGGGCCCCGCGAGGTGCACTGAGCCTCTTCGCTGCGCCGCTGGCCGCCCGGGCTCAAGAATCGTCGCAGGTCGCGTGCTGGCGGGCTTGGGGGCGTGCGGGGCTCGGTTTCGCTTCGGCGGGCCTGTTGCTTGGAGGCCGGGCGGGCCCCGCGAGGTGCACGGAGCCTCTTCGCTGCGCCGCCGGCCGCCCGGGCTCAAGAATCGTCGCAGGTCGCGTGCTGGCGGGCTTGGGGGCGTGCGGGGCTTGGTTCCGCTTCGGCGGGCCTGTTGCTTGGAGGCCGGGCGCGCTCCGCGAGGTGCACTGAGCCTCTTCGCTGCGCCGCCGGCCGCCCGGGCTCAAGAATCGTCGCAGGTCGCGTGCTGGCGGGCTTGGGGGCGGGCCGGGCTCGGTTTCGCTTCGGCGGGCCTGTTGCTTGGAGGCCGGGCGCGCTCCGCGAGGTGCACTGAGCCTCTTCGCTGCGCCGCCGGCCGCCCGGGCTCAAGAATCGTCGCAGGTCGCGTGCTGGCGGGCTTGGGGGCGGGCCGGGCTCGGTTTCGCTTCGGCGGGCCTGTTGCTTGGAGGCCGGGCGCGCTCCGCGAGGTGCAATGAGCCTCTTCGCTGCGCCGCCGGCCGCCCGGGCTCAAGAATCGTCGCAGGTCGCGTGCTGGCGGGCTTGGGGGCGGGCCGGGCTCGGTTTCGCTTCGGCGGGCCTGTTGCTTGGAGGCCGGGCGCGCTCCGCGAGGTGCACTGAGCCTCTTCGCTGCGCCGCCGGCCGCCCGGGCTCAAGAATCGTCGCAGGTCGCGTGCTGGCGGGCTTGGGGGCGGGCCGGGCTCGGTTTCGCTTCGGCGGGCCTGTTGCTTGGAGGCCGGGCGCGCTCCGCGAGGTGCACTGAGCCTCTTCGCTGCGCCGCCGGCCGCCCGGGCTCAAGAATCGTCGCAGGTCGCGTGCTGGCGGGCTTGGGGCGGGCGGGGCTCGGTTTCGCTTCGGCGGGCCTGTTGCTTGGAGGCCGGGCGGGCCCCGCGAGGTGCACGGAGCCTCTTCGCTGCGCCGCCGGCCGCCCGGGCTCAAGAATCGTCGCAGGTCGCGTGCTGGCGGGCTTGGGGGCGGGCTTGGCTCGGTTTCGCTTCGGCGGGCCTGTTGCTTGGAGGCCGGGCGGGCCCCGCGAGGTGCACGGAGCCTCTTCGCTGCGCCGCCGGCCGCCCGGGCTCAAGAATCGTCGCAGGTCGCGTGCTGGCGGGCTTGGGGGCGGGCCGGGCTCGGTTTCGCTTCGGCGGGCCTGTTGCTTGGAGGCCGGGCGCGCTCCGCGAGGTGCACTGAGCCTCTTCGCTGCGCCGCCGGCCGCCCGGGCTCAAGAATCGTCGCAGGTCGCGTGCTGGCGGGCTTGGGGGCGGGCCGGGCTCGGTTTCGCTTCGGCGGGCCTGTTGCTTGGAGGCCGGGCGCGCTCCGCGAGGTGCACTGAGCCTCTTCGCTGCGCCGCCGGCCGCCCGGGCTCAAGAATCGTCGCAGGTCGCGTGCTGGCGGGCTTGGGGGCGGGCCGGGCTCGGTTTCGCTTCGGCGGGCCTGTTGCTTGGAGGCCGGGCGGGCCCCGCGAGGTGCACTGAGCCTCTTCGCTGCGCCGCTGGCCGCCCGGGCTCAAGAATCGTCGCAGGTCGCGTGCTGGCGGGCTTGGGGGCGTGCGGGGCTCGGTTTCGCTTCGGCGGGCCTGTTGCTTGGAGGCCGGGCGGGCCCCGCGAGGTGCACTGAGCCTCTTCGCTGCGCCGCCGGCCGCCCGGGCTCAAGAATCGTCGCAGGTCGCGTGCTGGCGGGCTTGGGGGCGTGCGGGGCTTGGTTCCGCTTCGGCGGGCCTGTTGCTTGGAGGCCGGGCGCGCTCCGCGAGGTGCACTGAGCCTCTTCGCTGCGCCGCCGGCCGCCCGGGCTCAAGAATCGTCGCAGGTCGCGTGCTGGCGGGCTTGGGGGCGTGCGGGGCTCGGTTTCGCTTCGGCGGGCCTGTTGCTTGGAGGCCGGGCGGGCCCCGCGAGGTGCACTGAGCCTCTTCGCTGCGCCGCCGGCCGCCCGGGCTCAAGAATCGTCGCAGGTCGCGTGCTGGCGGGCTTGGGGGCGGGCCGGGCTCGGTTTCGCTTCGGCGGGCCTGTTGCTTGGAGGCCGGGCGGGTCCCGCGAGGTGCACTGAGCCTCTTCGCTGCGCCGCCGGCCGCCCGGGCTCAAGAATCGTCGCAGGTCGCGTGCTGGCGGGCTTGGGGGCGGGCCGGGCTCGGTTTCGCTTCGGCGGGCCTGTTGCTTGGAGGCCGGGCGCGCTCCGCGAGGTGCACTGAGCCTCTTCGCTGCGCCGCTGGCCGCCCGGGCTCAAGAATCGTCGCAGGTCGCGTGCTGGCGGGCTTGGGGGCGTGCGGGGCTCGGTTTCGCTTCGGCGGGCCTGTTGCTTGGAGGCCGGGCGCGCTCCGCGAGGTGCACTGAGCCTCTTCGCTGCGCCGCCAGCCGGCCGGGCTCAAGAATCGTCGCAGGTCGCGTGCTGGCGGGCTTGGGGGCGGGCCGGGCTCGGTTTCGCTTCGGCGGGCCTGTTGCTTGGAGGCCGGGCGGGCCCCGCGAGGTGCACTGAGCCTCTTCGCTGCGCCGCCGGCCGCCCGGGCTCAAGAATCGTCGCAGGTCGCGTGCTGGCGGGCTTGGGGGCGTGCGGGGCTCGGTTTCGCTTCGGCGGGCCTGTTGCTTGGAGGCCGGGCGCGCTCCGCGAGGTGCACGGAGCCTCTTCGCTGCGCCGCCGGCCGCCCGGGCTCAAGAATCGTCGCAGGTCGCGTGCTGGCGGGCTTGGGGGCGTGCGGGGCTTGGTTCCGCTTCGGCGGGCCTGTTGCTTGGAGGCCGGGCGCGCTCCGCGAGGTGCACTGAGCCTCTTCGCTGCGCCGCCGGCCGCCCGGGCTCAAGAATCGTCGCAGGTCGCGTGCTGGCGGGCTTGGGGGCGTGCGGGGCTCGGTTTCGCTTCGGCGGGCCTGTTGCTTGGAGGCCGGGCGCGCTCCGCGAGGTGCACTGAGCCTCTTCGCTGCGCCGCCAGCCGCCCGTGCTCAAGAATCGTCGCAGGTCGCGTGCTGGCGGGCTTGGGGGCGTGCGGGGCTCGGTTTCGCTTCGGCGGGTCTGTTGCTTGGAGGCCGGGCGCGCTCCGCGAGGTGCACTGAGCCTCTTCGCTGCGCCGCCGGCCGCCCGGGCTCAAGAATCGTCGCAGGTCGCGTGCTGGCGGGCTTGGGGGCGTGCGGGGCTTGGTTCCGCTTCGGCGGGCCTGTTGCTTGGAGGCCGGGCGCGCTCCGCGAGGTGCACTGAGCCTCTTCGCTGCGCCGCCGGCCGCCCGGGCTCAAGAATCGTCGCAGGTCGCGTGCTGGCGGGCTTGGGGGCGTGCGGGGCTCGGTTCCGCTTCGGCGGGTCTGTTGCTTGGAGGCCGGGCGCGCTCCGCGAGGTGCACTGAGCCTCTTCGCTGCGCCGCCGGCCGCCCGGGCTCAAGAATCGTCGCAGGTCGCGTGCTGGCGGGCTTGGGGGCGTGCGGGGCTCGGTTTCGCTTCGGCGGGTCTGTTGCTTGGAGGCCGGGCGCGCTCCGCGAGGTGCACTGAGCCTCTTCGCTGCGCCGCCGGCCGCCCGGGCTCAAGAATCGTCGCAGGTCGCGTGCTGGCGGGCTTGGGGGCGTGCGGGGCTCGGTTTCGCTTCGGCGGGCCTGTTGCTTGGAGGCCGGGCGCGCTCCGCGAGGTGCACTGAGCCTCTTCGCTGCGCCGCCAGCCGCCCGGGCTCAAGAATCGTCGCAGGTCGCGTGCTGGCGGGCTTGGGGGCGTGCGGGGCTCGGTTTCGCTTCGGCGGGTCTGTTGCTTGGAGGCCGGGCGCGCTCCGCGAGGTGCACTGAGCCTCTTCGCTGCGCCGCCGGCCGCCCGGGCTCAAGAATCGTCGCAGGTCGCGTGCTGGCGGGCTTAGTTATATATTTAGTTATATATAGTTATATATAGCCTTGTAGGCTTGAGGTTACGACTTTGCTGCTTCACTGGGCTTGAATTTGAGGCCTGTGACTCAGTGATATATACTATTAAAAAGGGGGTCAATAAGTCAGCGAGCCTCGGAGGAAGCTAGCGCTTCTGAGCCCTCGGAGGCCCTGATCATGATGCCTTCATGACGGGCATGATCATGATCATGAGCCTCATGATCAGCTGCAGGCCCTGAGGATCCGGATCCGGACCCCGCGGCTGGGCTACTAGGCTAGGCGCTGGAGGTTACCGTTGTTTCGTAGTACGGCTTCGACTTCACTGTTTCATGATCATGACGTTGCTGGGCTTGAATTTGCAATTGAGGTCCTGGGCCTGCTGGGCTTGAATTTGAGGCCCCGGGCCCCTGGGCTCATGAGCATCATGATCATCGGATTAGGCCCTGAGGACCTCGCGGCTGGGCTAGGCTAGCGCTTAGGCATGATGGGCTAGGCTTCGACTCGGCGAATTCATGATCAGGGAGGATCATCGGATTATGATCAGGACATCGGCTAAGCTCTGGAGTCCGGACTAGTTCACGGCCCGCTGGCCGGGCTTCGTGATCATGATCATTCAGTCATAACTGGCCTGATGGCATGATGGGCCTGGGCCTGCCCTTTCTTCCCGCCTCGCCCACGCTTGCCTGCCTCGTAGACTCGAGCTCTGAAAAGAACTAGTACTATCCGCAGAAGCATTTCGAGTTGGCCCTCGAATTAATATTCGAAATGCGGAATTCGAAAGTCGTTATCGATTCTTGAGCTTCACCAACTTGGCAAATCTCATCATGAGCACTGCGGCATCATGGCATGTGCGCGACCCTGTGCACGCCCTGCAGCTGTGCGGGCCCTGCACTGATTCCCACGCGGGCCCCGCACCATCCGCCGTAAATATGAGTGGTTCACATCATTAGTCAACGATTTTTCCATACATAGCTTGGCTGGGCTCCGTCGGATCCGTCGGAAACACAGCTCATGATCAGGGGGCTTGAGCCGGGCGCTGGCGTAAACGTGCGCATGCCGGCGTCCGATCCGGTCCCAGCGCGCTCAGATCTAGATCAAGAACAACATTGTGCGTCGATATCAGAGCAACGCCCTCTTTTGCAGGTATCGGATGCTGTCCGCCGGTCCGGGGGCTTAGCAGAAAGAGGGGAGAAAGAATATATATGCCTAGGGGATTCGAATTCGAATTCAATTCTTAGAGACATGTATAAGTACATGCTCATGATCATGATCAGCGGCTTATAATTATATAGAGAAATCTATAAAAAGGGGAAGATATAGCTCTGCGTATCATGCATATATATGCTCGCCCTGATCAACAGCGCCAGTTTCGAGAATATTAATCGGCCTGCACTAAGCATCGTTCGAAAAGACCTATAAGCAGAAGCATCTCGATCGAGACTGGGCCGCGGACCTGCAGAACCCGCTGTGCAATTTGAGGTCGAACGTCGATTTCGGAGATTGCGCTCCTCGTATCATGCGCGCGCTGATCAACAGCGCCAGTTTCGAGAATCGGCCTGCACTGAGCATCGTTCGAAAAGACCTATAAGCATAAGCATCTCGATCGAGACTGGGCCGCGGACCTGCAGAACCCGCTGTGCGATTTGAGGTCGAACGTCGATTTCGGAGATTGCGCTCCTCGTATCGTGCGCACGCGGATCAACAGCGCCAGTTTCGAGAATCGGCCTGCACTAAGCATCGTTCGAAAAGACCTATAATCAGAAGCATCTCGATCGAGACTGGGCCGCGGACCTGCAGAACCCGCTGTGCAATTTGAGGTCAAACGTCGATTTCGGAGATTGCACTCCTCGTATCATGCGCGCGCTGATCAACAGCGCCAGTTTCGAGAATCGGCCTGCACTAAGCATCGTTCGAAAAGACCTATAAGCAGAAGCATCTCGATCGAGACTGGGCCGCGGACCTGCAGAACCCGCTGTGCAATTTATGGTCGAACGTCGATTCCAGATTGCGCTCCTCGTATCGTGCGCACGCTGATCAACAGCGCCAGTTTCGAGAATCGGCCTGCAGTTAGCATCGTTCGAAAAGACCTATAAGCATAAGCATCTCGATCGAGACTGGGCCGCGGACCTGCAGAACCCGCTGTGCAATTCGTGGTCAAACGTCGATTTCGGAGATTGCGCTCCTCGTATCGTGCGCACGCTGATCAACAGCGCCAGTTTCGAGAATCGGCCTGCACTAAGCATCGTTTGAAAAGACCTATAAGCAGAAGCATCTCGATCGAGACTGGGCCGCGGACCTGCAGAACCCGCTGTGCAATTCATGGTCGAACGTCGATTTCGGAGATTGCTCTCCTCGTATCATGCGCGCGCTGATCAACAGCGCCAGTTTCGAGAATCGGCCTGCACTAAGCATCGTTCGAAAAGACCTATAAGCATAAGCATCTCGATCGAGACTGGGCCGCGGACCTGCAGAACCCGCTGTGCGATTTGAGGTCAAACGTCGATTTCGGAGATTGCGCTCCTCGTATCGTGCGCACGCTGATCAACAGCGCCAGTTTCGAGAATCGGCCTGCAGTTAGCATCGTTCGAAAAGAGCTATTAGCAGAAGCATCTCGATCGAGACTGGGCCGCGGACCTGCAGAACCGGCTGTGCAATTCATGGTCAAACGTCGATTATGGAGATTGCGCTCCTCATATCGTGCGCACGCTGATCAACAGCGCCAGTTTCGAGAATCGGCCTGCAGTTAGAATCGTTCGAAAAGAGCTATTAGCAGAAGCATCTCGATCGAGACTGGGCCGCGGACCTGCAGAACCCGCTGTGCAATTCATGGTCAAACGTCGATTTCGGAGATTGCGCTCCTCGTATCGTGCGCATGCTGATCAACAGCGCCAGTTTCGAGAATCGGCCTGCAGTTAGCATCGTTCGAAAAGACCTATAAGCAGAAGCATCTCGATCGAGACTGGGCCGCGGACCTGCAGATTCCGCTGTGCGATTTGAGGTCAAACGTCGATTTCGGAGATTGCGCTCCTCGTATCATGTGCGCGCTGATCAACAGCGCCAGTTTCGAGAATCGGCCTGCACTGAGCATCGTTCGAAAAGATTTTTAAGCAGAAGCATCTCGATCGAGACTGGGCTGCGGACCTGCAGAACCCGCTGTGCAATTCATGGTCAAACGTCAATTTCGGAGATTGCACTCCTCTTATCGTGTGCATGCTGATCAACAGCGCCAGTTTCGAGAATCGGCCTGCACTAAGCATCGTTCGAAAAGACCTATAAGCAGAAGCATCTCGATCGAGACTGGGCCGCGGACCTGCAGAACCCGCTGTCCAATGTGTGGTCTAACGTCGATTTCGGAGATTGCGCTCCTCGTATCGTGCGCACGCTGATCAACAGCGCCAGTTTCGAGAATCGGCCTGCACTGAGCATCGTTCGAAAAGACCTATAAGCAGAAGCATCTCGATCGAGACTGGGCCGCGGACCTGCAGAACCCGCTGTGCGATTTGAGGTCGAACGTCGATTTCGGAGATTGCGCTCCTCGTATCGTGCGCACGCGGATCAACAGCGCCAGTTTCGAGAATCGGCCTGCACTAAGCATCGTTCGAAAAGACCTATAAGCAGAAGCATCTCGATCGAGACTGGGCCGCGGACCTGCAGAACCCGCTGTGCAATTTGAGGTCAAACGTCGATTTCGGAGATTGCGCTCCTCGTATCGTGCGCGCGCTGATCAACAGCGCCAGTTTCGAGAATCGGCCTGCACTAAGCATCGTTTCAAAGGACCTATAAGCAGAAGCATCTCGATCGAGACTGGGCCGCGTACCTGCAGAACCCGCTGTGCAATTCATGGTCAAACGTCGATTTCGGAGATTGCGCTCCTCGTATCATGTGCGCGCTGATCAACAGCGCCAGTTTCGAGAATCGGCCTGCACTAAGCATCGTTCGAAAAGACCTATAAGCAGAAGCATCTCGATCGAGACTGGGCCGCGGACCTGCAGATTCCGCTGTGCGATTTGAGGTCAAACGTCGATTTCGGAGATTGCACTCCTCGTATCGTGTGCATGCTGATCAACAGGGCCAGTTTCGAGAATCGGCCTGCACTAAGCATCGTTCGAAAAGACCTATAAGCAGAAGCATCTCGATCGAGACTGGGCCGCGGACCTGCAGATTCCGCTGTGCAATTTGAGGTCAAACGTCGATTTCGGAGATTGCGCTCCTCGTATCGTGCGCGCGCTGATCAACAGCGCCAGTTTCGAGAATCGGCCTGCACTAAGCATCGTTCGAAAAGACCTATAAGCAGAAGCATCTCGATCGAGACTGGGCTGCGGACCTGCAGAACCCGCTGTGCAATTTGAGGTCGAACGTCGATTCCAGATTGCGCTCCTCGTATCGTGCGCACGCTGATCAACAGCGCCAGTTTCGAGAATCGGCCTGCAGTTAGCATCGTTCGAAAAGACCTATAAGCAGAAGCATCTCGATCGAGACTGGGCCGCGGACCTGCAGAACCCGCTGTGCAATTCATGGTCAAACGTCGATTTCGGAGATTGCGCTCCTCGTATCATGTGCGCGCTGATCAACAGCGCCAGTTTCGAGAATCGGCCTGCACTAAGCATCGTTCGAAAAGACCTATAAGCAGAAGCATCTCGATCGAGACTGGGCCGCGGACCTGCAGAACCCGCTGTGCAATTCATGGTCAAACGTCAATTTCGGAGATCGCACTCCTCTTATCGTGTGCATGCTGATCAACAGCGCCAGTTTCGAGAATCGGCCTGCACTAAGCATCGTTCGAAAAGACCTATAAGCAGAAGCATCTCGATCGAGACTGGGCCGCGGACCTGCAGAACCGGCTGTGCAATTCATGGTCAAACGTCGATTTCGGAGATTGCGCTCCTCGTATCATGTGCGCGCTGATCAACAGCGCCAGTTTCGAGAATCGGCCTGCACTAAGCATCATTCGAAAAGACCTATAAGCAGAAGCATCTCGATCGAGACTGGGCTGCGGACCTGCAGAACCCGCTGTGCAATTTGAGGTTGAACGTCGATTCCAGATTGCGCTCCTCGTATTGTGCGCACGCTGATCAACAGCGCCAGTTTCGAGAATCGGCCTGCAGTTAGCATCGTTCGAAAAGACCTATAAGCAGAAGCATCTCGATCGAGACTGGGCCGCGGACCTGCAGAACCCGCTGTGCAATTCATGGTCAAACGTCGATTTCGGAGATTGCGCTCCTCATCATGCGCGCGCTGATCAACAGCGCCAGTTTCGAGAATCGGCCTGCACTGAGCATCGTTCGAAAAGACCTATAAGCAGAAGCATCTCGATCGAGACTGGGCCGCGGACCTGCAGATTCCGCTGTGCAATTTGAGGTCAAACGTCGATTTCGGAGATTGCGCTCCTCGTATCGTGCGCACGCTGATCAACAGCGCCAGTTTCGAGAATCGGCCTGCACTAAGCATCGTTCGAAAAGACCTTTAAGCAGAAGCTTCTCGATCGAGACTGGGCCGCGGACCTGCAGATTCCGCTGTGCGATTTGAGGTCGAACGTCGATTTCGGAGATTGCGCTCCTCGTATCGTGTGCACGCTGATCAACAGCGCCAGTTTCGAGAATCGGCCTGCACTAAGCATCGTTCGAGAAGACCTATAAGCAGAAGCATCTCGATCGAGACTGGGCCGCGGACCTGCAGAACCCGCTGTGCAATTCATGGTCAAACGTCGATTTCGGAGATTGCGCTCCTCGTATCATGTGCGCGCTGATCAACAGCGCCAGTTTCGAGAATCGGCCTGCACTAAGCATCGTTCGAAAAGACCTATAAGCAGAAGCATCTCTATCGAGACTGGGCCGCGGACCTGCAGAACCCGCTGTGCAATTCATGGTCAAACGTCGATTTCGGAGATTGCACTCCTCTTATCGTGTGCATGCTGATCAACAGCGCCAGTCTCGAGAATCGGCCTGCACTAAGCATCGTTCGAAAAGACCTATAATCAGAAGCATCTCGATCGAGACTGGGCCGCGGACCTGCAGAACCCGCTGTGCAATTCATGGTCAAACGTCGATTTCGGAGATTGCGCTCCTCGTATCATGTGCGCGCTGATCAACAGCGCCAGTTTCGAGAATCGGCCTGCACTAAGCATCGTTCGAAAAGACCTATAAGCAGAAGCATCTCGATCGAGACTGGGCTGCGGACCTGCAGAACCCGCTGTGCAATTTGAGGTTGAACGTCGATTCCAGATTGCGCTCCTCGTATTGTGCGCACGCTGATCAACAGCGCCAGTTTCGAGAATCGGCCTGCAGTTAGCATCGTTCGAAAAGACCTATAAGCAGAAGCATCTCGATCGAGACTGGGCCGCGGACCTACAGAACCCGCTGTGCAATTTGTGGTCAAACATGGATTTCGGAGATTGCGCTCCTCGTATTGTGCGCACGCTGATCAACAGCGCCAGTTTCGAGAATCGGCCTGCAGTTAGCATCGTTCGAAAAGACCTATAAGCAGAAGCTTCTCGATCGAGACTGGGCCGCGGACCTGCAGATTCCGCTGTGCAATTTGAGGTCAAACGTCGATTTCGGAGATTGCGCTCCTCTTATGGTGCGCGCGCTGATCAACAGCGCCAGTTTCGAGAATCGGCCTGCACTAAGCATCGTTCGAAAAGACCTATAAGCAGAAGCATCTCGATCGAGACTGGGCCGCGGACCTGCAGATTCCGCTGTGCGATTTGAGGTCGAACGTCGATTTCGGAGATTGCGCTCCTCGTATCATGTGCGCGCTGATCAACAGCGCCAGTTTCGAGAATCGGCCTGCACTAAGCATCGTTCGAAAAGACCTATAAGCAGAAGCATCTCGATCGAGACTGGGCCGCGGACCTGCAGAACCCGGTGTGCAATTCATGGTCAAACGTCGATTTCGGAGATTGCGCTCCTCGTATCATGTGCGCGCTGATCAACAGCGCCAGTTTCGAGAATCGGCCTGCACTAAGCATCGTTCGAAAAGACCTATAAGCATAAGCATCTCGATCGAGACTGGGCCGCGGACCTGCAGAACCCGCTGTGCAATTCATGGTCAAACGTCAATTTCGGAGATTGCGCTCCTTGTCACAGTGTATCATGCGCGCGCTGATCAACAGCGCCAGTTTCGAGAATCGGCCTGCAGTTAGAATCGTTCGAAAAGACCTATAAGCAGAAGCATCTCGATCGAGACTGGGCCGCGGAACTGCAGAACCCGCTGTGCAATTCGAGGTCAAACGTCGATTTCGGAGATTGCGCTCCTCGTATTGTGCACACGCTGATCAACAGCGCCAGTTTCGAGAATAGGCCTGCAGTTAGCATCGTTCGAAAAGACCTATTAGCAGACGCATCTCGATCGAGACTGGGCCGCGGACCTGCAGAACCTGCTGTGCAATTTGTGGTCAAACATCGATTTCGGAGATTGCGCTCCTCGTATCATGCGCACGCTGATCAACAGCGCCAGTTTCGAGAATCGGCCTGCACTAAGCATCGTTCGAAAAGACCTATTAGCAGACGCATCTCGATCGAGACTGGGCCGCGGACCTGCAGAACCCGCTGTGCAATTCATGGTCAAACGTCGATTTCGGAGATTGCGCTCCTTGTCACAGTGTATCATGCGCGCGCTGATCAACAGCGCCAGTTTCGAGAATCGGCCTGCACTGAGCATCGTTCGAAAAGACCTATAAGCAGAAGCATCTCGATCGAGACTGGGCCGCGGACCTGCAGAACCCGCTGTGCAATTTGAGGTCAAACGTCGATTTCGGAGATTGCGCTCCTCGTATCGTGCGCACGCTGATCAACAGCGCCAGTTTCGAGAATCGGCCTGCAGTTAGCATCGTTCGAAAAGAGCTATTAGCAGAAGCATCTCGATCGAGACTGGGCCACGGACCTGCAGAACCCGCTGTGCAATTTGTGGTCGAACGTCGATTTTGGAGATTGCGCTCCCCGTACCATGCGCTTGCTGATTAACAGCGCCAGTTTCGAGAATCGGCCTGCACTAAGCATCGTTCGAAAAGACCTATAAGCAGAAGCTTCTCGATCGAGACTGGGCCGCGGACCTGCAGAACCCGCTGTGCAATTTGAGGTCGAACGTCGATTCCAGATTGCGCTCCTCGTATCGTGTGCACGCTGATCAACAGCGCCAGTTTCGAGAATCGGCCTGCACTAAGCATCGTTCAAAAAAGCGCTTGGGACTTTACTCGTGGGGGAGAAGCGAGAGAGGGGTACCGGTCTCGTCGCGCACGATTGTGAGTAGCATCTATAGGTTGTCGCGCTGCGATCGGAGAACTAGCTAGAGCGCGCGATCCATCTAGCTAGAGACTTTAACACCGCCGGCTACCTCGGCGGTGCTCGGTTTGAGTGTTCAGTACGCGACCATCGGCAGCCATCGATCTCAAGAGCACCGATTTGGCAGTCGTACTTCGGTTGTGACTTAGTTGAAATCAATGCTTATCGCATTCGAAGCGCCGCGCCAGCCGCTGGGACGCATAATGGTCGGGCCTGGGTAAAGTTGGCCGATGTCGGGCCAACCCACAACCTCCCCTTAGAAGCTGCGGTTCGTCTCTAAACATCCTATAAGAACAATCAAACGCGTTAAGGCAGCCCGCATGCATCGCTCTCTTCACGAGTTGTGCTCGCCTCCACGCTGGACCACAGAAGCAACCGGCCATGAACCGGGCCATCGGAGCTCAACGGATCCCGCGCACTTATGCCTATCTAAGCACATTTAGCACGGCAGCAGTGCTCCCCTGCACGGCTTTCCTAGGTGGGGTAAAGACGGGTGTGGTAAAGTCAGCCCTAAGTGAGTGAAGTTGCAAGTTTACCATATGGTAAACTTAATTCCTGGCTCCCAGTGTCTCATAGCTGAATTTGCAAGTGTCCCATTCACATGTACATAGTGTTCATTCAAAAAGATTCTTTCTGGGACATTACAAGTCTGATAAAGAGAAACCCCCAAGTTATCAAGAGGCTCTACCTTTGCGAATTCTGGTTGGTCATTGATCTCATCCCAAGTATGTTCATGTTTGCTTGGTGGGAACTCAGTAGGTATCCCATCAATTTCTCCCCAATCATGCCTGTGATCCTCTGGTGGATACTTTTGAGGTTTGCCTAAGATCTCATCCCAATCATGATTGTGATCCTCTGGGGGATACTTTGCAGGTTTATTATTAATTTGTTCATAATCAGGAAAGAACTCCCAGATCTCAGGTCGAAATCCATCTGGTAACAATTCCTCATGGGGTTCATAAGGTTGCTCATAGTCAACAGCTGGTGGATCATGCCCATCTGGCAAATACTCCTCATCAGGTTCATAGTTCTGCTCATACTCAAACTCTTGTGGATCTAAGCCATCTGGCAATATTTCCTCCTCATTGGGATCAAACTGATCATATTCATATTCTTGTGGGTCAAAACCATCTGGTAAATACTCCTCCTCATCTGGAACGAATTGATATTCATCAAGCTCTAATATGTCGACTTCAGGAGGTAAATACTGCTCATCTATTTGCTTTCTTGGTTCAATTATGGAATTATTGCGAACTTGCTCCCAACTAACAATGTGCTGCCCAAAAGGAACTGTCTCATCTGCTGTGTACTCTCTGCCTGGTTGCTTTTTCGGTGTTAAATCCGGTGGATCCCATGGAAGAGGGAAGGGAACTGGGACAGGTCCATAATACTCAAAGATCTCTCTTATGGTCTTCTCACTTACAAGCTTCTCTCCATTTGCATACACATTGCTGCCATGGATATTTCGCCATTGCCTGGTTCTTATTCCAAGGTTTTTCACATTGCTATACAAAGGCAAAAGGTGCCTATCCATTTCAACAAGATCAGGATGTAAATGGATTGCTACTGGCTGACTGGGGCTACTGTTAATGGTAATTGAGGGCTTTTTTTGATGGACATCTTTTGGAGTAAAGAACCCAAAAGGCTCATTCCTTGCAAAGTCATATGTAATATCCTTGGGGTAGACATCATTTGTGTAGGAGACCTGATTTGTATTGGCAATGGGACCCACTTGCAATACTTGGGGGACCTCAGCTTTTGCAGTGCTGCCCTCATTGTAAATTCGCAAAGCTGTGTTCTGTTTGCCATGCTCATCTTGAACATTGAAAATCAATCGACCACTATCGAACCTGGAAGGTATATCTGGGTGAGTGCCACTGGTTTTTAGTTTCCTAGGTCTCCTTCTTGTTGCTTTGATCTCTGCCACTTGGTTTGCTTTCACATTACCCAAGCTAAAAGCAACACTGACTTCCTCTTTATCTGGATCAGTTTGATTCACAGACAAAGCATGCTCTCTTGACTGAGTCTTGGATGAATTATCGGAACTGTGGT
Organism: Cyanophora paradoxa; assembly: GCA_004431415.1. Taxonomy (NCBI): domain Eukaryota; class Glaucocystophyceae; order Cyanophorales; family Cyanophoraceae; genus Cyanophora; species Cyanophora paradoxa. The sequence continues at coordinate 103,830 of QPMI01000038.1, forward strand.
CAATCGAAACTGAACCCTTTACTTTAATATTATCAAAGTTCACATGCTTGGTGCTGCTTGCATTATCATCTTGAATGGTTTCTAGATTGGGTGGGTAATTGAAGCTCATGGCTTTTACTATATGGATTTATAAAATTCCTGATTAGTAAAAGATGCCTCTCAAGGTTTGTTTAAGTCTTTCTGGCGGGGGTGCAAGGGGCATTATCATAACCAGGCTGCTCAAAGAAATCGAAAATCGAACTGGCAGGAGAATAATCGATCTTGTGGATCTTGTGAGTGGAACTTCCACTGGTGGGATCATTGCAATAGGTTTGAATATCAGGCATCCTGATAAACCAGGTGAACCTAAACTGACAGCAAACGATTTACACAATATTTACCTAACTCAACTGCCCTTGATTTTCGCAAATCCTCGAAATATAATCGAAAATGCCCTATTTAACACAAAGTATGATGTCGGACCCTTGGAGACTGCAATCAATTCAGTTACTGGTGAATCACTAATACAGGATTCCTTAAAGGACATTGTGATTACATCCTTTGATACTCAGAATATGAAACCAATATTTATCACAAATGACAACAATTACAACTTTATGCCTTGTAAGATTGCTGCTAGGGCTACTTCTGCTGCTCCTACATATTTCTCTCCTGTAAGCATTGTTGATTTCAATCGGGGGGTATTTGTCTGTCTAATTGATGGTGCGATTTCTGGAAACAATAATCCCAGTGTGTGTGGTTACAGCCATGCAAAGAAGATTTACAGTGATGATGATGATATTATAGTAATAAGTATCTCTTGTGGTGAGGTGGACCCACATTTAGAGTCTGATTATGTGGGTTATGCTTATGAGACTGTAAACAGCTGGGGCATTCTCTCATGGATTGCCTCAACAGATGGAAGCCCATTGATTAACATGCTCATGGCTGCAAGTGAGCTTTCTGCCCTTGATAAGATGGAGGAGTTGTTACCCTACAACTATGATCAAGATTATGGGAGATACTATAGGCTATCAGTCCCACTTCCAAATCATATAGTAAGCTCCCTTGATGACACTTCTAAGATCCCAGATATGCTAGCATTCACTGAAACATACATTGCAGCAAACAATGATATGATTAATAAGCTTTGCAGCCTACTAGTAGCAAACTATGAACTAAAGAACCCTACAAAGGCTTACATCTCATCCACTCTCACAGAGTCACCTCCTTTAGATGCTAATTGGTATCAGCTTGCAGATGATGCCTTTACTGCCTCATCCTCTGTGACAGGTAAAGAGCCTTTCATGGCAAGACCTTCAGCATTTGGCTGGGAAGCTGGAGCCTATGCTCCTGAACAAATATGGGAAACTCCCACTGAATACCTTCAAGTTGCTTTTCCATATACTTTTGAACTCTCATCTGTGATTGCCTATGGATCAGGGGAAACAAATGCTTTTATTAAGACTTTCAATGTGGCAACATCCACTGATGGGATCAACTGGTCTTTTATTCGATCAGATGGGCAAAACAAAATATATGTCTGTGAGAACATTAACAATGCTCACAACTCTGGTGATGTGGCTCTATTGAGTGGATTTCCTCTCAGCATCAAGGATGCTTTTTACATAGGTTATTCTCTCAGAATCAAATATATTCGCATTTATCCCCTTGTGTATGTGAATGCTCCCACAATGAGAGTTGACTTTACAGGTGCCTTTATTCGATAAACTCCAACTGAAACGAATTATCGATTCCATTCATATCAATCAGTTCACCAAAGTAATCTTTAAACTCAACTGTGAGTTCCCTTATCACCAGGTTTCTGTCATTGATTTGAATAAATTCTGCATGTTCACCACTATGGTAAACATAGCCACCTATATCTTTACTCAATTGCAATCGTAGGATAGCTCCCTGGTTGTGTGGTTGCGATTTCGGGATTATATTGTGTCTACTTGCAAAGGGGGCAAGCTCTTTAATATGCATGTACAGATACTGCTCAGCATTCATATCAGACATCTTCCTGCTGTCAAAATAATACTGCAAGGGCTTTGAGGAGAGTCTGGGTCCTGAGAAGGTGATTCCCCATGCTGGGTGGTCAGGTGTAATAGGTTTGCCATCATACTTCAAAAGGTTCTCAGGTCGATATGGAGATCCACCAACAAGAGGAGTGCTATAATACCCAGTGGTGTATTCAGTAGAACTTACACCCAAAAGCTTCCCTATTCGCTTGTTGCTTGCAATAAAACGGAACTCATGATTACTGTAAAACTCCACTTTATAGGTTGTTGGGTTGTAGAATATCTTGAACTCAAAAGCTACTGTTTTGCCTGCAATTGTTTGGAAGCTTGAATAGTTCAGCCCATAATTATAAGGGTGTGTGACCCCAAAATGACCCTGGTTAATGTAGCCACTGGGAAGGGGATACACTTGTTGTGTGATCACTTGGTTATATGAACCATCTTGGTAATTAAACTGAACTGTTAGATGATCAGTTCCCACACTGTTATAGATACTGTTTGGAATCTCTGCATATAGAACCCTGCATTCCCTTGGTCTCTCTACTGGAGTTGTGAGGGTGACCCTGTAAGAGTTTTCAGATTCCCCTTGGCTTCTATCCCTGCTATCAATATTAACAAGTCGATTCATTTTAATATATAAATATAGATAAAAGAAGAATGCCTGTGGATTACATCGAGGTTAGCTCATTTAATACAATCTCTGGTGATGGTCCCACATCAAGCTTTGTGGCTCGACTCCCCAGTACTTATGAGAATGTGAGGGCTGTGAGACTGGTCTCAGCAGAATTTTATAACAGCATCCCTATGGTGAGTGGTGAAACCAAAGCAGGAGATATAACAGTTGACAACACTTTTAGTATTTATTATTCTGAAGAGCTTGCGGGAGCTGGAATTACAGGAATTCCAACAACTCGCCCAGCTTCTGATTTTGAACAATGGAAACAATTCATTGTAAATCGCGAAACCCCCATTCAAAACCACCAACAGCTGGTGAATGTTATAAATGAAAAGTTTAATGACAGAAATCCTAAACCATCTGTTCGCTGCAAATGGGATGAGTCACTGAAACGAATTATATTCCATTCCGAAAAAAGTTTTACCTGGCTTTCTCACTTGCTGTAGACCCAAACCTGAAAACAATCCAAAAGCTGTTAAGCTCAGCTCGACTTTTTGGTCTTGATCCTGGAAGATATGGGAATTCCCCAATCAAATCCCAAGTTTATGATGCTCTCACTGATAGTATCTTTACTGGAACTCGAGTAAACGGTATTATATCTTCATTTGAGCCTGAAATGACCAGGGACAGTGTTTTGTTTGTGAGAGTAAAGGAGCTGGGTGATCTGGTGCAATGTGGGGATGGTCTTCTGACTGGTTACTTCCATAAAATAGTGGTCCCTGACAAAGATTATGGTGAGCATGTAGTTTACAATTCGACAGAGGCTCATCCACTTTACAAATACTATAATAAGAAGGTTGGATTATCCACTTTCTCGGTTGATATTGTTAATGCTGTAAATGAACCAATTGATTTTGAGGGTCAACCTGTTCATCTGACCTTTGAAATTCGCTATGGTGATGAGCCAGCTGGGGACCCAGTTTATGAATACTATAAGATGAGAATGTCGCAGCTTCACCCTTCCTATCCAGTTATTACAAACTTCGCATAAATTAAGGATCATTGGTGAATTTTTTATGTTGCATTATAATAAAAGAGATAATCATGGATATTACTTCGACCCTCAAACGTCTTTCTCTGAAAGAAGCTCTAACAACCCCAGAGGAGGCGAAAGCCTTTTTCCTGGATAACTCCCTTATGCTTGGTCTCGAATCCAAGTCAAAGCCAGTTCTAGTTGTTGTGAATCCCAGCAATACTTTCACAAATAATGTAGGAAATCGCATTTCCTTCAAGCTACCTCGCTACAATTTCTGTGGAAAACTCGAACTTGCTTTCGACCTTCCAGCTATCACTTTTGCTGGCGATACTGACCTTGTTCGCAATGGATACACTCGCCCAGTTGGTGCTTTAGTTCAGCGACTTGAAATTACCTATGGATCTTACACCTACCATATCCCCTCTGATTTCCTTGCTCATTTCCCCCTGGTCTATTATTCGGAAGATCAACTAGCTAAAAAGAAGCGATCAATGGGCATGGTTCATGGCATCCCTGCTCATGGAACCAACCGACTTGGTGGCTCATTTTTCGTTGAAATCCCTGTGCCTTGGCTAAATCACTACCTTCCCCTTGGTGCTTTATCTGGTGAAATGGTTGTTACTGTTTGGTTTAAGGATGTTGGAAAAGGCTATGTTGAAACATCCTATGGTGGTCGTGGTCTTACTGTTGCAGCAGCTGATATAGATTATTCTAAAGATGATGGTCTTGGAACTGCCCCTGCTGAAACTGTTCTGGCAAATGTTGGACAAAACATCACAGACTTTACTCTTGGTGCAACAACTCCTGAAATTTCAATTACTTCTCCTCGCCTTTACATGCATGCTATTAATGTTTCTGATGAGCTTTTCGCTACTGTAATTGAAAAAGTTAAGACTACTGGCATGGCTATTCCCTCCCTTGATATTGGATTTGTTGATGCTATTGCTTTCCCTGCTAAGGGCAATGCCCAACCCAATCGAATCAACCTCTCACAAATCTCTGGTCTTGTATATGCTCTGCTTGTTTCAGTTCGTGATAATGCAACTGTTGACAAATCCACAGGCTCCCACAGTGTTCTTAAGACCTATGCCAACTCCAAAGACATCACATTCACAACTGAAATAAATGGTCAGCGACTTTTTGCCACTGAGCCAATTTCCCTTCTCAAAGGAGCTGAGCTAATTGCTGATGCCTTCAAATGCTCTAACATGGATAAGGTTGCTGATCGCTATGTCCTTTCAGGACTCCCATTCTGCCTTGATGGAGAAAAGGCAATTCGAAATATTGCCCAGTCTGGTTATGTTGATTTAACAAATTCCTCATCTTCATTCCTCACCCTCTACATGCCTTCAGATAAGGTAATCGATGTTAATGTTCGCGCTCTCATGCATAGTTTCATAATTTTGGACAAAGATGGTCTCCGAAGAATTAATTTATAGATTGTTACGATATTCAGTCTCTCTGCATTATTTTTATCTGTATTTATTTAGAAAGATATACAACAATGACTGATTTGGATGAATTTGTGGCTGGTGAAATGATAGAACCACCATTTCGAGTCCTAGCCATTGGCAAATCTGCTACTGGTAAATCAGAAGCTGTAAAGTATTGGTTAAAGCAGTTGCATGATGCCAAAAAGATTGATGTTGTATTGGTTGTGAGTGGAACCAGCTTCAATCATTTCTGGGATAAAGTGGCAACACTGCAACTGGGAAAATGGGATGCCCCTTACATTGCTAAATTGCTAGATGAGAGGCAAGAGAAAATAGAAAATGGTGAACCTGTTAACCAGTTATGTGTAGTTTTAGATGATTTAATCGATAATGAGATAGTAGATTTGACCAGGGATAAAAGAATCGGATCTCTGTATTCCAGAGGTCGCCATTCGAAAATATCCATTATCTGCATCACACAAAAGCTAAGAAAAGTCTCTTCGACTATTCGAGTCAATTCTGACTATGCTATGTTTCTCAGTGCTGCTAATCGCAAAGAACTTGAAGCCATAGAGGAAGAATACAATATAATGCGAAATAAAGAGGATTTCTACAAGATGTTTGAAGAGTATGTTCACTCCTATCAGTATATCATTTGGTCCTCTGCAAATTACTCAGTTAAATACTATGTAGATAAAGCTGAGCTTGTGAAAGATTTCCCATTTCCTCGCTTCCACAGGAAGCCAAAAAAGAAAGAAGATGAACTGAAACCACCAGAGAAAGAGGAAGCCCCTAAAGAAGTGAAAAGCCAAATCCATAGCAATAAATTGATGAGATATAAACGCGGTTTATAAAATTATCTCTCATTCTAATAAAGATACAATGCCTCCCAAACGAAAGATAGGGATTCCAGCTGGGGCTGTTGGCTATTCAGGTGGTGGAAACAATGGATCCATTAACACTGAACCACTGAAGTTCAATGGTATGAATGAGGTGAAGCCCTCACAGCAAGAAGAGGACCCTCTTAATGCTGCCTATGAGGAATCAGTCGATGACAAAGCCCCACAGGCTTCAACCAGTGACCAACTCAACATTTCACCAGAAGCCTCAAAAATGAAAGCTGTTGCTGAGGGTGCCAGGCGAATTATTGGTGCTGCTGATGATAAAGGTTTAGGCTTGCAAGATCTGTCATTGGCTCGCAAAGGTGAAGGTCTAAGTAAAGAATCAGACAAGGTTATTCAGTCTATGGCTGGTGAAGTCACATACAAGACTGCTCCCACTCAGAATGTTCATCGAATCCCCAAAGCTCAATGGGATGAGATGACTGCTAAACTCAAAGATCTGGAAGCCAAATCAAGTGCCTTGGAGCAGTATGTTACTGAGAAGAAAGAGAGAGCCAAGTTAAAGGAGATGCTTCGAAAGGAAGTTTATAAAATGGGCATTACTGGTGTCCCAGATAAACAGTTTATTGCTAAGAAAGAGAACCAAATCGATGAGCAGGCAGTAGATGAAATGAAAACAAAGACCCAAAAGGGAACCATTGAACCTGGTGCCACCAAAGCTGAAGTAGAAAAGGGAGTTGCCCCAGCAGTATATAAAAGACGAGTTTGGCTTTAATTATCTCTGTTTTATTAGAGATATGGACATAATACGAAAGTTCTTCGAGATGTTCAGTCTGCATGTGGTGAGCAATTGCCACAGTGGATGTTGTGAGACAACAGTGGAGTTTGAGATGTCAGATAATGAGGATAATGCCTCAGAAGCAAGAGAGAGAAGGAGGTCTACAGTTTCTGTGGAGTCAATGCCAGCAGACCCCACAGAGTATACATATGAGCAACAGGAGTATCCAAGGAGAAGTTCTCTGCCAGCAGAAAACGTTTTCTCTGGGAATATAAATGGAGGATACTATTAGTTTAATCGAGTTTACCAGTGATGAACCTGTTACTGAGGGTTCTATAAGACACATTCTAGCAATGCAGAAACGATATAGAGAGGACCCAGCATATAGAGAGTATAAGAAGCAACAAGCCCTGGCATCCTATTATCGCAGAAAAGCCCAAAAAGAGGAGCAGAGACCCAGAGGAAGACCGATTAAATATTATTTGCCAACTGAAAGTAGCAATGGACCCCCAGGTCTATAAGAAAATTGAGAAAAAGCGGTCTCAGTATGCTAATGAGGCAGCTATAAAAATATATACAAAGGAATTGGCTTTATACTTGCAATCAAGTCACAGATAACTTTTGTAAATATGCTTTTGTTGTTTTTTGTTTGCATTCTCAGACACTGAAACAGTTATGTGAATGTTTACTGATCTATTTCTCTTTGGTTTTGCTGCATACATATTGTAACCTATCAATCTCTGTGACATTTCGATATATGCTCCAATATCTCCATGCTTAATGCATTTATCTAACTCACTCATGGTCATCTCATCAAGAGTCTTTGCCATTTTGTCTTCACTATACACAATCAAGTAAGCCTTAAGTATTCTTGTCAAATTTTGGTCTTTTCCGATAGGTGTGACAGGTGTGACAGGTGTGACAGGTCTATCCCATCGATTTTGAAGATCAACTTTTCACCAGGGCTTTCCTTGGGATGGACCTGTCACACCTGTCACACAAACCATTTTCAGTAAGGCTATAAAAATATATGTAAATCTCAATCATCAATCGTTTTGTTTAATATTCGGCATCATCTTCATTGTCTTCCTGAACCCTTGTTATCTTTCGAATCCCAATATATCCTCTGGCTAGAATTCCATTAACTCGTTTTCTTTCTGATTTTACATTGAAGATCTCCCTTACTCTTTTCATAACAGATACACATTCAACTTTATCATCAACACTTTTGTATGATTTGTAAATGATATCACTGGAAACAAAGTCGTTAGCATTATGTGTAACCTCGAAATTATCTCGAAGCCATTCACCAATCTTGTCATTTTCAGCTATAAAGTTAATTCCCTGTTCAATAATCGATTGAGGGGACTTCTTAAGATCTCTTCAACCTCTTTGTTCTTCCACATATCCAGTAATATCTTCATGTGAGCCATCTTATACTCATCATCATTGTGAAGAAGTGTGAACAGAGTTGGATCAGCTTTCTTCTGACCAGCTTCTGGCTTCTCTCTGAATATATTATTGAATCTCTGATAGGAAAGCCTTCTTTGAATTGCAAAGTCTGGTTTATTTATAGTCAAATTGTCATTAGTTGTAATGTAGACCTGAAACATTGGGGTAAGGATAACTGGGTCTTTGAACAAGGCTCTCACAGTCATTTCATTTCCACCTGTGACCTCCTTAATCTTGGAGATCTGCAGTTTATCACCATCTTCAGCCTCATTACTGAATACAAGTCGCTTTCCAAGGAGTTTGGCAAGTTCAGGAGTAGCCTCTGATGAGTTCTTTTTAGGCTTAGTCCAATAGGATATTTCGAGAGGGCTGTAATAACGACCAGATATCTGTTTGCAGTATTCCTGAACAAGTGATTTACCATTAGCACCAGCACCAGTCCACATATAGAACTTCTGGGATTTAGTTGATCCACTAAGAGCAATTGCAATGGATGCCAGAAGATACTTTCGCTCTGCTGGATCATCCACAATCTCTTTATAAATCTGATTGAGATGCTCTATTTTCTTGGGGTCTACATTTTCAGTATAGTCATAACCCACAGTCTTGCTCACCATATCTTCCAGTTTACCCTTTCTGAAAGTCATAGTGGTCAGATCAAATACACCATTTTCGAATCCAATCACATATGGAACAGTGTCAATCTTCTCAAAGAATTCATCATCATTCAGCAGTGGGACCAAGTCAGTCAGAAGGGATTTGCGAAATCCTGATTGTTTAAGATTTTTGGCAATGGTCATCAATGTTTTGGATCTTTCTTCGAAAGTTGCTTTGTTTTCCTCATCCTTTAAAGCTCTTTGACTATAATGCACAGCCCTTCCAAGGTATTGGGGGACAACAAGACGGCTTATATCTAGGTAAATCTTTAGGTTTGTGTCATCAAGCTCCCAAATCCCAGTATCAGTATTGAGTTTGAACCATGACTTTTTGGAGTATCTCCAAGTGTGTTTCAGAACCTCTTTGCATACTAAACTTACATCATAATGAGCGCCACCAGAACCAGCGGATTTATCTATAAGATTAAAGATATCAGATTGCATTCCAATGCAGATGAATCGTTTTTTGCAATTTCCACTGTAGCTTGACACAATGTATTTGTTATCATCTCCTTTAGCTTTCATAACATACCAGTTATTCGATTCATGTGAACCATTGCAGCATGGGCAATTGAGTCCCTTGTTAGCAGCATCAAAGTTAAAGCCAAGTTCAGTTTTAGAGATTATATTGGGATGGATAAATCCCATATCCACCAGCTCTTTGATAATATTGTTTTCCAGTTCATCATTTGAGGTAGCATTAGCAGTATACTCACTCTTATAGATGTAGTTATCGATAATCCACTTTTTGAAGTCATCAGTAGGCTCATTGAAATCACAGGTATCATCCCATGGGAGATTACCCAAGACTTGTTGACACTGGGACACACATTGATCAATCCAGAAGTTCCAGTTCCAGTGATTGTTTTCAGGTCAACCTTTTCAAAGCCTTTAAAGCCTGGAGCCTTATCGGTGATTTTGAGTTTAGTGAACTCCTCAGGTCGTTTAAAGTAGACATGATAGCCTTTTTTAGTTTTTGCCATGGGCTGATTGGCATCAAAGTCATCAGGAAACATATCCCGGAATTTCTCAAAGTTCTCCTCATCATCAAAGTCAATAACCATCATGTTGTCTGAGAGCAGAATGCCCCAAGATACATACTGATTAGTTGCCAGCGCTTCCTCATACTTTTCCCAGGACCAAGCACCTCCCTTATGCTTGAAAACTGGGTCTTTGCTGTCAGGTTTCACTGGGATAATCATGTTTTTGGCTAGATCCTCATCAGATCTGAGCCAGTTAGCGAGCGATTTGAGCGATTTAGTCTGTTTGGCGTTCATTTTCAGCGATTGGGGGTCCCTTTTATATATATAGAAGATTTTTCTTTAAGTAGTTTTGGGTCCCCCAATCATTTTTTGGTGGAAATCGAGAAAGTATCCCTACGAAATATTTCCACACGACTTATCGAGTGGTTTAGATACAAAAAGGATGAATGGGTATTTCAGCGAATAAACAGCATATCCCCAGCCTAGTAATATGCTGGGAAAAATAATTTAGACATGTTTCGATTTTCTCCCTCTGTTTGAGTAAGGGACATCATACAAATACTTGACAAAGCAGACTGCATTGGCTGCATACTTTCGCTGACATGAACTTGCTATTTTCATGGCTCTATAAGTATCATCAGTGTTATATAGATCTCTAAGCTGTGTGGCTATTGTTTCGTTAAACTTTTTGATTTGAGCCTTACCTTTTTCAGTTTGCTGATATCTCTTCATAGCTCTCTTCTGGGCTTCACTGAGTGGCATTTTTCCTCTGTCTCTCTTAATATATATAGAGAATTCTTTAAATCATTTTTTGTTCTCTAACCTCTTTGTCCAAATCGCTCAATATACATAAGTTTGAAATGCTTACCTAGCAATGCTACAAATGGTTCGATTTCCAAGGTCTCCCATGTTTTCTTGTCCTTATTCCATCTGCAATCTAATCCTTTTGCGATATCCTTTTTAAGATAAGGCACCTGAAACCCAGCAACCAATGTGTTTGTTGTACTGAGTTCTGCATACATTTCAATCAATGCAGATCTGCCCTCTCTGAACCTCTCTATATCATCTCTGCGAAGATTATCCATTTTCGGAATAAATTGGTTGCACCAAATCAGGAAAAGATTAACTGCATGTTTATTCCTTGCTCTTTCTTGTTCTAATTCTCTCTGTCTTCGCTCTCTTTCTTCTAATTCAAGCTGCCTCTTTCGAGCTTCCTCTTGTTTTTCAAGTTCTCTTTTTCTTTCCAGTTCTTCTTGCTTTAAAGCGATTCTGCACTTATTACAGAAATTATCCTTTCGGTTTTTATGCCGATCTCCACATCTTTCACATATATCTTGACCTCTGGCACCCTTTGGAATAAATCGTAAAATGCAGCAATTCCCAACAATGACCACAATCTTTTTATTAACATGCAGAATATAGCATTGCTCTTTAATTGGATGATCACAGGCGCAATGCTCAGACTCTGGAGGCAGGTCATAGTCACTTAATCCATATTTTGCAAGCTTTGCCCAAAGAGGGAGCGGTTTCCTGTTACTTCCAAGAGCAACATAATCATTGAAGTTATCAGATCCACAAAGCAACATTAAAGCCGCTTTGAGCTTTTCCAGGCAATACGATTTCTTCTCTGCCATTGTCCTTTTATATATATAGAAGATATTTCTTTAAGTAGTTTTCATCAAATTTTTGCGTTTGGACTATCCCCATTTAAAACCTCCCCTTTTAGTAGGAACAAGTTAGGAACTATGCCCCGAATTAGCAACAGACTCATTAGAGAGAAGAAATGGGAACTCATGGGATTACTTGGAACACTGTATGCAGCCCATGAAATCACAGAAGCTGAATATGACCGGGAAATCGGATTTATTTCAAGGGGCAGACCCACTTTAGCAAAATTAACCAGAAAAGCCAATAACCTCTATGAAAAAGTTGAGACTCTTGATGAATTGGATCGCCTGAGGCGAATAGAACCAGAGGCAGAAGATGGTACAGCAATGAATGAATTATATCGCTGGCTCACTTACAGAGCCAGAAGGGAAGTTGTTGTAGATGTGATTGAATATCTAGATAGAATTGCAACCTCTCTTCCAAAACGTTTAAGAGACAGTCTAGATCAATTCAGGGCAATCAAAGTTCGCTTATCGTTTATCTGCAAGTTCGTAAAAGTCAGCAATCCACAGGTTTGGATATCGAAATACATTTACAGTGATTATTTTGTATTAACCAAATCGAGAAATATTCGAACTGAGCTGAATAAAGCAGCCCAAATGTGTCAGGAGCAGATGAATGTGGTTGATAGCTATCGACTTGAGAGAATCGAAATGCTCAGAGTGGCTATTATGAGTTATGCTCCAACTGGTGGCTGCTATGTTAAAACACCTGAATCAATTTCAGCCAAGAGAGCCACAGTGAATATTCGAAATATTGATGATTCTTGCTTCGAAAATGCCATTTTGGCATGGATCCATAGGAAAGATGTGAATTCCCACAAAAGAAGTGAGCTTACACAATATCGCAAATGGAAATACTCACCGACCACATACAATCCTTTGGCACTCAATTTCGACAATATCCCATTCCCTGTTCCTTGTGATGCTGAAATCATTGATAAATTCGAATCTCAAAATGCAGGCATCAGCATAAACATATTTGGAATGGATCGAGATGTTATATATCCCCTACATCAATCCAGTAACCCAGGTAGAAAGCAAAAGATTAATCTAATGCTCATTCATGATGATGAAGGGAATGGTCACTATATAACAATCATGTCCCTTTCAAGACTTCTCAGAGTTGCACTTGATAAAACCAAGGATCAAAAGTTACACTACTGTGATACATGTTTATCTCGATTCAGGTCTGAGGCTAAACTCACTGCTCATGTAGACTCAAACAGATGCATTGATTGGAGACTCTCAAAGGGAATCACACCAAAACCTGAGACCACCATAGAGTTTGGACTGAAAAACCTTAGGAAAACTGTGTGGCTTCCTGTTGTGGTTTACTGCAAGATTGAACATAGAAGCATCCCCATTGATGCATCAAAATCCAAGAGAGAAGTCTCAGCAGTCAACCTGAGAGTAGTCACTGGGGCAGATGTTCAGGAGTTTCGATTTGAGGGGCAGGATCCAATGGGAGGTCTGTTTGAATGCTTGGAATCCAAAGCAAGAGAGCTAATTGACTTCCTGTTTACCAATATTCCCATGAATGAACTCACAGATGAGCAGAAAGCAATTTACAAGGCTACTAAACACTGTTACCTTTGCAGTGAGAGGTTCACCAAAGAGAACTTCAAATGCAGGGATCATGATCACCACACAGGTCATTATATTGCTCCTGCATGCAGAAACTGCAATCTCCATAGGAGAATCTCAAAGCAAACCAAAGTTGCAGTTGTTGTTGACCAAATGGATGACTGTGGGACATTCATTTTCAGAAAAATAGCAGGCATGGGTGATAAAAAGCGAATCGAAATCCTTTCGAAAAACTTTGATCAATACCTTTCATTGCAATGGGGTCTTTACAAGTTCATTGATGCAAGTAATTTTATGGACTTTGGGGCTGCTGATGTAAATGAGTTAATGAACAAATTCCAGGCTTTTAGAAGGCTTTCACACTCAGTATATGGACTTGACCCAGTTCATTATGTATCTGCACCTGGGTTATCTTGGGATGCTATGCTTAGGACCACCAAGGCAAAAATAGAGCTAATAAGTGATGTAGAGCAATACGAATTTGTTGAGAGGGGAATCAGGGGTGGCTTTGCAACAATGCCTTGTAGGTATGCTGAGGCTGATGGTGAGAACTCCCATATTATGCTGTTTGATGCTAACAACTTGTATGGCTACTGTTTGAGTCAGCCAATACCCGTTGGTGATTTTAGATGGGAGACAGAATTCAACCCACAAGATAACAGATCCAGTTTCCTAGAAGTTGATCTGGATTACCCAATTAGGCTGTTTCTAGATCACAGTGATTTCCCCCTAATTATAAACAAGAAAATAGTAGAATATGCGGAATTATCACAATATCAAAAGAGCCTATTAGATCTCTCAGGAGAAGAGCTTGATAAAACCCCAAAGCTAACTGCAACCTTTGGTTCTGTGACCAACTATGTGATTTCTGAGCCTCTTCTGCAATATCTGTTGGAGAAAGGGGTGAAAATTAAAAGGGTTCACAAGGTCCTATCATTTACTGTGGCTCCTGTAATGAAACCCTACATTGAGCTGAACACTGATATGAGAAGGAAAGCAGTGAATAAATTCGAGGCTGATTTCTATAAGCTCATGAATAATTCAATCTATGGGAAATGCATTGAATCATGTAGAGGTAGATCTGTGGTTAAGATTGCCAACACTGAGAAGCTATTTATGAAATATGCAGCCTCTCCTTTAGTGAAATCAACAAGTCCCATAAGTGAAAGGGCAGTTGCATTTGAGTTTTACACAAAACATGTGAAGCTAGATAAGCCTGTTGCTATTGGGGCTTATGTTTTGGATGCTGCCAAACTGCATAACTACAAGTTCTTCTATGATACTGTAAGGTCCCAGTGGTCAAAAGCAAAGTTACTATTCCATGATACTGATTCCTTTTGTCTATATATCGAATCTAAGACCCTTGAAACAGATATAGAGAATATATCCTATGCATTAGACCTTGGAGGTGATTCCAGAATGACCCCAGGTAAATACAAAAATGAGATGCCAGGTTCTGCAATCCTGGAGTATGTAGGTCTGAGAGCCAAAGTTTACAGTTTCAGAACAGCTGAGATTGAGAGAAGTAAGCTATCTGGGACTTCCACTGAGGAACTCCAATTCAATGATTTTAAGGAGTGTTTATTTGCAGGTATCAGCAAGACTGTGACTGCAAAGCAGAAGAGAAGGGCAGATCACACAATAATAGATACTGTGAGTAGTGTCGCATCCGACTTTACAGTGGATGCTCGATTGTGAGCCGCTAGGGCTCTAGATGATGTATGCAGCCTTCGTGCTGCTAGGCCGACGGCGCCTAGGCTAGTTAGAGCGCCGCGGTCATTTGTATGCGTGTGTCGGGGTACGCCGTAGTTGGACGGGTACACCCTCAGTCTACCATCACGGTGGCTAACAGCAGCAGCACTCGCCAAACCCCGCCCTGCCGAGCTTGCACTCCGCACGGGCTTCTCGCGCGCACGATTAGACACACTAATCTCGCACGCGACAGGCGCCATTCTGCCGGAATCGAACCTTCAAGGGTCTGAGTCCGTATCGCTCTCCCCAGCCCCGCCGCGCAGCGCGCATCGCTGCGCCGCCTTGCCCAGTGTCTATTGGAGCCAGAGACCTGCTTTCCGCGCGAGCGCCGTCCCCACGGTTGCTTTGCGTTTGAGTGCGCCGCCCTGTACCGCTTGCGGTTGGACGGTAGTGCACCGGAAACGTCTCTAGTGCCTATCGCGGGCTTCGGGTCATCCCCAGACCGAAGCGCACGCGCCGAGCTCTCTCTCGAGAGTCTCATCATTGCCTGTCCCATCGCCGGTTGCGAGCAACCGTGCCACGGAGACTGCTGCGAGCAGCTCTCTAAGTGTCCCTGAGTCGCGCTCTTGCGTGACCGCGAGATCCCCGCGCCGGATTCTGCAGCGAGCTGCAGATCAAATCCCGCGCCTAGTGCTCTCCCCGGCATCTTGTTCTTGCGGCTTTACGTTGCAAAGAGAACAACATGTCAAACTCCTCGGAACTTCTTAGTTCTGAAGTCCGGAGCCAGCTGTCTGCGCTCGCGCATGTTGAGCCTGCGAAGGCCGAACTTGCTGTGCAGTACGCCGCCCCCGGCGCCTCGGCTGTGGCTGATGACGATCCCGCGCGGATCGGATTCTTGCCCGCCCAGCCCCGCCTCGCCGATGGTGACCGGTTCCGCAAGGACGTCCGGAACTATCAGTCGGCGCAGCCGACGAAGTATCTCTTTGGCCCCGACGCTGCCGGCGGCCAGGAGTATACTAAGTCCGAGGCTCTTGCCGGAGTGATCGTCGGGCGCATCCGCCCCGGCGCCCTCCGCGCCGTAATCGAGCGTAAGCGCGACCTCTATGAGGCCTCTATTGCTGGCCTGGAGCGTGACCGCGCTACGCTGCGGCGCCTTGAGCTCGTCCCGGCGAACTTGCGTTCTGCCGATGACGACGCCACGATCCTCGCGCTGCAGCAGAGCTGCGCGCGTGATGAGGCCTCAATCGTGGCCACGCGTGATGCGTACTTGCGTGCCCCCGGGCTGCTAGACACGATCACGGCGTGGATCCACAAGGCGCGCCCGCACGCGGCCCGCCGGGCCCTCACTGAGCCCTACACGGGCGAGGATCCGCGCTCATGGCACGACTGGTTCTTGCCTCTCGTCCGGCACACGCTGCCGACGGGCCAGCGCCTCGCCGTGTACTACGCCGAGTGCCTGCGCACTGCGCTTGAGGCCCGTGCGACGAGCGAGGACCCGGAATATCAGAACCTTGATGTTCGGATGGCCGGGTTCGCGAAGCTGAACGAGCGCACGCTGCGCGAGTTCCTCACTGCGCTGGACCAGCGCATTCTCGCTCTGGACGGCGCCCTGTCGCCGCTCCAGCTGGACGATCTATTCCTCCAGGCATGCGAGACGCACGGCTGCCGTACCGTGCTGCCACCCCAGGCCATGGTCGCGCCCGAGGCGCCTGAGACCAAGCGCCCCCGCGTGCGCAAAATGGCCGT
The DNA here is from genome assembly GCA_004431415.1 of Cyanophora paradoxa. NCBI lineage: Eukaryota > Glaucocystophyceae > Cyanophorales > Cyanophoraceae > Cyanophora > Cyanophora paradoxa. The sequence goes on from QPMI01000038.1 coordinate 120,321, forward strand.
GGCGGCCGATGACGAGGACGAGCCTGACGAGGCCGTCCCGACGAAATCGGTGCACGCCGCCCCCGGCACCAAGGCGCCGCCGGGCGCCCCCGTTTCGAGCCGCCGGCACCCGGACGAGGAAAACCTGGGGTACCCGTGCACCACCACGACGCCATGCCCCCTGTGCATGCACGTGGAGATGCCGGCCCTCGACCGCTGCCACTTTACGTGGAATTGCGCGTGGGGCACGGCCCCGTTCCCCGGCATCCCGTACGCCGACTGGGTGAAGGGGATCGCTGAGAAGCGGGCGGGCTTGAAGCGCCGCGAGCGCGCGACCCGCGAGGACGAGGGCCCCGACCGCGACGAGCGCGGGGACCCCGGCCCGAACCGCGGCGGTTACGCCCACCGCGGTGGACACCGCCAGGAGCCGTACCCCCGGGGCGGTTTCCAAGCCCGCGGCGGGTTCCGCGGCGGCGCCCGCAGCGGCTACGCCGGCGGCTCCGGCCGTGGCCCGGCCTCCGGCCCGAACCAGCGCCCGCTGGGGAAGGGTAAGGAGACGAGCGAGCAGGATGAGCAGCGAGGCTGCTGGACCTGCGGCTCGCTGGACCACATGCGCCGGGATTGCCCCTCCGCCCAGGGCAACACAGGAGGCGATCCGCCGCGCTCCGAGCCGCCGAACCCGGGCGCTGCCCACATGGCTGAATTCTTCCAGCATCTGCTGGTTCAGTCGCAGCAGCAAGCCCTGCACGAGGCCGCGCGTGCCGCGAGCTCCTCCTCGGCAGGCAGCAAGCCCGGCCCAGGCGCCCCGAGCGGCGACCCGTCGATCAAGTCCGTCCTCGTGATGCCCGTGGGCACTGAGACGGACATGGACCTCAGCGTCCCCGTCGCCGCCGTGCGCCAGCCGGCCGACGCCAGCGTCATCGCCGCCCGGGCGCGTGACCAGGCCGCCTTCGACGCGGCCGCCTCGACCCTCGCCGCCGGCGCCCTTGACGACGCCGCGCGTGAGACCGAGTTCGAGGCCGCCCTGCGCTTTGCCAGCCCGGCAAGCGACGATGGCTCAGGGGACTCGGAAATCGGCGAGACCGACGCCGACGGACTGAGCGTCCGCTCGGAGTCCGACCCCCTGGATCCCTGCGGCAAGGGCTCGGGTCTCGAATACGTCGAGAAAAAGCCAATGTCCGCGCCCACCGGGCTGCGGTACATGCCCGGCGACCACACCGAGAGCGTGCTCGTTGACTCGCAACGCGAGGGCAGCCGCTTCATTGTCCGCCGCATTGCCCCCCTGCTCATGCCACTCTCTAAGTGGTACGCGCTGCTGGCCTCGGAGCCTCGCGCGCTGTCGAGGGCCGTCGGGCTCCTCTTCACCAACGGCATGGAGGGGCATAAGCAAATCCCGCTTGTGCGCAAACTTGCCGGCGAGGGTACGATCGGCATCGTTGCCGATCGCTTCCTGGGCGCCTGCGGACTGAACCGCGCGGACCGTCTCCTCCTGGGTCGCTTGACTCAGCGCACCGAGGTTAACAACCTCGCTTGCGTGATCGAGACTGCGGCCGTGGTCGCCCGCACGGACCACCGCCTGCATGAGGGCCCGGATTCCGGCCGCGCTATGCGTGCAATTCTGCGCGCGGCGTTCGCCCACCCGAGGACCCGGGCTCATGCTCTGGGGTCGGTCCCCCGCCTGACGACTCCGAAGTCGTCTGGCCCGATCTCGCCTTCGAGTTCGACACCGCGTCGCCGCGCGCGTGGGACGATCTGCTCGCCGCTTGGAGCAGCACGCCCCGAAGTCGGCATGCTGGGACCTCGCATCTGAGGCGAGTTGGCTTAGCGACTCTGATCGCTCGCCGATCTTGTCCCTTCTCGTCGCGTCCGCGTACCTGCTCGCCCAGCCGGGCTTGCAGTGGCCCCGCATACTGGCTGAGAATGCCAACGGGTATGACGTGGCGTTTGACCCGCGGGACTGGGACGAGACGCCCGATACCCCGGTCTCGCCGGCCCTGACGGGCTATCACGCGATGCGCTCGGCACTCGCCGCAGCCCGCGAGATCCTCCACGAGGACTGCGACTTCCACGCATACTGCGTGCAGTTGCTGCTGGCCATAATCCGTTTCCGCACCCTCACGGTCGTTCCGGGGGCTCTGGGATTTGGCAAGAACAGCCTCTTTGAGTGGATCACCCCTCACGACGTGGCTCCGCCCGTCACTCAGTACCAAACGTATGCCGCAAGGCTGCGTGAGGTCGCCGGCGCTGCTTGCTTCGACAAGAGCTCCGAGGGCACCGTCGCCGCTCGCGTCCTGGCCACACAGGCCGAGCGCCGCGCCCGCTGCGTGCGGGGCGAGCCCCCGCTCGTCAACCTTTCCGAGCTCGTCCAGCACGGCTCCGATTTGGACAAGTGGCGCGTTGTCTACGTGCCCGAGCGCGTCGCCGTGCAGCGCATGGCCCGGCTCATTGACCCGCGGCGCCCCGACGAGTTCAGCTCTCTGCTGTTCTCTGACTGGCTCCTGGGATTGGCACGTACCGCGCTGCCCCCACCGTCGTTGTGGACCGCCCCGTCGGTCCCGACGAGGGGCTCCGGTTCCGGCACCACCCGGACGCCGACCCCCTGATGCGCGGGCCTAGCATCGAGGCGTTCCTCGATCGCCGTTATCCGGTGCCCCGCCGCGATAACCATCGCGAGGTCGACGTGCTCGACCTGCTCGCCTCCCGCGCCGTCCCGCGCCTTGGTCCGCCGGACCTGGTGAAGAACGAGCGCCGCTCGAGCCCCGAGTTCCTGTGGCTCATGAAAGCGCTGCAAGGAGAAATGGATTCCGCCGCTCGCAATGGCGAATTCACGTGGTGTGTGTTCGTCTGGGTCTGCTACTGCATGTCGCAGTCCGGCGTTTACGCCACCACGCTCCTTGATAAGCCGGCCCACCGCATGCGGTTGGTCTACGGCGAAGTGCGCCGGCGCTATAAGGGCCCCCACACCAACAGTTCGGTGTGGGACAAGCATAACGAAATCATCGCTTCGTGCGATGCGTTGGCCCGAACAGTCGCCACCACGCGCCGTGGCCGCGGCAAGCCGACTGCGGCAGCCGCCGGCACCACCGAGGGCCGTGGACGAGGCGGCTCGCGCGCCCGCCGCGGTGCCCCTGCTCGCCCGCCCGGCGACCGCGCCACCGCCAGCGGCAGTTCGGACCCGGGCTCCGGCTCGTCGGATGAGGGCGAGGGTGGCGCCGCCACGCCGCCTCCAGACGCCATGGAATCCGATGAGCATGCGGGTATTGATGCCGACGCCCGTGAGCGCATGTGGCACGCGCTCTTCGTCCGAAGCGGCATCGACGCAAAGCTCTTCGAGCTCGTCGGTTGCCCCGCCCCGTCGTCCAACTGGTCGACGTCGGTCGAGCACATGTGGCTCGCGAACAGTGGCCTCACGCAGGCCCAGAACCCGCTCCTGCTGCAAATCGAGCCCCACCCCGAACTCCAGGGCTGGCTCGCAGCAGAAACCGCGCAGCCCCCGTGGCGCCGGTTTAGCCACTTCCACGCAGACGCCTCGCGCGAGGCGTGGGAGCGACTTGAGCTGAGCGTGCCCCAGCGGCACCCCGCCAACGTGCGGTTCCTACGGCGCGCGGTTGCGTCGTTCGAACTTGCAGCCTGGAACTCGGGTCTCTTGACCCCGCGCCCTGAGCTCCCGACGGAGCCGGACCGGTGGACCTGTTCCCACTGGGACGCGGTTTTCCTGGACCGCTTTGAGTTCCACGTCTCCCGCCTGCCGGGATACTACGTCAATGACCGCTGGCGCGCGTCCCAAAACACGGGGCCCGGTCTTGATGTCGTTGAGCCCGTGCCTGCCCACGCACGCTGGCTGATGTCGTGCTGGTTCAGCGGACGCACTGGTCCGGGAACCGTGCCCTTTGTTCCGTACTCGGAACAACAGCTGCCCGAAGAAGTTCGCTTCTTCTACGGGCGCGTCCGCGCGCTGCACCCGGGTTGCGAGGGTCTCGTCTGCGAGCTCGCCCCCATGTACCCCCCGGACCTGAACATCTCCGAAGTTGTTCAGCGGGCCGCCGCAAAGATGGACGCGGACTCCTGGCTGAGCCAGGAGGTTCGGCTGTACGACAACGCCGTCGAAGGGGCCTCTTGGACCCTGGGCGAAATCGACTTCCCCGTCGAGGGCGCGGAAGTCGTCATCCGCTCTCTGCCGTTCGTGCGGTGGATCGACGACTGGGCCGGCGCCGTTCGCGCGAACGAGCGCGACGCCGCGGGCGACACGCCCATGGTCGAGGCCACAGCCGCCGCCTCCGCCTCGAGCGCCGCTGCCGCCGGTCCTCCGAGCCCCCGGCTCCGGACCCGCAAGCCCCTCCGGGCTCGCGCACTTGGTACGACGGCACGCTCGAGCGCCTGCGGTACTGCGAAAAGTACTGCGTGCTGCTCCCGGACCCGCTCGGGGCGGGCTCCGCAACCAACACGTTGCCCGAGCAGCAGCCCTGGGGCGCAATCCCCGCCTCCGTACTCTCATGTACGGCGAGAACGGGCCACGGGACTGCGGCCCCGTGTTTAACCCGGGCACACACCTGCAAACGCGCTTCCACCCGGACGCGCTCGACGCCGATGCTGCTCTGCACAGCCTCGCCTCGACGGTCCTTGGAAACGTCGAAGGGCATAACCGCGGCATCCCTGCCGCGATTTTGCTCTACGGGCCGCCGGTCCCGCCGACTCCGACCACCCTCGAGGGTGCGGACGTCCAGGGCCTGCCCTACGTGCTCGCGATGATGGGGCTCGATGAGCACATCACTAAGTGGGTCTCCTCGGAGCCCGCTCTCCCGCTCCGTGAGGACGGGCCGATCACGAAGGCGTACGCCACGCTGAACACGGTCATGCACCACACGTGTCGCATGTCCTACGCGTACCTGCACCGGCCGCACCAGTTCAACCCCCACGCGGGGCCGAACCGTGCACCACCGCGCAGTCGCGTGGTCGCGTTCAAGGACCCGCGCTTCGGCCGCAAGTTCGGCATCCGCGTAGTCGCGCAAGCCGACTCGCGCGTGCGCATGCTCGTCCCCGGCGAGCCGGTCCTAAGCTCCGAGCGTGCCTTCGCGGCTGAGCTCGATGCGAACGCCCTCGACGTCCTCGGCGACGCCGCCGGGAAGAACGCCATCCGCGTCACGCTGGGCCCCGCCCACGTCGCGATGCAGTACCCCTCCGAGGCGGAGGCGCGTCGCCAGCTCGACCGCTTGCCGCCCCGCGTCTTTACGCTGGGGTACGAGTCCAGCCGGCCGCCGGTGAACCCGATGCACAAGGGACGCGGATGCACCCGCTCGTCTGCCCCATCGTCACCGAGAACGGCGCCACGTGGGCACCGCTGCCGACTCGTGAGTTCGTCGCATCCCTGCTTGCGGGTATGTGAACCACTTGGCCGGCTGGATCCTCGGCCACGAGCTGCCTGAGCCCCGGCGCCCGGCGCCGGTGGCAGGGTACAACGTGCAGATGCACGTCGTGGGGCCGACCGCGGCCTATGAGTTCTTGCGGGATATCTGCTATCGCGGTGACCGCAATACTCTGAGCGCTGACAAGCGCGGTAGCCACATGCGCACGGTCGATGGTGACGAGCTTTACGCTGTCTACCACACCGTCAAAGACAAAGTCCCTACGGACATTGTCGACGAGTACGCGGCCCTCGTTCTGGCCTCCCAGCTTCCGCTGGCGACCCTGTTCTGGTTCTCCATGCCAGACCTTCCCGCCCGACCGCTGTCGCCACATCGTGGCTCGACAATGCGCCGGCGTCGAAGAAGCAGCTCGCAGACGCGATGCTGCAGATCTGGGTTTGCCCGCGACGACTCAGCTTCGCGCACTGCTCGCAAAGCATGAGGACACTGTCGGCTGCTTGGATGTTCGCCTCCTTGAGCGCATCCTGCCCGCCCGTACCACCGCGCACGGCATGCGCGAGTTCTGTCACGTCGACCGTGACACGTGGGCCGCCCGGCATCTCTCGCATGCTGGCGAGGATCACATGCTCCACGGCCAGGAAGCCACCTCGCGGGCTCTCCTGAGCTGGGTTCAGAAGATCAATGATGTCCTCTGGCCCATCATGACGAGCGCACGCCCGCCGTGCCTCTTGGTCTCCGACCTTTGGCCGGCGCCGGCTTTCGACACGGTCGCTAAGCCGGATGCGCCCTTCCCCGCACCTGCGGATGCGCCCGACCTGGGCACCACGGTAATGGCGGTCACGCCGTTCCATTACCGGATGTCGGCTGCCCTCCTCATGCACTGGAGCGGGCGCCGCCCGAGGTCATCCCGAAGACCCTGCGGGCCCAGGTCCGGGGTGACTCGACGCCCAAGAAGGCAAAGGACGAAGCGTCCTCTGCCTCGGGCACAACGGGCTCCGGGTCGCGCGAGCCGAGCCCCGCTCCCCGCGCCTCCCGCTCGCCGGTGCCTGAACGGCGCCGTGCGTCCCGCACGCCGCAAGGCGCGAAGCGGCAGCACCCGGAAGCCGAGCGCCGCGAGGCTCGCTCGGCCCCGCCGCGCGAGTCCTCCTCCCGGTCCCCCGCCGACCGTGCGCGCGGTGGCCGTGCCCGTGAAGGCACTCACCGGGACCGGCGCGTGATGCACGGCAACCGCGTCACGGTGACCGCTTCGACCGCGCCTGCGGCGAGCGACGCCGACGACTTCGCCGGCCTCGATGACGCAGCGTTCGCTGCCGTCGCACGTGAGCACGGCCTCGAGCTCGAGGACGCGCCCGCACCGGCGCCCACGCCGGAGGAGACGCGCGCCCGCCTCCTAGCCGAAGCCGAGCGCCGCAACAAGCGGGCTCGCGTTGCACCCAGCGGTGTCCCGCCGGCTGACGTCGCGGCGTACCCGCCATTCCCCATGGGCCCGCCGCCGCCGCGGCCCACCTGGGGCGGGCCGCCACCGGCCCTGATGCCTCAGATGCCCGGAGGCGGCGGCTACTATTGGCCGCCGGGCATGATGTACGGGCCGCCGATGCCGGGCGTGACCGCCCCTGCTGGCCCCGGCGCGCCGGCGCCCGGCGACAGCGCCGGTGCAGCCCACTACCAAGCCGCCAAAAACTGGCGCGCTCGCTTGCGCCTCCTGCTCGAGGCTGGCAACGAAGCAAGCCCGCCGCTTCTGTCCGAAGTCCTGGACGAGATTGCGACCGCCGCCGGTCACAATCTTCCGGGCACGACGCTGCCCAGCGGCGCCTCGTGGGCGGCCCTCAACGTCGCCGCGACGATTTGGGCTGCGGCCGTTCCCAGCTTGGAACAGTTCGATCGGATCGAATCCGAGCTGCTCCGGCTGATTGGGCAGGCCCAGGCGCGCCAGGCCGAGGGCCGCTGCCGTCCTGGCGCCCGCGCCGTCCTCCGTGTCTACGGGGACGATGACGGCGAGGACGACTTCGCGACGCGCGCTGCACTGCAGCCGCGGTCCATCGCCGAAAGCGTCCTGGCGGCTGCGCCCAGGGAGCCGCAGCCCCTCACGGACGGGCCGGACCGGAAAACCTCTGCAGCCCCGCAGAGTCGGTCCGCGGCGTTGCACGCCAGCAACAGCCGGCAGCGCTCGTCGCTGCACTTCCCCACGCCCGCCGCCGACCCTGGTGACCTCACCGGGTACGGCCCGGACCGCCCGTCGGACCTCGCGGTCCCGGAGTCCCCCGAAGGCGCGCCGCCCGGCGGCCTCAACGCCCCTATCCCGATTGCGCATGTGATCGATGGGATCTCGGGCCGCCCGCACGATTTCCGGCGCCTGCAGCTGCAGTGCCCAGGATTCGTCTACGCCCTGAATGCTGACGGCACTCTCGGCGCTAGCACGCGTGTCCAAATCCTCTTTGACACCGGCGCTATGGGCGAAGTTGGCGAGAAGCGCCACATGCCCCGGGCACCCGGTACACGGGTGTGAAGGTCCTGAGGGCCTTCCTGCACCACGCCACGATCACGGCCGAAATCGCGCACGTCGTGCTGCGCTTCGGTGACGTGTACGTCTCGCGGGCCGTGTACGTCGTCCCCGACGGCTCCCTGGGCCCCAATGCCGACCTGCTCGTGGGCATCGGCACGATCATGATGGTCGAGGGGCGGATAGACACGACCAGCTCTGGCTGGTGCCTGCACGCGCGCGACGCGCAATTCCGCCCCCACGTGATCCCTTTTTGCTGCCCGGACAAACGAAGGGGCCTCTCCTTGTCCGGGTCCTTCGCCCTGTCGTCCTGAAGGACGCGCGCGAGTGGATGGTCCGCTGCGTGATTGACGGCCCTGCGCCGCCTGCGGACCAGGCTCCGACGCTCGCCGTCGGGCCGGCGCCCGACTCCTTGTCGGCGCTCGGGTACTCGCGCCCACCAGCTGCACCGGCGCCCAGCCGCGGGCGGCAGCCTGCATGTGCGGCTATTAAATCCCGCCAATGAGCCCGTCCTGCTGCCAGCAGGGGCCGTTGTTGCGGTGGCGGAGGCTAACAACCTGCCGCCCGGCGACTTCGGGTATGACCCGCCACCAGACGATGCGCCCGTGCGCGCAGTCGCCGATACTTTCATCCGCACGCTGCGAGCCTTTTACCCTAAACGGGGCCAAGGCTTCCGCTCGATGCGTCGCCGGGCCAATCGAACGGCCGCGGCTTATATGGCAGCTGAGGGCGCGCCGACGCCCAGCACCCTGCCCCGGGGCCTATCTTTGCGGCACCCGCCGCCGGCAGTCCGATGCGACTGCAGCCACCGGGCAGGAGCCTGCGCCGAGCGCACCTCCGCTGTTTGTCCGCATGATGCGCGACGACGACGACGAGGGCCATGAGGTCCCCATCGTCACGATGGAGGGCCTCGCGCTCCACGATGAGCCGGTGTCGTCCGACACCGACTCGGAGCTCGAGCGCGACGTCGGGTACCCGGGTTGGACCTCCCAGAGGAGCGTGAACGAACCCGGCCGGCCCGCCGCGCCGAGCGCGCCGCACGCCGCCGCGCCCGCGCGGCGCGCGTTGCGCGTCAAGGGGCTAACGTAGTCCCAACCAATCCCTCCGGGGATCAAATAAATCTCGCTGCCGACGCAGCCGAGCAGCCGGCGCCTGCGCCGAGCACAGCTGCTGCCCGCCCGCGACGGCACCAGCGCCGCTGGACGGCCCTGGCTGCTCCGTCCGTACCACGGACGCGCCGGGCGCGCCTTCTGCAGCCGAGTCCTCTGCCGCGCGCGGCAGGGACAAGGGCAAGGCGCCGCTGCGAGCCGCCCCTCCGGGCCCAGCGCCTGGACCCTCCCATGGCGGCCCCCGCGGGCGCCTCCGGAAACGACGGGGACGTCGTCTTCCGAAGAGGAGGAGTGGAACCGAGCACGTGCTAAAATCCCGGAATGCGGCTCGCATCCGGCGATGAGCACTGCTGAACGCGCCGAGCTCGAGGCTCTGCTCAAGCGCTATTCGTGCGCGTTCGCCGACTCGGTCACGGCCACCGAGGGCACGGCCAACCTCCTCCACTACGAGCACGTGATCCGATTGACCTCACGGCTGCCCGTCTTCACGCCCCGCGGCGTGTAAGCCCGCACGCCGAGGCCTCCGCCCGTGCTGAAATAAAGCGGCTCCTTGAGCTGGGCTTGATCCAGCCCTCGCAAGCCGCCTACGGCTCGCCGGTCGTGCTCGCTCCTAAGAAGGACGGCACCTGGCGGTTCTGCGTCGATTACCGACGCTTAAATGCAATCACCGAGCGCGACGTCTTTCCGCTGCCGCGGATCGACGATCAGCTGGACCGCCTGCGGGGGTCCATGATCTTCTCGACCGTCGACGCGACGGCGGGCTTCTGGCAGCTGCCGCTGGACCCTGCGTCCCGGCAGTACACGGCCTTCGTGGTGCCCTGGGGCCACTACGAGTGGCGCGTGACCCCGTTTGGCGTGACCAACGGGCCGGCCGCCTTCTCGCGCGCCGTGACCGCCATCCTCGGCCCCCTGCTCACGACTTGCGTCACCGCTTATATCGACGATATAACGGTATTCTCGCCGAGCGTGCCCCAGCACCTGCTGGACCTCGAGGCCTTGTTCCGCGCAATCATGCCGGCGAACTTGCGCCTGAAGCCCTCCAAGTGCCGCTTCGGGGTGGCTGAGGTTGCCCTGCTCGGGCACCTCGTCTCGGCCGAGGGGATCCGCCAGGACCCCGCGAAGCTGGCGTTCATTCGCCAGTACCCGCCGCCAGCGAACGCTGACCAATTGAGGTCGTTCCTGGGCTTGGCCGGGTACTACCGGCGGTTCGTGAACGGGTTTGCCCGTGTCACCCACCCTTTGCAGCGCCTGCTGCTTCGGGACGCCGTGTGGCAATGGACCGAGGTCCACCAAGCCGCCTTCGAGGCGCTGAAGGCTGCCCTGCTCGAGGATCTGGTACTCGGTACCCGGATTTCGAGCGGCCCTTCATCCTGTCGACCGACGCGTCGACGTACGCCATCGGCGCGATCCTGTCGCAGTCCGACGGCGGCTCGCCCGCCCGTGAGCGGCCCATCGCGTTCATCAGCCGAACGCTGGCGCCCGCTGAGCGGAATTACACCGCCACCGAGCTCGAGTGCTTGGCGGTTGTATGGGCAATAAAATACTGGCGGCACTTCCTCTTGGGAGGGCCCCAGTTCCTGGTCCGGACGGACCACCAAGCGCTCCAGTGGCTGCGCTCGCGCGAGGCGACCTCTGGGAGGCTGGGACGCTGGTCCCTCCTCCTGCAGTCCTACGACTTCGTCGTAGAGTACCGCGCGGGGCGCAATAACGGAGGGCCCGACGCCTGCTCGCGGCCCCCGTTGAACCACCCGGTTCTCGCCCCTGGCGGCGCCGACGGCAGCTCAGCCGCGCCTGACGCGCTGGCTGGCGCTGCGGGGCATGGCGTGCCCCAGCCCGGCGACCTCGATGAGCCGCTGCCGCTGTTTGCAGTCGCTCTGGGCGCCGAGGGCGCTGCGGACGCCCGGGTTGCCGTGGAAGCCCCGCCGGGCCCCCGCCTGACCGAGCTGGCTGATGAGCCGGACGAGGCCGCGCTGCCGGGCCCCGCCCATGCGCCTGGGCCCGCCGAGGCCGAAACGCCGGCGGCCCCGCCGAGTCGGGCGGAGATCCTCGTCGCGAGGCGACAGGCCCGTCTCCGGCGCCAGCTCGCCTTCGAGGGCGCTCCCGCCGCGAGGCGAGACGTCCAGCCCGCCCAGGGGCCGCGTCCACGCGGACGCGCGCGCCGCCTGAGGCCTTCCGAGAGGGCTCCGACGATGAGCCCGTCTCCCTCTCCGAGCGCGCGCCAGAGCCGCGCCGGCGGACGCCGAAGACGAGCCCCAGGGGGCCCGGCGCCGCCCGAACCCCGAGCCCCTGCCGCTGGGCAGGAGGCGCCCCTGCCCGCAGCCCTGCAGCTGCCGCAGGCCGGCCCGCCGACCCGGCGCGGCCGCAAGCCGACCACCTGGGCCGCGATGCGGCAGGAGGTTGACGAGTGGCACCGCCTCGCTGTCGAGCAGGGCCTGCCGCCGGCCCCGCGCTCTCCGAGCCACCGCCGGCTCCCGAGGCCGACCCCATGGAGCTGGGCTCCGATGGCGAGGTCGCCCCGCCCGTGCCGGGGCCTGAGGCCCCGCGCGAGGCGTCCGAGCTTGAGCTCGACGAGGACGGGTTCCCCGTTACCCTCCTCGATCGCGTACGCCGCCGGCTCCCGTCGGGACCGCGGCGCTACGAGGGGCCTGTCGCGCCCCTGCCGCGCGACCAGCGTCCGCCTGAGGCCCCGCGCCGGGGCAAGACGCCCCGCAAGGCCGACAACCCGCGCCACTGGCGCTGCGGCCCGTCGCTGTACCCCGTCAGGACGATCCCGACGAGGGGCCCGAGGGCGGCGCCCCGGCGGCGTCGTCCTCCGCGGCTGCGTCGACCACTGCGGCGACAGCGGGCTCATCTGAGCCGCCGGCTGCCCCTGAGGCGCCCTCGAGCGGCGACGCCGGCTCGAGCGGCGGCCCAGCCGCGGGCCTGGAACGGGAGCTCCTCTCGTCCAGCGCCATCGCCCCTGGCCCTGAGCTGGGCGAGGTCCGAGACCGCCGCAAGCCGCGCTTGCTGGAGCTGGTCCAGGACACCTGGGATTGCGCGCCGCCGCCTTCCCTTGACGGGCCCCTGCCCGAGGCCCTGCGCCACATGTTCCCCGCGCGGCGAGTCCGGCTGCTCGCTGCGCAGAAGGCGGACTCGCTGTGCCGCAAGCTGTTCTCCTGGCACGAGAACGGCGTGAACGAGGCGCGCTGCACGCGCGCCTCCTGCCAGACGGGCGACTGCTACCTCTGCAGTCAGGCCAAGGCGGCCTTCGTCAAATTCGCCCAGAAATTTGACGTGGACACAGACGGCGTGCTCGTCCGCCGCCCGGCCGCGCCCCACGGGCGCTTCGTGCCCGTCCTGCCTGAGTCCTGGCAGGACCGCGTCCTGTACGCGTACCACGATGGGTGGGGCCACCGCGGCGCCTCGATCGTCGCCCGCCGGATCCTGCTGAGGTTCTGGTGGCCGGGCATGCTTGCGGCAGTCGCTCGCTACGTGCGGAGCTGCCATTGCTGCCAGTTCGCCAAGGCTGTGAAGCCGCGGCGAACCGCGATCGCAGTCATCGAGGCCGAGGGCCGGAATGACTTGTGGCAGGTGGACGTGTTCCACCTTGACCCGACGCCGCGCGGCAACCGGTATTTGGTTGCCTGGGTGAACGCGTGGGACAAGTACACGCGGCTGTACCCGAAAGCCGACCTGGACGGCTGGTCCATGCTCGAAATGGGCCGAGACTTCGTCTCGAATGAGGGCGTGCCGCTGCGCCTCCTCATGGACAACGGGTCCAGCCTGAAGGGCGGCCCGTTCAACGAGTACTTCCGGAAGCTCGGGACTCGTTTCATTTACGCCGCTGCGTACCACCATTCGACGAATGGGCTGGTAGAGCGGCTGGGGGGCGTCGTGAAGACGCTGCTCCACGCGGCGTGCCGCGCCGAGCGCGAGCCGATGCACGAGTGGGACCAGCACGTGCACGAGGTGCAGCTGGCGCTCCGCACGACCGTGCACGCGGCCACGGGCTACTCGCCCGCGCTCCTGCACCTGGGGCACGAGCTCACGCTGCCCGCGGACGTGCGCTTCGGGGTCGAGATGCTCGACACCCTTAGCTACGCCGACTACGTGTCAATCGTAGTGCGTTCCGCGAAGAGCCGCGAGGCTGCAGTGCGCGAGTACCGCCGCTGGTACCGCCGCCAAATGGTGCACCGGACGGGTGACCTGCCGGACCGCCGCCGCTTCGGCGTGGGCGACAAAGTCCTGTGCTGGCTGGGCGACCGTGACAAGGGGTTGTTCAACTCCTGGGTCGGCCCTTTCACCGTCATGAGCGTGCACCCGGGCGGGTACACGTACGTCGTACGTGGCCTTGCGCGGCCCTACGGCGCGGTGGGCGCCGGCCGCCAGAAGGCGCGCGACACCCGTGAGACGATCGTGCATATCGACTGCATGATCCCGTTCCGCGTGCGAGACGCGAACGCGCCTGCACGGCCGGCCCGAGGGCGGCCCAAGGCGGCGGGTGGGCCGGCTGCCGCGGCCGCAGCGCCGGCGGCTCCGGCGGGAGCGGCTTAAGGGAAAGCCGGCTCCGAGCCGCGTCCCGACCCCACGCGAGGGCAAGGACATGAGAGCGGCTGCGCTAGCCCCTTGGCAGCGCTGAGCAAGAGATCGCCCGAGGCGGGCTGGATCGACGGGCCTCAGAGCCCCGCGCACAACGCGAAAGCCCCGAGCCGAGAGAAGAGGCTGCGGGCGGCCGTCAGCCTTGAGCACAGCTCGGCGCGGTGACAGGGTGCGAGTCCCTTGTAAAGACCCGGGCAAATTGGATGAGCCGCGGGCGGCCGGTGGCCTTGAGCACAGCTCGGCACGGTGACAGGGCTGGGGCCCTCCGAAGACCTAGCCGAGCCCTAGGACGCGCCTCGCGTCTGCAGAAGGGTCGGTAGGCGGCTGTGACGCCGAGTTCTGCCTCGGGTACAGCGACAGGGGATGTCCATTCCCCTCCGTGTAAGACCTGGCGGTGTACCAGGGCGCGCCTTGCGCCGGTGGGGTACACGCAGGCGGTCGTTACGCCGGATCCCACTCCGGGTACGACGACTGGGGACGCAAAAATTCCCCCATTCAGGGCTCTGCACCGGGGACGCTCGGTGGCAGTTCGCCTGGGAGGGTCACGTCCCTCTCGCAATGGACGTGCATGCACGGGTCGGGCAGGGCACCTGCCGTCACGAGTGACGGTGGTTTGAGCCCTGTGGGCGGCGCCTAGCCTCGCCCTGGAGATCCCTAGCTCCACCGCCGTCGGGGTCCCCCGATTCGATGCCGTGCAATTGCTGTGGGAGCGCGGCTTGTGCCTAGGCAGCGTCGCACGACCGGCTGCATATCCCTAAGCGCTGGGACGGGCATATTGCTGTGGGCTATCGAGCGCCATCGCGACGCTACGCCCCGCGTTGCTGTTGCAGCGTGCGCTCTTGCGGCTAACGTGCTGCGCGATGAGGGCAGGGCCCCCTCGGCTTCTGTCTCCGTACCGCTCGCCTCGTGCGGGTTTACCTGGGCCGCCGGCCCGAAGTTGGACCTTGCCCCTGGGCACTACACGCTGGAGTCGTACCGGCACCCGCCGGGCGACAGCCTTTTTCGATTCCCGGCAGTCGCCGGACGTAGACGGGCTCGGCGTCTTTTCGATTCCCGGCAGTAGCCGGTGACGCCGACCGTGAGTGGCTCGGAGCCTTTTTCGATTCCCGGCAGTAGCCGGTAGCTCCGAGCGTTTGTGTATAGCGGCCGGGGTCGCGTTGTATAGAGAGCTCAGGCTCGATCAAATTCCTGGCTTCCCCGGCCCTCTCTCTGTTCGCCTTCGGGCGTAGACCCGCGCGGACGCGGGATCCGAGAGGAGGAGTTGTCGCATCCGACTTTACAGTGGATGCTCGATTGTGAGCCGCTAGGGCTCTAGATGATGTATGCAGCCTTCGTGCTGCTAGGCCGACGGCGCCTAGGCTAGTTAGAGCGCCGCGGTCATTTGTATGCGTGTGTCGGGGTACGCCGTAGTTGGACGGGTACACCCTCAGTCTACCATCACGGTGGCTAACAGCAGCAGCACTCGCCAAACCCCGCCCTGCCGAGCTTGCACTCCGCACGGGCTTCTCGCGCGCACGATTAGACACACTAATCTCGCACGCGACAAGTAGAAGGGTTGCCCTAAACTGCTTTGATGCAAAGAGATACATCTTACCAGATGGTATTAATTCTGTTCCTTTTAATTAAGAGATGCCAGCAACTGGAAGAATAGTTAGGAGAACCACTGAGCAACTGCAAGGTAACCTACTGCCTATCACAGTTCCAAAGGAGGAAAAAGGGGAATCTCGAATTGTCAAAAAGTCTGAGATGAAAGAGCTTGTCCCAGTAGAGATCCCAGTTGCTATTGCAGTGAAAGAAACCAGCAAGATTGCTAAGAGATTCTATGATGTGAGAACTGGTTACAAAGGGCTTCAAGCTATGAGGGCTGAGTTACCAGATGAATCCTATAAGCAGTTGCTTTTTTTTGAAAGTCTGCTGCATTCGTACACACTTGACAACAGTCCCCCGCTCCGGCGGCTCCACGCCTACCGGATACTGAGATGCTGACTGCAAGAGGAGATAGATAACAAGAGTGCTACAGCTAGTAGTCGTGTCGAGCTAGTGCCTTAGCTGTAGTCTACCGAGTCGTCTCCAGAACATAATATGCGCCGGTCCTCTAGCAGTGAGCGCGGCAGAAAGATGTAGGCCCAGAAAACCGGAGCCCCGTTAGTTAGGGCCCGGATGAAAAACTGGTGGTCGCGCAGCAAGAGCCGCGCTCCTCAGCCGCCTCCACGGCGAGCGCTGAGTCCAGAGTCGCCGCCAGCCGCCGAGCTGCAGCGCCGCGCAGCGAGCCGCGCGTCAACATCGCGGGCAGCTGCAGCTGGGCGCGGCATTGCCAATGCCCGGCGGGAACCCAGGCTGGTCGGCGGGAGCCGAGCAGCACGCCATCTCCTCCAGAGCCCGAGCACCGCGCCCTTCTCTGCGTCGCTCCTCCTACTGCCGCGGCCAGCTTGGTCCGCCCTCGCTAGATTTGCGCCTAGACATGCTGGAACGCGCGGGCGCTGTTGCGCAGAGCGGCGCCGACGCAGAGAAGCCCGAACTAGAGGCAATGAGCACTGCTGAGACCGCTGATCTGACCTGGGGGCCGCACGCCCAACCGCGCCCGCCGACGAACGAATCGCCTAACGGACACTGCGGCTAAGCGGCTAGAAGCGCTTCTAGACCTTACTGAGGCGACCTGTGCCCTCCGGGCGCGCGCCCGGCGGGCGCTTCTCCCGCCCCGCCGACCTACGTTGCGCGCCCTTCCCGGGGTACAGAATCCGAATCCTATAAGCAGTTGCAAGAGTTCTATAAAAAACAGGAAGTTGTTCAGATCAATGCACCTGCTATATCTAGAAAGAGAGATCCCATGGTCCCAATAAGGCAACCCCTTGATACCTATGTGATTGATTTGCTCTTTTTCCCAGCTTACAAGAAACAAAACAATGGTTATGATACTTTTATGACTGCAATGGAATCCACACTGAGAACTGGGTATATCATACCTATAAGGGATAAATCAGCTCTCACTACATTGGCTGCATTTAAACAGCTTGAGATGAGAGTAGCAAGACCCATAGTAAAGGTTCAATCAGATGCTGGGAGTGAATTCCAAAATCGAATATTCCAGGAGTATCTATCTAGTAAATACATAGAACACCAAGTGAGTGGAACTGCAGACCACAGAAGCCAAGGTCGAATTGAAGCCTTTAACAAGCAGATTAAGAGATTGATCACAAACTACTGCATAGCTAATAACACAGCTAGATTCTTTGATGTGTTAGGTGATATTGAGTATAATTACAATAACACAGTTCACTCAGCTACTAAGATGAAGCCAGGTGAAACTACAGAGGAGCATTATAGGTATATAGTGGGATTAGAAGATGAAAGATTCAAGAAATCTATAGCTTATCTTGATACCATGCAGCCTGGCATGTTTGTTAGAGTGAAAGTAGAGAAGAACCCATTTGCTAAACAGGGTAACAATTGGTCTAGGATGGTTTACACTGTTGATAGTAGGGAAGGCTTTAAGTTTAAGCTAAGGAGTCCCACTGGTGAGATCATAGATAACAGGTTTGCTTTCCATGAGCTGTTGCCTGTGAATGCAGTTGAGTATCTGGAAACCCCTACAGTAGATGCCTTAGAGCAAGCTAAAGAGGAAGCCAGGGTTGATGCTGCTATAAGGAGAGAAGGCATAGAAGCTTCTAATGAAGTCCCAGATAAGCCTTTGATAGAGGCTAGAAAGGAGAAGGCTGGGAAAGTTAACAGGGAACTCAAAAAGCTCACTATAGCAGGAACACAGAAACTTTCAGAAGTGAATAGCCAGAGATGGTATAATGACTTTCAGACTACTAAGGAGTCATATACAGCCCCTAAACCTCAAAGAACACTAAGAGAAAGAACCAAAACTAGCTAGTTTGCTAGGCGAAAACTCGTTTTTTCCAAATATATGTATGACAGATATACATATATGCATATGATATACACATAATCTTGTAGAGCATATCAAGCGCTTCACAGCGCTATGCAGAACGTTGCGTTTTGATGATCTGGTGATGAGATATAACAGTTTGAAGATGCAAAAGTCACTTGCCATAGTAGACTTGGTGAAACACTAGCCCAGGAATCGACTTGGGAGTAGGGCTGTCACGGTAGACCCCCCCCCCTCTACCCGGTCGGTAGACCTCTCTGACCCGTACCGACCGGGTACGCCCGGTAGGTCACGGCTGGCACGCATAGTACGCGAAAACTGACGCAAAATCAAGCTAAAATTCGTCAAGCTCCAAGGCGCTACGCGCCTAAACTGTTTACACGCTACTTTGCGCATCTACAGCTTGTGCTTGCGGGGTGAGGAGCCCCAGTTGTGAGGAAGTGCGGGGTGGTTGTCAGCCATGACCTTGTTCTTGAAAATTCGGATGCCATTCTCGAGGCAGGAGCGCAGGAAGATGAACTTAAAGAAAACAGAGATGTTAGAATTGAATTGAATGCAGCATGCGCAAGAGGAACAGAAGGGTGTACCTGGTTCAGCCGGACAGTTGACATTATTGAGAGGCGCTTCGAATTCTTCGAATTCGTCGCGATGTTGTTGATCATGACATCGGAGAAAACTCGCTCAACCTGCGAATATATTCAAATCCTCTGCAAGTCGATTATAAGCAGAACCAGCTTAGAAAAATAGAAGTGCACACTTGAGACCTCGGTAGCGGGTGATTTCGTTCTCCCTTGCCGGGATGCTTGCCCTGGAAGTCCAGAGCACTGGTGTCTAGCGCTACCGCGTACTACGCGTACGGTAGCGTGCCGGGTGCCCGGGGCGCGCCCGGCTACCCCCCAACGGGCGAATTTGTATGGCTACCGGGCTTGTATGACGGTAGACCGGGCAAGTCTACCGGGCCGGTCGGTAGGACCAGTCTACCGCTACCGCGCCGTACCGCGACAGCGCTTCTTGGGAGTAAGTCGTTTTTGGCTCAGAGAATAGAGCGCTTGATTTCTGACTCAAAGCTACGCGGTTCAAATCCGTTCGGGAACCTTTACTTCGTTCGCCGTGAAACTTGAAAAGTAAAAAAAAACGCGGTTTTTTCTAGATTAATGCTGTACCCGTCTAGAAAATCGATATTCACGTTTGCTACGATATCTCAACACCAACTTATCAAATCGATGCGCTTAAAGCGTCATAAAATCGAGCATTTCAAGGCGGTCTGAGCGCTTATCAGCCATATCGACATTTCAATAACCCTGACTCGAAATCGCGATGAAACCGATTTTGAATTTTGATTTTAAATTCGATTAAAATGCATTAAACGTGAGTTTTTAATATAGATCACCAGGAAGTTATCAAATCGATGCACTGACGATCGAATATTATCAAGTATATCATACATAACAATAACTTGCAATCACATATACGAATCTCGATGTGTATACATCGCTATTACGATTAAAGCGAGTTTTGAAATTCAAAATAATTCGATTAAATTCGATTATAACTCAAAAATCGCGATTTTTAACCATTTACTTATCAATTCGATCACTTTATGATATCGAATAATCAACTAAATTATATAGCTTCGATTAACGTGATCACATATATGAAAACATCAATCTAACACTGCATTTCATAAGCATCTCCCCTAGATTCCCCCTATTATATAATATTTATATTAAAGTGGACTCAAGGTTGACTCATATTAATCGTAAAAGTAGTAATAGTATATGGATTTTGTTACGAATTCAATGCAAGGGTTGACTAAGTGGGTTGAGTTGACTCAAATTTCACAGGAAATAACAATGAATCAGAGTATAAAATGCATTTTTTGAATCAACTACACCAACTAACACTGAGATTTTCACAAAATATGAGGTCCTTACTGAATATGGTTTGTGTGACAGGTGTGACAGGTCTATCCCGTGGATTTTAAAAATCAATTTCTCACTAGGACTTTCCTTGGGATTGACCTGTCACACCTGTCACACCTGTCACACCCAATTTTCTAAGGGTCCCCCCTTAGACTCAATAAAACATGATAAAAACATATAAGTTTCATGTATAATTACGATTGGATTCAATAAGAGATCGATTTGTTAATATAAACAAATGAATCTTTTATGGATCTTAATCGAGTTTAGCGATATGTTTCCGATTAAATGAATTAAATTTAATTAAATTTAATCGAGAAAGTACATGAATATAATATCGATTAAATCAATTAACTTTTAGACCAATCACACATAGTAAAATGCGGAGTTTTAACCAGAGGCAAGATCTAATTGAGATTCAGTTATATTATTCGGAAATATATACAGATTATCGATTAACTCAGTAAGACTAATCGGAAAATAAGAGAAATTTACGATAAAATATCGAAAAGAATACAAAATAATCGAAATAAATGAATATTCGATAAGATATACACAGATTATCGATTGATTGAAATAGAATATACGAGATATATCAACAAAATCAATTAAGATTAAGCCGAGGGTTAAAACTCCGCATTTTACTATGTGTTCGAGTGTTTGACGAAGATATTGAGCCAGATCTGTCTTAAACATTCGCTGCGAGCGCTCTCGGTTTGCTTCAATTGTCGATGCTTCGAAACGTTTAACGTGAGCCTGGACTCTGGTCTCCAGAGTTGAGACCCATGTTACGAAGCTCGGGAAATAGTCAAGCCAGCGCGGCTGCCGAGCCGAGAATGGTGGAGCTACCGGGGGGAGCGGGAGTTTGAGGTAGCTTGGTCTCTTGTCGACGGGCAGTTTATCGATCCGGCGGTTGTGATTGGAAATGGCCTTGCGCAGGTCGGAGAGGGAGTGCCGTATTCGGCGTGGGGTGGGGTCGACGCCATGGCGCGCTGCCTCCCATGCCTTTCGCAGTTCCTGGGACCGTGTGAGGAGGTTGGATTCCGGGCGGCCTCGGCGGGAGAATTTCTGAGGAATTTTCGGGGGAGTGTAGATCCCGAATACTGGCGACTGTCCAAGCTCACGAATATGAGTGAGCGTAGATTTGAGGGCTTCATGCAGACGGGCCAGGCGGTCGGTCCCCCCCCCCCCCCCCCCCAGAGCCAGACGAGGCTCGCCCGGAAGCCGGCCCCTGCCGCCGGCGCCAGCGCCCCGCCCCGCCCCCCCGGCTCCAGCGCCCCGCCCCCGCCCTCCGGCTCCAGCGCCCCGCCCCGCCCTCCGGCTCCAGCGCCCCGCCCCCGCCCTCCGGCTCCAGCGCCCCGCCCCCGCCCTCCGGCTCCAGCGCCCCGCCCCCGCCCTCCGGCTCCAGCGCCCCGCCCCCGTCCTCCGGCTCCAGCGCCCCGCCCCCGCCCTCCGGCTCCAGCGCCCCGCCCCCGCCCCCCGGCTCCAGCGCCCCGCCCCTGCCCCCGGCTCCAGCGCCCCGCCCCGCCCTCCGGCTCCAGCGCCCCGCCCCGCCCTCCGGCTCCAGCGCCCGCCCCCGCCCTCCGGCTCCAGCGCCCCGCCCCCGCCCTCCGGCTCCAGCGCCCCGCCCCGCCCTCCGGCTCCAGCGCCCCGCCCCCGTCCTCCGGCTCCAGCGCCCCGCCCCTGCCCCCGACTCCAGCGCCCCGCCCCGCCCCCGGCTCCAGCGCCCCGCCCCGCCCTCCGGCTCCAGCGCCCCGCCCCGCCCTCCGGCTCCAGCGCCCCGCCCTGCCCCCGGCTCCAGCGCCCCGCCCCTGCCCCCGGCTCCAGCGCCCCGCCCCGCCCTCCGGCTCCAGCGCCCCGCCCCCACCCTCCGGCGCCAGCGCCCCGCCCCCGCCCTCCGGCTCCAGCGCCCCGCCCCCCCCCCCCCCCGGCGCCAGCGCCCCGTCCCCACCCTCCAGCTCCAGCGCCCCGCCCCCGCCCTCCGGCTCCGGCGCCCCGCCCTGGCCGCCCTCCAGCGCCCCGCCCCGCCGCCCCCCACCCCGCTGTGCACCCTGCTCTCGACTTGACACAGATGGACACCTCAGTTATATCTCTAGCCATTTGTCTCGGTGTGTGCGAATTCATTTACAGCGTGCACCCTGCTCCCCGCCCCCTTCCCTCCCTCCGTTCCGCCCCCGCCACACCCCACGCCCGTGCGCCCCGCCTCCCTCCCCCCCCTCCCCCAGGGCCAAGACTCCGACAGATAGCTCCTAGCTAGGGCAGACAGAGCCTTCCCCCCCCCCCTCCCCCTCTCGCAGGGCCAAGGACCGACTCGACTCCACACCGCTCCCACATAATAGCTCGCAGCTAGCTAGGGCAGGGTAGCACGACGCCTCCCCTCTATGCCGCAGAGCAGGTAGAGCAGTCGGACGGTGCCCCCCCAGTCAAACTTCTATGACGGGGCGGTAATTGTTGTCCTTTTAATACGAAAATTGCCCGGGTGGGCTTTTTGAAAAAACTATAGAGAGAGAGCCTAGTCCCGTACCCCCGAAGTCCCCAGCTAGAGAGAGCCTATATATATATATATTTAGAGCGAGGAGGCGGCAATTTATGTGGGCCTGCCCGCATCTATAGGGGACCTTCAAGTAGTTCATCTATATGTCTTCAAAAAGGCTTAAGAGGCTGTAAAAAAGGCTCGTAAAAGTCTCAAGGGAGACTCTGAGAGGGCGCGCCTGCCGGAGGCGGCGAGGCCGGCGACGAGGGCGACGACGAGGCCCCAAAGCATCCCCGGGACGTCCAGCGCCGCCTCTGCGAAAGAAGTCAAGGGGAAACTGTTAGTTAGATGCAGGTAGAGCTTAAAGCTCGAGGCTCAAGAGGAAGGTGGATGTAAGTTTAACGTTGCCTCAGAGAAGCTTAGAGAACGTCATTCAATTTTTGAAGAAGCGCATAGTATGCGAAGGGTGCGGCTCAAGGCTTAATGTCCAGCGCACCGGGGCCCTGGGCGTGGCCCAGTGGGCCGCTTGATAGCTGAAGCTTGAGCTTAAAGTCTTAGGGCTCAAGACAGCTCAAAGAAACTTAATTACAGCTTTGTAAGAGGACTTTCGTTGAAGAAACGAAGCGCACCGGGGCCCTGGGCGTGTGCCGTTTTGGGGCTTAAAGGGCTTATAATTAAACGCTTAAAGGGCTCAAGAGAGCGTAAAGAAGCTTCATTGAATAGACTTTTATCGAAGGAGCGCACCGGGGCCGTGGGCGTGCGCCGCGTCGGCGCCCTGAAGGCGGCCAGGAGGTTCCCGAAGCGGCTCTTCTTCGCCAGGGCGGCGAACGTTCGGCCCTTGAGCATCCCGGAGCCCCCCAGCTGGCCCAGCAGGGCGCCCCAGCCGCCCCCTGCGCGCCGTCCGTGCCGTCCGCGCCGTCCGACGGTCGCGAGCGCCAAGTCCATTCGGCTCTTCGCCGCGCGACCCTACACATAAAGAAATACAAATTTAAATCCCTCCGCTTCGCGCTTCGCGCTTCGCTCCTGGATTTAAATTTGTATTTCTTTATGTGTAAATTAATCGAAAATATTTAAAAAATAAATCAAAATTTTTAATAAAATCAATTAAATTTAAATAAATTCGATTAAATTAATTGGTATAATATCAATTAAATTATGATTTTATGAAATTTATATATATTTTTGATAAATTACGTATTTCTCGATTGATTTAATGATATAAACGCGATTAATTTGTATTTAAATGAAAAATACGTATTTTGCGATTGATATAAACGCGATTAATTTGTATTTTATGCAAAATCGATATAATCTCGATTGAGGGAACATAAATTTATGATATAATCAATCACGATTGAAGTAGTCCAGCGCCCATTCTATCGTAAAACGCAAAAATTCACACAGAGTTGCATTATGTCCAATTAAACAATCGATGAAATATCGGATGAAAATAATTCACTCGTTACTGCATTATGTCCAATTAAACAATCGATGAAATATCGGATGAAAATAATTTACTCGTTAGTGCATTATGTCCAATTAAACAATCGATGAAATATCGGTTGAAAATAATTCACTCGTTACTGCATTATGTCCAATTAAACAATCGATGAAATATCGGATGAAAATAATTCACTCGTTACTGCATTATGTCCAATTAAACAATCGATGAGATTGCGGCGTATTTTGTTGGATTAGATGGTTACTGCTTCACGTCCAATTAAACAATCGATGAGATTGCGGAAAACAAAAATGACCCCAGAGTTGCATTATGTCCAATTAAACAATCGATAAAATGGGATTCTGTTTTTTACTGTTATAAAATTGTATCTGTGGTGCATTATGTCCAATTAAATAATCGTTGAGATTGCTGTGATAAAAATAATGAAAAAGGGACACTGAGTTGCATTGCGTCCGATTAAACAATTGATAAAATGGGATTCTGTTTTTTACTGTTATAAAATTGTATCTGTGCTGCATTATGTCCGATTGAGACACACCATTTACCGTCTCATATTACGACGTCTACGTATTTCAACTTCTGAGAATGTCTTAAAAATCTTGCATAATTCATTTTCGTGATCTGTGACATACCACATTCGATAACGTGGCTCGTATTTAGCGCCTTGCTTCTTCATGTATTTCCGTAAAGATGATTGCAAGAAAATACGTTTTTGTTCGAATTCGGGTAATCTCAGTTTGATATCACCAACAAAGTATCGACGACGTACGATGTCGTAATAATTCGGCTCGAAAACCATAGGGTCTATCGTCGCAAACTCTTTTAAGAGACGATGGTATTTATCCTCGACATAATAATGTTTCACATCGTATGCCCATTTCGCACCGTATCGCTCGATCTTATGCGCGTATTCCTCTGGATCTCCGATATCTAAGACATAAACACCGTAATAATCCTTCGGTTCTGTGGTTGATCCACCGTTATACACAAATGGCTCCATTTCTGGTCTTTTTATTATCATAGATGTTTTCCCTTTAAGTAGTTTGAAGGTTTTTATGGTTTTGAAGAAATCCACCACCCATTGTGTATGTTCTTTTATGATATGTTGAATTTCATGTAGTCTTTTTGTGGTTCTCGATTGGATACAATCTTTATTAATGGTATCTCTGTAAAAATGAAGCATTTCTCGTTTTAGTTTTGATTCTTTTTAACCAAACCGCGATATACTCTAACCGAATTACCTTTGTATTTCATTACCGATGATTCAATCTTAAAGCGTTTCTTAATTATATTGCTTATCCCACGTGATTCTACCCATATATCTTTGTCGATTAACTCTAAACAATGATTAAATATATCGCTACAACGGGTGAATTTACTGAGGTCGTTGGTTAAAGTGTAGCTCTCATTTATAAAATCACATACAATCGTCTCGATATCTTTCTCTTTTTCGTTTTTGGTCTCTGTTGTAGTTTGCGTTTCGATCTTCACGAGACCTTTGAAAACATAGAGCATCTCATCGTAAAACATCTGAGAAGTTGGATTTAAACCATTGAACACTTCACGAACTCGATAAAGAATATCAGACTCATCGAAATTTGGCGCATTGGAATTTTTTAACATTCCGAAAACATCGCCAAGTAGCACGTATTGAGGTGTGTATTTGCTTGAATCTCCGGAAAAAACATAATTGCATTCAAGGTAGTCATCTATAACCTCGTTCCAATCTATTGGCTCTTCTTCTGATTCCTCATATAGATTCTTTTTTATCATCTGACGAATTCGCGCCCTTGCTGAACGCAACGAATCCAATTTGTAGTATTCGCCTTCACAACTCTCGAACTCTTTCTTACATAACTTCTCGATTAAGCGTGGATTGCTACAATAGATCCACTCATAAATTGAAAAGTTGGGTAAAGCTCGTGAGTATTGAGAAATGAGATTACTTACCGAAACAGTTGAGACACCAATTTTATACTTATTGTTCGCTTGAAATTCCGGGACTGATCCGATATAAACCGCCATTATGTCGCTTTTTTATATATATATGAGTTGTCTTATCTTTAAGTGGGTTTTCTTTTGGAAATTGACCTTAAACGCACTTAGACAGTGTCTTGTTTTTAGAGTATTAAGTTTCCTTCTTTGTCGTATTGATCATTTAACCACGTCTTTATAATGAGTTCTACACATGATCTTGTGGCTTCCAATGACTCAAAAAGAAAGAAATCGCCTTCATGCTCATAAAGGTCACATAAATGCTTCTTTACTAATCGTGGGTTTCTACATTTGAACCACCCGTAGATTGAAAACGCTTTCGATGATTGCTTATTAATCACATCATTTACTGAATCGGTTGATGATAACCCGACTTTGTAAGTCTTGTAAGCAACCAACTCGGGTGTTGATCCGATATACAGAATATTCATGTTATGATTCTTTTATAATCAATGTCGCTTCTTCTTAAATCATCGCATGAGTTCGTAAGCCTCCTCATATCCGATCGTTTACTTACGATTGGGTTTTTTTGGGGCTGTTGGGCGTTATTGGGCGTTGTTGGGCACTTGTTGGGCACTTGTTGGGCACCTTTGGGCACTTTTTAATCCAAGGTCTAAAAGATTTCTTAGAATACATTTTCAAAATTCTAATTTCATTCAAAACATTTTTTTATATAGAAAAACTTTCTTAAAACGGTGCCCAAAGTGCCCAATGACATTTAAAAAGTGCCCAATGATAAAAGAAGTGCCCAATGAAACCACTTACTGTAATACAAATATTGTAGAGATATAGACCATCTTTAATGAAAAAAAGAAGCGTTCTAAATGAAGTGCCCAATGACCATTTGTAGTAAGAAGAAGATTCAAAATCTACTTTTATATATAAATCTCTTACTCTCATAGATTTAAGGATAAAACGATAATATATATGAAAGTAAAACTACAATGCCTCGTAAATCAAATCAGCAACTGATGGCGGAACAGAGAGGGGAAGTTTACATTATGCCTTGCAAAGTGACACCTGAAATGCTCTTTTTGAGACGTGAAAAGATTAGAGAATATAATCGGAAATTTTATGAAAAAGTCAAACAGAAACGAATGGAAGACGGTGAGCCAACAATCACGCCTCCGAATAGAATCGCAAATAGTAGCCGTTACCAAATGCAACGATACGCGGAAGATGAAGAGTTTCGCAATCGACAGCGTGAGAAATCACGAGAGTATTATAGAAACAAGAAAATCGCCAGATCTTCTTAATGCGGAAACCATGAGACCGTGGGTTGTTCTTTCTCTGATGCCTTTATTTCAGTGAGTTAAGGCATTTTCTTACTATAAATGACTATCAGGCACTTTTAGATTTATGATTGCACCACTAATATACTCGATCTTTTCACTATTTTAAGATTTCTCTTACTGTTTATGATCGTCAGGCACTTTTGAAATGTCATCAGGCATTTCAGGCACATTTTTAGGAAACTTTTTTTATAGAAAAAACAAAACACAATGAAATTGAATTTTTAAAAACAAATTTAAGAAAGATTTTTTAGACTCTCGATTAAAAGCGCCTGAAAGTGCCTGACTGCCTGAAAAAAGTGCCTGTCAATCTGAAAATTACATATCGCTTTTTGTGATAAAGAGACTGAAAGCGTGTAGCGATCTGGGAAGTGCCTGAAAGTATGTAGTGGGAAGAAAAGGGACTTAAAAAATGACACGTTATAGTAGTGATTATAGAGGTAGGATTCTACTACATTGTTTTAGAAACAACTACGGCTTGTTACTGTATATGGTCTGTCTGACATTCTGTTTTTTAAATCGCCACAAAATGAAAATTGTGGTCTTCTTTAATCATTCTCACTCTTACTGTAATATGGTTTGTCTGACACTTTCTTTTTCTTCTGACACTATTTAAATGTATTCTGACACTGTTGACACTGTTTTGAAAAGTTTTCTTAATAATGAATGATTTTATAAAATTTGAATTTAGAAAACACACTCCAAGAAATCTTTTTTTAAAACCTCGATTAAAAAAGTCAGACTGTCAAAACAAGCGTCAGATAGTTGCAACAAGAAAGGGGCTTAAAAAAATGACACGTTATAGTAGTGATTATAGAGGTAGGATTTAACAATGGCGTGCGCTAATTTCTCTACTCACCTTCACGAACTGGGAGTTGATTTTACAGACTTACACTCAGAAAAACGAGATGAGATATTGAAGAAAACAGTTGAAGCACGAGCAAGATGTGAAGGATATAAACCAAGTCAGATACCGTCTAAATTAAAACGCATACTTGAAGAGAAAGCGATCTCCTCAATGACAAAAACATTTGAGAGTTTCGATCATGATGTAAGACACAGTGGTAATCGCTTACAGTTGAAACTAAGAAAGAAGATTGACAAACGAAACGAGGCAATAGTTCTTAGTTATCTTCTCGGTTTAATTTAGGATTATTTCCAAAAAAATAACAAAAAACATGAAATTACTGTATTATTTCTTTTTCAAACCCGTTTAGAAAGGTCATAAACTCGTTTTACTACACCATTGATCCTCCGAGTATATGCTGAAATTCCAAAAACCTTTTTTATACTCAAACCTAAAACTCGTGGTGAAACCTTTGAATCTAAAACTTGCTGTATTTGACTGAGTAAGATATCAGCCGGGATATATTCGCCATTCTTACTTATATCGAAGCAATATAGGAGGAAATCGCAAAAAGTCATAGGTCTCTTAACTTCATCGCTTTGTATTGAATTATTATAATCGTCTTCTTCTTCATCATCATAAATCTCAATAACGTAATCTGAATCTGTTTCATCCGTTACATATTCCATTCTATACGTTACAGATACTGTTTTTATCCGTTACATTTTATGGATGTATTTTATTGATTTATTCGATGATTACTTCAAGGACGTAGCAAAAAATGACGCTTTCCGAACATCCAAAAAGTATTTAAGGATTTGGGAAGTAAGATAAGTGAAATAGATATTATCTTGCTCTTATATAAAGGAAAAATGGTGAGAACTCGGAAATCAAACCAAGAGCTTATTGCTATGCAGAAGGGTGCAGACCTCCCACGTGTTGAAAAGAAACCTACGCTAACAGAGGAAGAATGGGAAGAAAAAGCAAAGTTGAGACGTGAGAAAGACCGTGAGAGGAAACGTATTGTTTATCAAAAGGTGAAAGAAGAGAGAATCGCAAAAGGTGAAAAGACTGCAACTCCTCCTGAGAAATTGGAAAAGATGGCTTTGTATGTTCAACGTCGATATGCAGAAGATGAAGAATTCCGAAAGAGAAGAAAAGAGATTGTCCGGAGGTATCTGGAACGGAAACGACTTGAAAAGGTTGATGAGAAAGAGGCAATTAAGAAAACCGGACGTCCTCGTAAATACAATGCTTGTAATCCCGATACATCATCGGAAAGTATCGTAGCGAATTGATCGATCAGAGGTGAAAAAAATGACACTTAACTTTCTCCTTTTTTATAACCTAAGGCTAATCATTATAGTGCCGTGGGCAACCAAAAAGCATTTAAGGACTTCACAATAAGAACCAGTAAAGGGAATTCATCAATTTCCTCAGATTAATTTCTCTGAGAAAGGTAAGAATCCAAGATGTTTAACGCCAAGCAACCCAACGCATCTGATATAACCCTCTCCGAGAAGGCTAACCGTCATGTCCTTAAATACCTGATCGAAAACTTTGATGAGTTGAAGTATCGCCCACAAGTCGATCCAACCGCCACTCTGACGCTTCTAAACAAATACTTTAAGAGTTTGAACCGAAGTGATCGCATCACTGTTAAATATCGCCAATGCTCACACAACACCGGGCGCTATTACTCTAACGTTCGAAACATAAAGAAAAAACAGGTTTCGATGCAAGAGATGCCCCGTGAATTTCGACACACACTTGCCCGTGAAAACTATATTGATATCGATATGATTAACGCTCACCCAACGCTTCTTATCCAATATTGTAAAAAAAATGAAATCGCATGCAACGCTCTTGCTAATTACGTTGAAAATCGCGACTCTATCATCGCCGATATAATCGAGAAATCGAGACTCACTCGTGAAGACATTAAACGTGCATTCCTTTCTGTTATTAACGGCGGCGACGGAACTGACAACGAAGCTCTTCTCAATCACCCCGATTTCAAAAAATTAAAAGAGGAAATGGCTGGTATTCATGCTCTTATCGCAAACATACCCGAAAACAAAAACTACCTACTCATCTGCAAGAAGAAGAAAGACCACAACATCCTCGGTTCGGTAGTTAATATGGTTCTCTGTAATATCGAGAATCAATGCCTCATGGCTCTTTGTGAGTATCTCACTTCACTGGGTATTAAGGTTGGAGTTCTCGTTTTCGATGGTTGTATGATTGAGAAAGACCCAAAATTTCCGGAAGAGCGTGTTGCATCCATCTTGAAGGAAGCATCGGAATATATCGAAAACACAATCGGTTATAAGGTTGGATTGCTGATTAAACCGATGGATCAAGGATTTGAAATCCCCGCAAATTTGGATGAAGGAATTCCTCTCTGCCGGGTAATTATCGACGATTCACATGCTGCCTCATTATTCGTTAATGATATCGAGGGGCAAATCATCAAATGTGACGGTCGTATTTTCGCCCGGAAGGACGACAGCCTATGGACTGAGGATACGAAATTGGTGAAGGGAATTCTCTTAAAATTGTGCATGCAAGCGCATTTCGTGAAAGAAGACGCAAAAGGGAACCTGAGATCATATTCCGGTGAAACACCAAATGCTAAAAGAATCATCGAAGCTGTAATCCCTCTCCTTCCCAATCGTCAGAATTTCTACGAGGAGTTATGGAGTTCTACCATTGGGAAAATATGCTATCAGAACGGAGTGTATGATTTCAAGACAAAGAAGCTTACACCGTGGAAGGATTGTAAGAATGTTTACTCGACTACTCGAATCTCTCGTGACCTTCCCGTGGATGATAACGGCTACATTCTCAAACCATCCGATGCTGATATTCAGACTCTCTACGATAAAGTTCTTGAACCCGTTTTCGGTGCCGAAAGTGTAACGTCCGCTCTTGAATTTACGGCTCGTGCGGTTGCGGGTTGTTATGAAGATAAGCAATGGGGACTATCGGTGGGTGAACGTAATTGTGGAAAGGGGGTTTACGTCAATCTTCAAGAGAACACATGGGGCGATTATGTCCACACCATAAGCGGTGAGTCTTTCCTCTTAAACAAAAGCGTAGACGATAATGATACATCGAAATTGAAGTGGATGAAGCCATGTGAATTCCGTCGTTTGACTTTCACACAAGAGATGAAATTCGATGTTTCAAACACCAATATCAAATTGAACGGCGCTATGATCAAAAAGAAGGAATCAGGTGGTGATATGCAATGTATGCGTGTTCTGTATGAGAATGAGGTTAACATTCGACTTCAAAGTCGTATATGGATGATCATGAATGATGTGCCGCCCGTCTCACCTTCTGATACACTCCAAACCATGGTATTATTCAAGCATCCCCACAAATTCGTCGATCAGAAAACAGTTGAAGAGATGAATAGCCCGTGTTTCCGTTTGGCGTCAGAAGACATTAAAAGCGATCTGCTGCGACGTCCTGAAATTATTCACGCCTTTGAATACATGGTTTTCGAAGCCTTCAAGTCACAGAAGTTTGTGGTATCGGGGAAGATCGCCGAAGACGTAAGCGAGTTTCGTGAAGATGCGGGCGACGAAATGCAAATAATTAAAAGCGCATTCGAATTCACCCGTGATCCTTCCGATGCTGTATCAAGCAAAACAGTCGTTGATAAATTGAAGGAACTTAAACTTAACATGTCCGCGAATCGTATTAAAAGCGTTATGGTGTTGATGGGCGCTACATATAGTAAAGCTGCTATTCGAAAGGGAAATACAGCTACTTATGAACGAGGATATAAGGGCGTTAAATTGATCTCTACTACCCGATTTGTAGATGATGATGACGATGTCGAAGCGTAACTCTTGATATTAAACAGAGCATTCGTATTTTTTATAAATCGTAAGAGGTTTTTCTTACTGTTTAAGGTCGTTGGGCACTTCTTTTTTTACATATGTTACTCTTTCGAAAAGATGGTTTATATCTGTTCTATACCTATATTACTGTTTATGGTTTCATTGGGCACTTCTTTTATCATTGGGCACTTCTTTTTTTACATATGTTACTCTTTCGAAAAGATGGTTTATATCTGTTCTATACCTATATTACTGTTTATGGTTTCATTGGGCACTTCTTTTATCGTTGGGCACTTTTTAAATGTCATTGGGCACTTTGGGCACCGTTTTAAGAAAGTTTTTCTATATAAAAAAATGTTTTGAATGAAATTAGAATTTTGAAAATGTATTCTAAGAAATCTTTTAGACCTTGGATTAAAAAGTGCCCAAAGGTGCCCAACAAGTGCCCAACAGTGCCCAAAAAAATGCCCAATGGTTAAAGTAAAAACGTTGCTTCAAATCACATTTGATAATGCATCACATATACGAGAATGTTTACAAAAACAATTAATAAAATCACTCACCGAGCGTTTCACTCTGATTTATACGATTCCAAAAAGACCCACTCGAAACTGTGGATAATCTCGATACGATTCATTATATCTAAATGGGACATATACGGTTGCATACCAAAAACTGTGTTTCGCATGAAAGATACCAAACCTCCCCAATCACCACGTTTTGCATAATCTTGATACATTTTATTATTTTGTTTGAAGGTGAGAGCATCATAAATGGCTTTCATCGTTTCATTAAGTGTCATTTTGTAAGAAAGCGGTCTCAAAATCTTATCGTACAACTCACTTATGTTAATTTCACACGGTTTTACGATCTTTCCCGTTTCATCTACAACGAGATCGCGAGATATACAATAAAAAGCATAGATTCCTTCACATTTATCCCATGCTATAAGTCTCTTTGTTTCTATATCGTAGACGCCGTTTTGATAACATAGTTTACCAATCGTAGACGGTCTCATAACCTGTTTATAAAAGTCGTTTCGATCTTCAAGAATCGCTTTTGAGATCTTAATGACCTTTTGAGCATTCGTTAAATTATGTGTATAACGGAGAATCTCACCTTTACTGTTCTTCTTGTAGACATTCAAACGCATACATAGTTTGAGCATCGCTTGATTAATGAACGCTACATTATTCGTCCATAGGTGGTTATTTTGTTTAGTGTAAATGACACCATCAGATAGTATAAACTTGCCGTCGAGATCTTTTACAAACAATTCCGCGGCTTCATAATCGGAAGAGGCAAACACGAGAGATTCCGACATGTTTCTTATTTTATTTCAAAGGTGCTTTTTCTTTAAATAGGAAAAAAGCACTTAAAGACATGTTAACTCTTATAATAAAACGAATCATCAGATGGATTGTGTCATTTGTTTGAACAAGCTGAACCCAAAGAAGGCTACCAAACTCGAATGTGGTCACAAATTCTGTAAGAAGTGTTTTGATGATTGGGATAAAGCGAATGTATCAAAGTATGATCTCCTACCAATTTGTAAAGGTAAACCGTTTTGTGATTCAGATGACGCTTTTTTAATTAATCTTTCTCTGTCGAAAGCATGGGTAAGTTGTCCTCTCTGTAAACAAGATCACACTTATATGAATTGGGAGACTTTCCATGGTAAGAAGAAGAAACCCGTTTTAAAGAAAGTGATATGTAAGATTTGGTTCGCTAAGGAGGACTGCGGCAATGTAGACGCTTGTGATCTTATCACAGATCAGAGACATTTAATAAAGTATATACCACTGAGCGATAGGAAATTAATGAAAGAGGGGAAAGATCCAAAATACGACCATTCGTATAATGTGATTACCTATTTTGAGAAATGCATAGCTGAACACGAAACAGACATACACATGAATAACTGTATGTGTAATGATAAGAAATGTAGCAAAATATTCCCTGTGTCTGCGAAAGAGTGCAATTGTCTTAATCATACAACCCCTTGGGATTTCGAGAATTGGCTAAAAACATTTAATCCCGACTCGAAAGATTGGATGGATAGAATGACATTCTATAACAAAACTAAATATCACATCTCTACGGGTCAATTGAGAATGCGAACGCGTGAGAACACCGCAAATTCATAACATGTCCCTCTTTCAAACGCACTTTAATATGGGTCTTTTTTTTACAAACCTTCACAGAAATGTGTGGTTTTGCTTCACAGAACCGTGTAGGTTTATGTTTCGATCTACGCAAACAGCTACAATGTCCTGTATAGGTAGTTTTGAAAAATAAAGCGTTTTCACTCTTTCCTGTTCCGATAACATTCGCATTCTGAAAGAAATGACCTTAATATTAACTTCCTTATTGCGTCGCGACCTTCCCAATTGTTGTGATCTTTACCAAAAAGTTTGACAAAGTCTAAGATATGGATAAACTCAGGACGTGATACATAATTAGGTAAATCAAACGGCTCCGTTTCTATTTCCCAATAATTCACTTTGTAGAAATATAACAAACCGTCAGATCCCTTAGCATAATGTATATCGGGATTCTCCGTAAAATATCCGATTTGCTCAATTTTCCAGCGTCTCGCGACTATTATGTCGCTATTATCTAATTCATTCATAAACATAATCAATCTATCGACATTGATTTTGATTAAGGAAGAATTAACTGAAAACACGGGTTTTCCGTCGTAAATATACGGCGTCTCCATCATTGCAATCAATCTTAGCACAGCGTTAGGATGTCTCCCATGCCGCTTAAATGGCTTCATTTTTTGCCCGCTCAAAAAATGAAACCATAACCTGTAATGCAACGCTCCGTTATGCAACGCATCCATTTATGGTCGAATCTAATGATGCTACATATGTATTCGTCGAAAAAGAGAATTTACATTATGTTGCTCATTGAAAACCTTAATATACTCTCTTTTTCCGGCTTACTAAAATAACAAATCCACTTTATGTGTGAAAAATCATTTAAAGTTAAAATAATAGACATTTCCAATGTAAGATGCCTTTAAAATTAACAAAAGAAAGTTTTATAGAAAAAGCGAAAACTGTCCATGGGGATGCATATGGATACGATGAAGTTATTTATGAACATAGTTTAAGTGAAGTCACAATTTACTGCAAAGTATGTAATGCGTATTTCACCCAACTTCCTGTAAATCATTTAAGAAAAAAGGGGTGCCGAATGTGTGCAATACAAAAACGAGCCTCTGCAAATCGTAATGAATTACATGATTTAATAAGTAAAGCTCAAAGAATTCATGGAGACAAATATGATTATTCCATGATCGAAAAGTATGAAGGGATGACAAAACACGTTAGCATTCTTTGTAAAACATGTAAAACAGAGTTTAAACAGACATTATCATGTCATATAAACTACAAATTTGGATGTAGAAAATGTGGACATGCAAAAAAAAGCAAAGAGTCCCGAATACCTATAACAGAAGTTTTAGAACGTTTTAGATCTCAGCATGGAGAAAAGTATGATTACACACATGTGCAATTTGAAAAGACAAGTGATGTTATAAACATCTTCTGCAAAACATGTAATGAGAGTTTTAAGCAAAGAGTCGATTCACATTTTAAAACAGGTTGCCGAAAATGCGGTAATAAACAAAATGGGCTTAACTGTCGCTCCACACAGGAAGAAGTTATTAAACGTTTTGAGACAATCCATAATGGGGCTTTCGACTATTCTTTGGTAAAATATCAGACCACAAAAACCAAAGTAAAAATAATATGCAAAAAATGTAATTGTATTTTTGAACAGACGCCGTCTAACCACTTTAAAAGAGGCTGTCCTAATTGCAAAGTTTCACATGGGGAAAGAAAAGTGAAACAGGTCTTAGACTCTTATAACTTTGATTACTTGCAACAGTTTAGTTTTCAGGATTGTAGGTATAAATTACCTTTGAGATTCGATTTTTATATAACCTCTTTGCGAATTGCAATTGAATATGACGGAGAACAACATAGGAAAATTGTCAATTTTTTTGGAGGTAAAGAAGCATTTGAGGAAACACAAAAGCGGGATGGTATCAAAAACAGATACTGTGAGATCAACAATATCAAACTTTTGAGAATACCACACACTGAAAAAGAAATAAAGGCGACTATTGACTTATTCTTAAAAACCCTCTAAAAGACACATAAAGTGGATTTGTTATTTTAGTAAGCCGGAAAAAGAGAGTATATTAAGGTTTTCAATGAGCAACATAATGTAAATTCTCTTTTTCGACGAATACATATGTAGCATCATTAGATTCGACCATAAATGGATGCGTTGCATAACGGAGCGTTGCATTACAGGTTATGGTTTCATTTTTTGAGCGGGCAAAAAATGAAACCATTTAAGCGGCATGGGAGACATCCTAACGCTGTGCTAAGATTGATTGCAATGATGGAGACGCCGTATATTTACGACGGAAAACCCGTGTTTTCAGTTAATTCTTCCTTAATCAAAATCAATGTCGATAGATTGATTATGTTTATGAATGAATTAGATAATAGCGACATAATAGTCGCGAGACGCTGGAAAATTGAGCAAATCGGATATTTTACGGAGAATCCCGATATACATTATGCTAAGGGATCTGACGGTTTGTTATATTTCTACAAAGTGAATTATTGGGAAATAGAAACGGAGCCGTTTGATTTACCTAATTATGTATCACGTCCTGAGTTTATCCATATCTTAGACTTTGTCAAACTTTTTGGTAAAGATCACAACAATTGGAAGGTCGCGACGCAATAAGGAAGTTAATATTAAGGTCATTTCTTTCAGAATGCGAATGTTATCGGAACAGGAAAGAGTGAAAACGCTTTATTTTTCAAAACTACCTATACAGGACATTGTAGCTGTTTGCGTAGATCGAAACATAAACCTACACGGTTCTGTGAAGCAAAACCACACATTTCTGTGAAGGTTTGTAAAAAAAGACCCATATTAAAGTGCGTTTGAAAGAGGGACATGTTATGAATTTGCGGTGTTCTCACGCGTTCGCATTCTCAATTGACCCGTAGAGATGTGATATTTAGTTTTGTTATAGAATGTCATTCTATCCATCCAATCTTTCGAGTCGGGATTAAATGTTTTTAGCCAATTCTCGAAATCCCAAGGGTTGTATGATTAAGACAATTGCACTCTTTCGCAGACACAGGGAATATTTTGCTACATTTCTTATCATTACACATACAGTTATTCATGTGTATGTCTGTTTCGTGTTCAGCTATGCATTTCTCAAAATAGGTAATCACATTATACGAATGGTCGTATTTTGGATCTTTCCCCTCTTTCATTAATTTCCTATCGCTCAGTGGTATATACTTTATTAAATGTCTCTGATCTGTGATAAGATCACAAGCGTCTACATTGCCGCAGTCCTCCTTAGCGAACCAAATCTTACATATCACTTTCTTTAAAACGGGTTTCTTCTTCTTACCATGGAAAGTCTCCCAATTCATATAAGTGTGATCTTGTTTACAGAGAGGACAACTTACCCATGCTTTCGACAGAGAAAGATTAATTAAAAAAGCGTCATCTGAATCACAAAACGGTTTACCTTTACAAATTGGTAGGAGATCATACTTTGATACATTCGCTTTATCCCAATCATCAAAACACTTCTTACAGAATTTGTGACCACATTCGAGTTTGGTAGCCTTCTTTGGGTTCAGCTTGTTCAAACAAATGACACAATCCATCTCTGATGATTCGTTTTATTATAAGAGTTAACATGTCTTTAAGTGCTTTTTTCCTATTTAAAGAAAAAGCACCTTTGAAATAAAATAAGAAACATGTCGGAATCTCTCGTGTTTGCCTCTTCCGATTATGAAGCCGCGGAATTGTTTGTAAAAGATCTCGACGGCAAGTTTATACTATCTGATGGTGTCATTTACACTAAACAAAATAACCACCTATGGACGAATAATGTAGCGTTCATTAATCAAGCGATGCTCAAACTATGTATGCGTTTGAATGTCTACAAGAAGAACAGTAAAGGTGAGATTCTCCGTTATACACATAATTTAACGAATGCTCAAAAGGTCATTAAGATCTCAAAAGCGATTCTTGAAGATCGAAACGACTTTTATAAACAGGTTATGAGACCGTCTACGATTGGTAAACTATGTTATCAAAACGGCGTCTACGATATAGAAACAAAGAGACTTATAGCATGGGATAAATGTGAAGGAATCTATGCTTTTTATTGTATATCTCGCGATCTCGTTGTAGATGAAACGGGAAAGATCGTAAAACCGTGTGAAATTAACATAAGTGAGTTGTACGATAAGATTTTGAGACCGCTTTCTTACAAAATGACACTTAATGAAACGATGAAAGCCATTTATGATGCTCTCACCTTCAAACAAAATAATAAAATGTATCAAGATTATGCAAAACGTGGTGATTGGGGAGGTTTGGTATCTTTCATGCGAAACACAGTTTTTGGTATGCAACCGTATATGTCCCATTTAGATATAATGAATCGTATCGAGATTATCCACAGTTTCGAGTGGGTCTTTTTGGAATCGTATAAATCAGAGTGAAACGCTCGGTGAGTGATTTTATTAATTGTTTTTGTAAACATTCTCGTATATGTGATGCATTATCAAATGTGATTTGAAGCAACGTTTTTACTTTAACCATTGGGCATTTTTTTGGGCACTGTTGGGCACTTGTTGGGCACCTTTGGGCACTTTTTAATCCAAGGTCTAAAAGATTTCTTAGAATACATTTTCAAAATTCTAATTTCATTCAAAACATTTTTTATATAGAAAAACTTTCTTAAAACGGTGCCCAAAGTGCCCAATGACATTTAAAAAGTGCCCAACGATAAAAGAAGTGCCCAATGAAACCATAAACAGTAATATAGGTATAGAACAGATATAAACCATCTTTTCGAAAGAGTAACATATGTAAAAAAGAAGTGCCCAATGATAAAAGAAGTGCCAATGAAACCATAAACAGTAATATAGGTATAGAACAGATATAAACCATCTTTTCGAAAGAGTAACATATGTAAAAAAAGAAGTGCCCAACGACCTTAAACAGTAAGAAAACCTCTTACGATTTATAAAAAATACGAATGCTCTGTTTAATATCAAGAGTTACGCTTCGACATCGTCATCATCATCTACAAATCGGGTAGTAGAGATCAATTTAACGCCCTTATATCCTCGTTCATAAGTAGCTGTATTTCCCTTTCGAATAGCAGCTTTACTATATGTAGCGCCCATCAACACCATAACGCTTTTAATACGATTCGCGGACATGTTAAGTTTAAGTTCCTTCAATTTATCAACGACTGTTTTGCTTGATACAGCATCGGAAGGATCACGGGTGAATTCGAATGCGCTTTTAATTATTTGCATTTCGTCGCCCGCATCTTCACGAAACTCGCTTACGTCTTCGGCGATCTTCCCCGATACCACAAACTTCTGTGACTTGAAGGCTTCGAAAACCATGTATTCAAAGGCGTGAATAATTTCAGGACGTCGCAGCAGATCGCTTTTAATGTCTTCTGACGCCAAACGGAAACACGGGCTATTCATCTCTTCAACTGTTTTCTGATCGACGAATTTGTGGGGATGCTTGAATAATACCATGGTTTGGAGTGTATCAGAAGGTGAGACGGGCGGCACATCATTCATGATCATCCATATACGACTTTGAAGTCGAATGTTAACCTCATTCTCATACAGAACACGCATACATTGCATATCACCACCTGATTCCTTCTTTTTGATCATAGCGCCGTTCAATTTGATATTGGTGTTTGAAACATCGAATTTCATCTCTTGTGTGAAAGTCAAACGACGGAATTCACATGGCTTCATCCACTTCAATTTCGATGTATCATTATCGTCTACGCTTTTGTTTAAGAGGAAAGACTCACCGCTTATGGTGTGGACATAATCGCCCCATGTGTTCTCTTGAAGATTGACGTAAACCCCCTTTCCACAATTACGTTCACCCACCGATAGTCCCCATTGCTTATCTTCATAACAACCCGCAACCGCACGAGCCGTAAATTCAAGAGCGGACGTTACACTTTCGGCACCGAAAACGGGTTCAAGAACTTTATCGTAGAGAGTCTGAATATCGGCATCGGATGGTTTGAGAATGTAGCCGTTATCATCCACGGGAAGGTCACGAGAGATTCGAGTAGTCGAGTAAACATTCTTACAATCCTTCCACGGTGTAAGCTTCTTTGTCTTGAAATCATACACTCCGTTCTGATAGCATATTTTCCCAATGGTAGAACTCCATAACTCCTCGTAGAAATTCTGACGATTGGAAGGAGAGGGATTACAGCTTCGATGATTCTTTTAGCATTTGGTGTTTCACCGGAATATGATCTCAGGTTCCCTTTTGCGTCTTCTTTCACGAAATGCGCTTGCATGCACAATTTTAAGAGAATTCCCTTCACCAATTTCGTATCCTCAGTCCATAGGCTGTCGTCCTTCCGGGCGAAAATACGACCGTCACATTTGATGATTTGCCCCTCGATATCATTAACGAATAATGAGGCAGCATGTGAATCGTCGATAATTACCCGGCAGAGAGGAATTCCTTCATCCAAATTTGCGGGGATTTCAAATCCTTGATCCATCGGTTTAATCAGCAATCCAACCTTATAACCGATTGTGTTTTCGATATATTCCGATGCTTCCTTCAAGATGGATGCAACACGCTCTTCCGGAAATTTTGGGTCTTTCTCAATCATACAACCATCGAAAACGAGAACTCCAACCTTAATACCCAGTGAAGTGAGATACTCACAAAGAGCCATGAGGCATTGATTCTCGATATTACAGAGAACCATATTAACTACCGAACCGAGGATGTTGTGGTCTTTCTTCTTCTTGCAGATGAGTAGGTAGTTTTTGTTTTCGGGTATGTTTGCGATAAGAGCATGAATACCAGCCATTTCCTCTTTTAATTTTTTGAAATCGGGGTGATTGAGAAGAGCTTCGTTGTCAGTTCCGTCGCC
The DNA here is from genome assembly GCA_004431415.1 of Cyanophora paradoxa. Lineage (NCBI taxonomy): Eukaryota > Glaucocystophyceae > Cyanophorales > Cyanophoraceae > Cyanophora > Cyanophora paradoxa. The sequence goes on from QPMI01000038.1 coordinate 160,606, forward strand.
GCCGTTAATAACAGAAAGGAATGCACGTTTAATGTCTTCACGAGTGAGTCTCGATTTCTCGATTATATCGGCGATGATAGAGTCGCGATTTTCAACGTAATTAGCAAGAGCGTTGCATGCGATTTCATTTTTTTTACAATATTGGATAAGAAGCGTTGGGTGAGCGTTAATCATATCGATATCAATATAGTTTTCACGGGCAAGTGTGTGTCGAAATTCACGGGGCATCTCTTGCATCGAAACCTGTTTTTTCTTTATGTTTCGAACGTTAGAGTAATAGCGCCCGGTGTTGTGTGAGCATTGGCGATATTTAACAGTGATGCGATCACTTCGGTTCAAACTCTTAAAGTATTTGTTTAGAAGCGTCAGAGTGGCGGTTGGATCGACTTGTGGGCGATACTTCAACTCATCAAAGTTTTCGATCAGGTATTTAAGGACATGACGGTTAGCCTTCTCGGAGAGGGTTATATCAGATGCGTTGGGTTGCTTGGCGTTAAACATCTTGGATTCTTACCTTTCTCAGAGAAATTAATCTGAGGAAATTGATGAATTCCCTTTACTGGTTCTTATTGTGAAGTCCTTAAATGCTTTTTGGTTGCCCACGGCACTATAATGATTAGCCTTAGGTTATAAAAAGGAGAAAGTTAAGTGTCATTTTTTTCACCTCTGATCGATCAATTCGCTACGATACTTTCCGATGATGTATCGGGATTACAAGCATTGTATTTACGAGGACGTCCGGTTTTCTTAATTGCCTCTTTCTCATCAACCTTTTCAAGTCGTTTCCGTTCCAGATACCTCCGGACAATCTCTTTTCTTCTCTTTCGGAATTCTTCATCTTCTGCATATCGACGTTGAACATACAAAGCCATCTTTTCCAATTTCTCAGGAGGAGTTGCAGTCTTTTCACCTTTTGCGATTCTCTCTTCTTTCACCTTTTGATAAACAATACGTTTCCTCTCACGGTCTTTCTCACGTCTCAACTTTGCTTTTTCTTCCCATTCTTCCTCTGTTAGCGTAGGTTTCTTTTCAACACGTGGGAGGTCTGCACCCTTCTGCATAGCAATAAGCTCTTGGTTTGATTTCCGAGTTCTCACCATTTTTCCTTTATATAAGAGCAAGATAATATCTATTTCACTTATCTTACTTCCCAAATCCTTAAATACTTTTTGGATGTTCGGAAAGCGTCATTTTTTGCTACGTCCTTGAAGTAATCATCGAATAAATCAATAAAATACATCCATAAAATGTAACGGATAAAAACAGTATCTGTAACGTATAGAATGGAATATGTAACGGATGAAACAGATTCAGATTACGTTATTGAGATTTATGATGATGAAGAAGAAGACGATTATAATAATTCAATACAAAGCGATGAAGTTAAGAGACCTATGACTTTTTGCGATTTCCTCCTATATTGCTTCGATATAAGTAAGAATGGCGAATATATCCCGGCTGATATCTTACTCAGTCAAATACAGCAAGTTTTAGATTCAAAGGTTTCACCACGAGTTTTAGGTTTGAGTATAAAAAAGGTTTTTGGAATTTCAGCATATACTCGGAGGATCAATGGTGTAGTAAAACGAGTTTATGACCTTTCTAAACGGGTTTGAAAAAGAAATAATACAGTAATTTCATGTTTTTTGTTATTTTTTTGGAAATAATCCTAAATTAAACCGAGAAGATAACTAAGAACTATTGCCTCGTTTCGTTTGTCAATCTTCTTTCTTAGTTTCAACTGTAAGCGATTACCACTGTGTCTTACATCATGATCGAAACTCTCAAATGTTTTTGTCATTGAGGAGATCGCTTTCTCTTCAAGTATGCGTTTTAATTTAGACGGTATCTGACTTGGTTTATATCCTTCACATCTTGCTCGTGCTTCAACTGTTTTCTTCAATATCTCATCTCGTTTTTCTGAGTGTAAGTCTGTAAAATCAACTCCCAGTTCGTGAAGGTGAGTAGAGAAATTAGCGCACGCCATTGTTAAATCCTACCTCTATAATCACTACTATAACGTGTCATTTTTTTAAGCCCTTTCTTGTTGCAACTATCTGACGCTTGTTTTGACAGTCTGACTTTTTTAATCGAGGTTTTAAAAAAAGATTTCTTGGAGTGTGTTTTCTAAATTCAAATTTTATAAAATCATTCATTATTAAGAAAACTTTTCAAAACAGTGTCAACAGTGTCAGAATACATTTAAATAGTGTCAGAAGAAAAGAAAGTGTCAGACAAACCATATTACAGTAAGAGTGAGAATGATTAAAGAAGACCACAATTTTCATTTTGTGGCGATTTAAAAACAGAATGTCAGACAGACCATATACAGTAACAAGCCGTAGTTGTTTCTAAAACAATGTAGTAGAATCCTACCTCTATAATCACTACTATAACGTGTCATTTTTTAAGTCCTTTTCTTCCCACTACATACTTTCAGGCACTTCCCAGATCGCTACACGCTTTCAGTCTCTTTATCACAAAAAGCGATATGTAATTTTCAGATTGACAGGCACTTTTTTCAGGCAGTCAGGCACTTTCAGGCGCTTTTAATCGAGAGTCTAAAAAATCTTTCTTAAATTTGTTTTTAAAATTCAATTTCATTGTGTTTTGTTTTTTCTATAAAAAAAGTTTCCTAAAAATGTGCCTGAAATGCCTGATGACATTTAAAAAGTGCCTGACGATCATAAACAGTAAGAGAAATCTTAAAATAGTGAAAAGATCGAGTATATTAGTGGTGCAATCATAAATCTAAAAGTGCCTGATAGTCATTTATAGTAAGAAAATGCCTTAACTCACTGAAATAAAGGCATCAGAGAAAGAACAACCCACGGTCTCATGGTTTCCGCATTAAGAAGATCTGGCGATTTTCTTGTTTCTATAATACTCTCGTGATTTCTCACGCTGTCGATTGCGAAACTCTTCATCTTCCGCGTATCGTTGCATTTGGTAACGGCTACTATTTGCGATTCTATTCGGAGGCGTGATTGTTGGCTCACCGTCTTCCATTCGTTTCTGTTTGACTTTTTCATAAAATTTCCGATTATATTCTCTAATCTTTTCACGTCTCAAAAAGAGCATTTCAGGTGTCACTTTGCAAGGCATAATGTAAACTTCCCCTCTCTGTTCCGCCATCAGTTGCTGATTTGATTTACGAGGCATTGTAGTTTTACTTTCATATATATTATCGTTTTATCCTTAAATCTATGAGAGTAAGAGATTTATATATAAAAGTAGATTTTGAATCTTCTTCTTACTACAAATGGTCATTGGGCACTTCATTTAGAACGCTTCTTTTTTTCATTAAAGATGGTCTATATCTCTACAATATTTGTATTACAGTAAGTGGTTTCATTGGGCACTTCTTTTATCATTGGGCACTTTTTAAATGTCATTGGGCACTTTGGGCACCGTTTTAAGAAAGTTTTTCTATATAAAAAATGTTTTGAATGAAATTAGAATTTTGAAAATGTATTCTAAGAAATCTTTTAGACCTTGGATTAAAAAGTGCCCAAAGGTGCCCAACAAGTGCCCAACAAGTGCCCAACAACGCCCAATAACGCCCAACAGCCCAAAAAAACCCAATCGTAAGTAAACGATCGGATATGAGGAGGCTTACGAACTCATGCGATGATTTAAGAAGAAGCGACATTGATTATAAAAGAATCATAACATGAATATTCTGTATATCGGATCAACACCCGAGTTGGTTGCTTACAAGACTTACAAAGTCGGGTTATCATCAACCGATTCAGTAAATGATGTGATTAATAAGCAATCATCGAAAGCGTTTTCAATCTACGGGTGGTTCAAATGTAGAAACCCACGATTAGTAAAGAAGCATTTATGTGACCTTTATGAGCATGAAGGCGATTTCTTTCTTTTTGAGTCATTGGAAGCCACAAGATCATGTGTAGAACTCATTATAAAGACGTGGTTAAATGATCAATACGACAAAGAAGGAAACTTAATACTCTAAAAACAAGACACTGTCTAAGTGCGTTTAAGGTCAATTTCCAAAAGAAAACCCACTTAAAGATAAGACAACTCATATATATATAAAAAGCGACATAATGGCGGTTTATATCGGATCAGTCCCGGAATTTCAAGCGAACAATAAGTATAAAATTGGTGTCTCAACTGTTTCGGTAAGTAATCTCATTTCTCAATACTCACGAGCTTTACCCAACTTTTCAATTTATGAGTGGATCTATTGTAGCAATCCACGCTTAATCGAGAAGTTATGTAAGAAAGAGTTCGAGAGTTGTGAAGGCGAATACTACAAATTGGATTCGTTGCGTTCAGCAAGGGCGCGAATTCGTCAGATGATAAAAAAGAATCTATATGAGGAATCAGAAGAAGAGCCAATAGATTGGAACGAGGTTATAGATGACTACCTTGAATGCAATTATGTTTTTTCCGGAGATTCAAGCAAATACACACCTCAATACGTGCTACTTGGCGATGTTTTCGGAATGTTAAAAATTCCAATGCGCCAAATTTCGATGAGTCTGATATTCTTTATCGAGTTCGTGAAGTGTTCAATGGTTTAAATCCAACTTCTCAGATGTTTTACGATGAGATGCTCTATGTTTTCAAAGGTCTCGTGAAGATCGAAACGCAAACTACAACAGAGACCAAAAACGAAAAAGAGAAAGATATCGAGACGATTGTATGTGATTTTATAAATGAGAGCTACACTTTAACCAACGACCTCAGTAAATTCACCCGTTGTAGCGATATATTTAATCATTGTTTAGAGTTAATCGACAAAGATATATGGGTAGAATCACGTGGGATAAGCAATATAATTAAGAAACGCTTTAAGATTGAATCATCGGTAATGAAATACAAAGGTAATTCGGTTAGAGTATATCGCGGTTTGGTTAAAAAGAATCAAAACTAAAACGAGAAATGCTTCATTTTTACAGAGATACCATTAATAAAGATTGTATCCAATCGAGAACCACAAAAAGACTACATGAAATTCAACATATCATAAAAGAACATACACAATGGGTGGTGGATTTCTTCAAAACCATAAAAACCTTCAAACTACTTAAAGGGAAAACATCTATGATAATAAAAAGACCAGAAATGGAGCCATTTGTGTATAACGGTGGATCAACCACAGAACCGAAGGATTATTACGGTGTTTATGTCTTAGATATCGGAGATCCAGAGGAATACGCGCATAAGATCGAGCGATACGGTGCGAAATGGGCATACGATGTGAAACATTATTATGTCGAGGATAAATACCATCGTCTCTTAAAAGAGTTTGCGACGATAGACCCTATGGTTTTCGAGCCGAATTATTACGACATCGTACGTCGTCGATACTTTGTTGGTGATATCAAACTGAGATTACCCGAATTCGAACAAAAACGTATTTTCTTGCAATCATCTTTACGGAAATACATGAAGAAGCAAGGCGCTAAATACGAGCCACGTTATCGAATGTGGTATGTCACAGATCACGAAAATGAATTATGCAAGATTTTTAAGACATTCTCAGAAGTTGAAATACGTAGACGTCGTAATATGAGACGGTAAATGGTGTGTCTCAATCGGACATAATGCAGCACAGATACAATTTTATAACAGTAAAAAACAGAATCCCATTTTATCAATTGTTTAATCGGACGCAATGCAACTCAGTGTCCCTTTTTCATTATTTTTATCACAGCAATCTCAACGATTATTTAATTGGACATAATGCACCACAGATACAATTTTATAACAGTAAAAAACAGAATCCCATTTTATCGATTGTTTAATTGGACATAATGCAACTCTGGGGTCATTTTTGTTTTCCGCAATCTCATCGATTGTTTAATTGGACGTGAAGCAGTAACCATCTAATCCAACAAAATACGCCGCAATCTCATCGATTGTTTAATTGGACATAATGCAGTAACGAGTGAATTATTTTCATCCGATATTTCATCGATTGTTTAATTGGACATAATGCAACTCTGTGTGAATTTTTGCGTTTTACGATAAAATGGGCGCTGGACTACTTCAATCGTGATTGATTATATCATAAATTTATGTTCCCTCAATCGAGATTATATCGATTTTGCATAAAATACAAATTAATCGCGTTTATATCAATCGCAAAATACGTATTTTTCATTTAAATACAAATTAATCGCGTTTATATCATTAAATCAATCGAGAAATACGTAATTTATCAAAAATTTATATAAATTTCATAAAATCATAATTTAATTGATATTATACCAATTAATTTAATCGAATTTATTTAAATTTAATTGATTTTATTAAAAATTTTGATTTATTTTTTAAATATTTTCGATTAATTTACACATAAAGAAATACAAATTTAAATCCTGAGCGACAGAGCGAAATGAGCGCGAAGCGCGAATTGAGCGATAGAGCGAGGGATTTAAATTTGTATTTCTTTATGTGTGACCCTTCTCGCCGGCGGCGGCGCCGGCGCCGGCGCCGAAGCCAGCGCCGCCGCCGTCCCCGCCCGAGATCTGCATCGCCTTGACGAGGTGCTTCAGGTTCGCGGCGTCCGCCGGCGAGAGAACCGCCGCCATCTGCCGCCCGCCACGTCAAACTAATCTTAACGAACAAATTTAAATCAAATGATCTAGATAGCCTAAGGCGGCTTGGGTGTGGCGGTAGAGTTGAGGCTAGACTAGTCCGTCCTGGGCGGCTGCAACCTAAGGCTATCTATCTCCCCGCCACTTCAATCAATCCTAACCTAACAAACAAAGCAAACCAAATCCAAAGGACGCGGACCTCGGCCTGGCCGCCCAAAGAGTTCGTGAGGTGTTCTTATCAACTCTCTATAGCTATAACCTAAGAAACAAACAAACAGCTGCAAATAAATACCTCGTCCTGGCCGCCCGGGAAGAGGGCCTTGAGGACGGCCCGCCAGTTATGATGGAATGAACCATAACCCCCCAAATGGGACTTTATAAGAATCATTATTAATAGTTAATAATTAGTTATTGGTAGATTAATAATTACTTCCTCATAGCGCTAAGATGCTTTGCCGCGCGGTTCTGGTGCTAAACATACTTATATAAGCTGCCTGAGCATTGCGAGTGCCCTCTATATCTGTTGGGGGTCGAATAAAAGGGTCAATGTGCCACCAAGGGGGTACTGCATGGTCTGGAACTGCCGTCTGATCAGCTTATGAGCATCATATCAAGCTGCAGAAGTGCCCAGAAGGTCTTTAGACGTGTATAGAACTGCTTTATATCGCTCTAGCATGCACAGATTCGTCATAGAGTGCAAGAAATGGTGTGTCTACGGGTACCCCCCCAAACTAATAAACGTTATTAATAAGAATGGCTGTTCGGGGACCTTACTAATAACGTATTATTAATTGGTTATTAGTTAACAAATAAAAGTCGTTATTAATAAAGTGCCCATCGATCACTGCCGGCGGCGGGGCCGGGGCCGGGGCCGCCAGACGTAGTCACGCGTACGGCAATCGCTTAAGGGGTAGCCCGGGTAGGTATACTAGGTATACGTAGTTTCTTAGTCCGCCATATACGTATACCACGGTATTACCACCCGCGGTACGGTACTTATACGTACTACGGTAGTATCATAGTATGTACAGTTAATTTCTTGTATCTTTCACTACATTGGCTGCATTTAAACAGCTTGAGATGAGAGTAGCAAGACCCATAGTAAAGGTTCAATCAGATGCTGGGAGTGAATTCCAAAATCGAATATTCCAGGAGTATCTATCTAGTAAATACATAGAACACCAAGTGAGTGGAACTGCAGACCACAGAAGCCAAGGTCGAATTGAAGCCTTTAACAAGCAGATTAAGAGATTGATCACAAACTACTGCATAGCTAATAACACAGCTAGATTCTTTGATGTGTTAGGTGATATTGAGTATAATTACAATAACACAGTTCACTCAGCTACTAAGATGAAGCCAGGTGAAACTACAGAGGAGCATTATAGGTATATAGTGGGATTAGAAGATGAAAGATTCAAGAAATCTATAGCTTATCTTGATACCATGCAGCCTGGCATGTTTGTTAGAGTGAAAGTAGAGAAGAACCCATTTGCTAAACAGGGTAACAATTGGTCTAGGATGGTTTACACTGTTGATAGTAGGGAAGGCTTTAAGTTTAAGCTAAGGAGTCCCACTGGTGAGATCATAGATAACAGGTTTGCTTTCCATGAGCTGTTGCCTGTGAATGCAGTTGAGTATCTGGAAACCCCTACAGTAGATGCCTTAGAGCAAGCTAAAGAGGAAGCCAGGGTTGATGCTGCTATAAGGAGAGAAGGCATAGAAGCTTCTAATGAAGTCCCAGATAAGCCTTTGATAGAGGCTAGAAAGGAGAAGGCTGGGAAAGTTAACAGGGAACTCAAAAAGCTCACTATAGCAGGAACACAGAAACTTTCAGAAGTGAATAGCCAGAGATGGTATAATGACTTTCAGACTACTAAGGAGTCATATACAGCCCCTAAACCTCAAAGAACACTAAGAGAAAGAACCAAAACTAGCTAGTTTGCTAGGCGAAAACTCGTTTTTTCCAAATATATGTATGACAGATATACATATATGCATATGATATACACATAATCTTGTAGAGCATATCAAGCGCTTCACAGCGCTATGCAGAACGTTGCGTTTTGATGATCTGGTGATGAGATATAACAGTTTGAAGATGCAAAAGTCACTTGCCATAGTAGACTTGGTGAAACACTAGCCCAGGAATCGACTTGGGAGTAGGGCTGTCACGGTAGACCCCCCCCTCTACCCGGTCGGTAGACCTCTCTGACCCGTACCGACCGGGTACGCCCGGTAGGTCACGGCTGGCACGCATAGTACGCGAAAACTGACGCAAAATCAAGCTAAAATTCGTCAAGCTCCAAGGCGCTACGCGCCTAAACTGTTTACACGCTACTTTGCGCATCTACAGCTTGTGCTTGCGGGGTGAGGAGCCCCAGTTGTGAGGAAGTGCGGGGTGGTTGTCAGCCATGACCTTGTTCTTGAAAATTCGGATGCCATTCTCGAGGCAGGAGCGCAGGAAGATGAACTTAAAGAAACAGAGATGTTAGAATTGAATTGAATGCAGCATGCGCAAGAGGAACAGAAGGGTGTACCTGGTTCAGCCGGACAGTTGACATTATTGAGAGGCGCTTCGAATTCTTCGAATTCGTCGCGATGTTGTTGATCATGACATCGGAGAAAACTCGCTCAACCTGCGAATATATTCAAATCCTCTGCAAGTCGATTATAAGCAGAACCAGCTTAGAAAAATAGAAGTGCACACTTGAGACCTCGGTAGCGGGTGATTTCGTTCTCCCTTGCCGGGATGCTTGCCCTGGAAGTCCAGAGCACTGGTGTCTAGCGCTACCGCGTACTACGCGTACGGTAGCGTGCCGGGTGCCCGGGGCGCGCCCGGCTACCCCCCAACGGGCGAATTTGTATGGCTACCGGGCTTGTATGACGGTAGACCGGGCAAGTCTACCGGGCCGGTCGGTAGGACCAGTCTACCGCTACCGCGCCGTACCGCGACAGCCCTAGTAGCTACTAACTAGGCTACAGCGCTCGAGCTCCGCGACTCGGACCGGTACCGCGAGTCGGGATCGGACTCGGGACTCGGGAGTCGGGACTCGGGAGTCGGGACCCAGCCGGACCGCGACGTCGACCGTGGACACCGCCGACACGCCGTGCACGTGACCGTCGGACTCCGGGACCGTCGGACGCGCGCGGATCCGGATAATATATATGCATGTGCATCGTTCAGACTCGGATAGCGCTAGCTACTGGTATGCTATGATAGCTACAGTGCACCCTATAGGCTATAGCTAGCCTAGTAGCAGTGCCGCAGTGCCTATCGCTAGCGGGCCCTAGGCGGCTAGGCCTGGTAGCAGGCAACTCATCAGCCGCAACTGCTGCCGCCTAGATTTCTTAGATTTCTTGTAACTGCCGCAGTAGTAACTGCCAGGCTGCCTTCGCCTAGATAACGCGACGTCGACGCCTCGAGCTCGGCGAGCTGACCGTACGCGTGGGACTCCGGGACCGTCGGACAGGCCGTTGACGTCGACAGCGTGGCACAGCGATGGCGCGGTCGCAGAGCTCGCACGGCGCGCCGGTCGCGCTGGCGGTCGCCGCTCTTCTGGGCCTCCTCGCGGTTGCCCTCGCCTCGGCGAGCGACGGATGCCGAGCGAGCCTCCAGAACCCGCACACGGTGCGTGTTTACGCCCACACAATCACGCATGTATCCGTACCATCCCGCTTCCGTGCACACATGCATCATGGCATGTATACGTACAAACAGATCTCAAATTTTAGACCACAGCCCGTCACAGCCTCGACACGCATACATATGCACCCGTTAGGAGATGTGCCGCATGTTTACTGTTACTCACGAGTCTCGGCGTCCGTATTCGCGCAGATCTGCTTCGCGAACGGCCGATCGGTCGACACGCATGCCCAGCCGGCCCTCGCGCACCACGCGAAGCTCCGGGCCCGCCAGTCGTCGCCAGGGCCCCACGACCGTCACCGCGGCCAGTCGCAGCACAACGTCTACGACCAGCCGCGTGTCTACCTGGTGCGCACGGCTCAAAGCCAGCCGTCACCCGGCAAGCACTGATGTGGGGTTATCGATGCTCCGGTCAGGTCCATGTCGGTGCCCCGCTGACGGTCCAGGCGAGGGCTGCGATCGAGTCGCACGCGGGCGTCGCTCTTGGTGGCTACATCCCGCACCACTCCTACTTCGTCACCGCCACGCCCAGCCAGGCCGAGCGCTTGCGGTGCGCAGTCAATTGAAATGAATTCGAAAACGTCTTTCTCGACTAGCGCTGCTCATGCGTATACCGTACTTATTTCGATTTCGAATCAAATTCGAATCTTGATAAGTATAACGTCGAATGATAATTCCAGCTTTGATTTTTTACATGCGCGTGTGCACGCAGAACGGCCCCCGGCGTGCAGTGGATCGACGCGCACCACCCCGAGCACAAGGCGCGGCCTCGTCCAGCTGCAGGCCTCAGGGCCTAGGATCGCCCCACGCTGAACCCCGCCCGGCCCCAGATTGCGCGCACGGTCGCCTCGTTCGCCGCCCAGACAAACGAGCTCCACGCGCACATTCATGCCGAAGGCGACCTCACTGCGTACGCCGGTGCGCGCGCGTCCGAAGTTCCGTTTACCGTATCTAGAGATCATCCATAGACGCATGCGTTCGGAAGTCTGCCTTCACAGTTTTGCTGAATCCGCGCGCGCGCGCGCGCGCGTGCAGCCGCTTTGGAGAAGGCGCTCCGGGGCGAGTTTTCTGGATCCGTGATTTCCGTCCGCCCCTCGCGCGAGGCGGTTCGCGTCAACTGCGGGAGTGCCGACCCCAGTCGCGTCTCCGAGCGTCTGGCGCACGAGGTGGTCATGGATTTCTTTTCCATGGATCGTTCGAATCTATCCACAGTTGAGCTCGAATCGCCGAGCAGCCGCTCGTGTCCTGGGTGGACGGAGTGTCCCGCTCTACGCTTCGCAACAGACACGCCGCGACTCTGCTGACATCCGGTACGGTGCCGCCTCGACTGCCAGCTGCAGAGGCAGCCGTCTGGGGCTCACCTGTGGCGCGCTCTTTCCTCCGCGTGCGCAGGAGTGGGAGACGGCCTCCCCTCGAGCAACCCCCTTTGGGCCCGCGGGATCCACGGAGAGAACCAGATCGTTGCGGTGAGCTCGAGCTCGAGCACGCATCGCTAGATATCGCAGAAGATTTTCAAGCGTGCACCAACTTAAACAAATCTTAAAGAACTGTACATATCTTGAGCGCTGATACTGATCGTGATCGTGAGTGATTGCAAACTAAAACTAAAAAACTAAGTTATTGCATGGATCTAAAAAGAAAGAAATTGCACGATAGTTAACTATCGTGATAGAAAGAAACTAAAACTAAGCTATTGCATGGATCCGGAAGGCATTCTGAGCGCGCGCGATCGCTATCCGCTAACGTTGTTTCGATCAGGTCGCAGACTCTGCCCTCGACTTCGATCACTGCTCGTTCCTCGAGAGCGGCAGCGACACGGCCAGGTGCGTGCGCCCCCGCGGTGCGGCGGCTCACTTCCACTGAATTTCAAACCATCGCTTGCGCGTGCGCAGTGCCTTCGCCTCTGCGTTGGCAGATATAACTCTGAAGGATACGAAAGATGCCATTCCGTCGACCAACCGCAAAAAGGTGCTCCTATGTATACGGCCCCAAAATATGATCGGATGTGACGTGCAACCGACACATTAATATTGCAAATTGTCAGCTGCTCCGGTACTGGATTTCACCGGCCGCCGACGCGGTATTCGACGAGATCAAATCAGATTCGCGGCACGGAACTCACGTCGCAGGAACGGTTCTGGTGAATTGTCAGATTTCCTTCCAATCATAAATGCGGCCCGCGGAGTGCTTTGAGCTGATGACTAGTATGCATGTGTCTAGGGCAAAGTCCCGACCGACTGGGCGAACGCGACGGAGGCCGCGGAGGTGCACGGCGGGCCCGTCCAGGGCGCCATGGCCAGCGGCAGAGGCCGAGTGTGCTGAGCGCGAGCCGCGCCCTCAGATGTCGAAGTACAACGGGATCGCGTACGAGGCGAAGCTTTTCTTCCAGGTCCGCTCCGCTTGAATTCGCGACCGATCATGGATCGCCAGCGCTTCGAAACAAATATCGATCTTGGATCGCTGTTGCCGTTCAGGGCTGCCTTGCATACGCCTGATATCGATTATGGCTGATGACACCGCCTGTTGCAGCACCTTGGCACTTTCGCTAAAGAAATGTCAACCCCCGATAGCTTGTTCGACCTGTTCCAGCCCGCATACGAGGTGAAACCGAACTCTGCAGCTGGGCTCGCAGCTGCAGGAATCCCCGGCCCGTGCTAACATTCCGCAACGTTGACCGGCCGCGGCAGCTCGGGGCCCGCGTGCACACGAACTCGGTGAGCGCCTTGAGCTCTGGGGCCCGCTCCGGGATCCCGGGCCATGGGCCCCGGATCCGGAATGTTTCAACTGACATTTCGCCCCCCATCAGTGGGGCTGCTCCATCTCCGGGTACGATCTCAAGAAAACCGGGTACGCGTTGCGCCTCGCCTTTGCATTTGCTCAACGCGTGCACGTGGTCCTTGTCTAAGTGAAAGGGGTACGGCGCGAGCAGCTGCAACAAATACAGCGCAGACGCAAGGAATGTCGACGCGTTCGCCTTCAGCCAGCAGGTGCGCCGGCACGCGCCCTGCTCGAGCTCCCTGCGTGTGGCCCTGGGCCTGCCCGTTGGCGCCGCCGTGGCCGGCCGGCCCCCGACAGGCGTGCGCTCAACGTTTTTGCCTTCAGGACATGCTGGTGCTCATCGCGGCCGGGAACGACGTGCGACCCCGCTCAGGACACACACCCCTAGGCCTCTTCGCTCACTTGCGCTTGCACTGCAGGGAGACGGGGGCGCCGCCAACGGCACTCTCAATGACGTGCGCGAGCGCGAGCTTGAGATTACAATGAGTTCACTCTCGCCGCGCCGTGCGGGAATATCATAGTATGAATTCGAATGAACACGAGCACGCGTGATTTCTTTTGTGGGGTGCTGGCAGCCGTCAACGTGCAAGAACTGCATCGCGGTCGGCGCTTCTCACAACTCCGTGGAGGCTTGGAAGACCCTCGGCAAGTTCGACGAGAAATACCGTACGGCCTCTGATCCTTGCCCGCCAATTTAATTTGTTGATTCTCAGCCTTTTAAGCTTACTACGTTTGAGCAGACGAGACATGCGTACCTTCGGACGTGTACTGTTCGGCCGCCACTTCGGGGGGATGGGAAGAGGGTGTGCAGTGCATTTGCGGTGCCCCCTTGGAAACTCACGCGCTGGCGGGCAGCCCGCTGTTGCGGCGATCGCATTGACACAAGCGCTTACAACCAGAGCAACATGGCCTGTGCGCGAACTCACTGTCGCGGAAATGTCCTGCAGCACAATCTGCAGCTTGGCATTTGCTCAGGATAAAGATCTAGGATTAAATTGTTCTTGTTTGTGGGTGTACATGTGGCACTGATAGTTTTTCCGTGCAGCATTCTCATCTCGCGGTCCTGCTCACGATGGGCGCATCAAGGTTCGCATTTTCATTGAACATGATCGAGCCTTCCATTCCGATCCCCGGGCCTTGTCTTCATCGTATATGCGCGCAGCCGGATCTGGTGGTCCGCATCTATTTCCTCGGCTCGATCAGGCGCGCGCGTGTGAGCGCGGTGCGCGTGCGCGTGCGCAGGCGCCGGGCTACAAGATCGTTTCGGCGAACGCGGACAGAAACTGGACGTGCGTCTAGATATCGATCTCGAGCTCGCGGGCCCCTTCCAATCGCACGTCGAGTCGCACTTCTGTCGACTTCATTCTAATCGTTGTTTCGTTTACGTTGCAGGTCGAACCAGTGCTCAGCATGTGCGCGGCGGACTTGTGTTCACGTTGCGCGCAATGCCATGATGCATCCGGATTCATTCTTGCAACGTGCTTCAGATGGCCCGGGCACGCCAGGCGTCAAGCCGGCTCTACTAGCGCTTCATGGCACGTCGATGGCAACCCCGGCGGTGAGCATTTTCGGATAGACATGGCGCGCGTACTATAGTTTGGGGTCGCTGGGCGCGATCATAATCAAACCGCCTTGGAATTTATTGCAGATGGCGGGGCTTGCCACTCTTGTTCGCCAGTATTTCGTTGAGGGGTGCGCGATGCGCATGCGTTTAAAGCATCATATTTATGCGTGATCATGATCTCGCACCGCATCGATATCAGATATTACCCAACGGGCTCCAAGGTTCGAGTTTTAGAACCATCTTCGAGCATATGTTCGGCCCAGCTTCGATGTACATACAACGTTAACCAAAGCCTGCTTGTACATGTTATGACCTCTGCAGACGGCCTCGAACGGATTCTCGCCTTCGAGCACGCTGATCCGCGCGGTCCTGACGAACGGGGCGCGCATGCTCGGCGGCGTTGTCACCGACGGCGAGCCGAACTTCGTGAAAATCGCGCTGCAGACCGAGAAGCCCGACATGTGCGCACGGCGCGCATCGAGCTCTGCGAGGGGGCGCGATGAAGTGCAGCGCACCAGGTACCAGGGATGGGGGCAGCCCACCGTGACGCACTCGCTGCGCTTCGCTGACTCCAACTTCTCGTGCGTTCGAACTCGCGAGTTGTTATAACAAGCTGTCGTGCGTCAATGGCACGGTCACACTTTCCCCCCAGGATGTGGTTCCACGAAAAGAACGTGACGGCCGCGAACCTCGGGGCCGCCTTCGAGTTCTGCGTCGACCTGACGGGGCAGGACGGCGGCGCCGCCCCCTTCCGCACCACCCTCGTGCGCCCGAGCTCGTCGCCGTCAGCGCGCGAGTGCTGATCGTGATCAATCCCCGACTCGGCGACGCTGTTGTGTACGGCTGTGCGGTGCAGGTCTACCTGGACCCCGCCGCAGAGGTCGGCGCCTCTCTGACCCTCATCAACGACATGGACCTCACCATCGTGGTTCGCCCTCCAATCATCCAGCTCCCTTGAGCTTTCGCGAACTTGCACGTAAAATATAAAATCCCTCTTCCCTCCATCGCGATCAGGAACTGGGCACCGGCAAGAAGTACTACCCCAACGGCTTGACGGTGCATTCGGATCGTGGTCGTTTTTATTTCAGCTGCATGCATATGCAGTCTCTCACAGCTTTCGCGACCGGCGTTCGTCGCGCGCAGGGGCCTGACAACCTCAACGTCGTGGAGCAAATCGCGCTCCCCGCGTCGGCGCGGGGCAAGCACACGGTCTCCGTCAACGTTACGACCTTCGCGTCCGCCGCGGACCTCGGCCCCGCCCTCTTCACGCTCTTCGCCACGGGCAACTTCCCGACGCCCACGGCCGGCCGCTGCGTCCGCGCCACCCCGTCCCCCTCGCCGCCCCCCTCGCCGTCCCCCAGCGGGACCCCCTCGCCGAGCCCCAGCCCGAGCCCCTCGCCTTCGCCTCCCGGCGGCGCCGGTACCGGTGCCGGCGGCGCCGCTAGCGCTCCCACCCCGGCGGCTCCGACCCCGGTGGCTCCGACCCCAAGTGAGCCCGCACACGGCCGCCCGCTGGGCGCGAGCGCCGCGCGCCACGGCTGATCCCCGCGGCGCGCGGCAGCGTCGAAGCCGAAGGCGACGCCGGCGCCGAACGTGGCGCCGGGCGTCAACGCCGTCGAGTTCGTCGTCACCCTCTTCGAGCTCCCCGGCGGCAAGAACGCCACTGCCGAGAACTTCGACGAGGAAACCGAGGCGAGTCTCCGGATCCAGACAGGGCGGCGCCAGCTGCAGGCGCCACTCGCGCTTGCGGCGGCTGCAGTGCCTCAACCGGGCTGCGCAGGAGAATTACATTAAGGGCGTGGCGGACGTGCTGAGCAACCCGCCGCCGCCGGTCGACAAGGACCGCATCTTCGTGACGGACGTGAAGGAGAAGAACTTGCGGCGGCGCGGCCTGCGGGCGACCTCCCTCGAGATCACCACCCTTGTCATCGAAGCGCTCGGCGAGAGCACCACCGGTCCCCGCCCCGCCTCCCCCTCCCATCTCCCCTTCGAATTCTCGGGCCGGGGCCTGATCGCGGGGGCCGGGCGGCGGGGGCGGGTGCAGCCTCCAAGTCGCTGGCGGCGATTGAGGCGCAGCTGCGGACGCTGGCGGCCTCGGGGGGCATTGACATCCCCGGCTTCAACGTCACCGCCTCCACCATCTCCCGCGCCCTCGCCCGTGCGCCCCCGGCCGTCGCCACCCCCGGCCCCTCCCTCCCCGTCCCCCGCGCCCCGGGGCCCGAGGCCGCAACGCGCTCTCTAACATCCCCGCCAGCGTCCACGGTGGGGTCGAGCGTGCCGTACTGGCCCGCGATGGGAGGGGCGGCGGCGCAGCAGGCGAGCCCGCTCCTCGCCGGCATCGCCGCGTTCCTCGCCGCAGCCGCAGCCTTCGCGCTCGGAATGTGAGGCCGCTGCACTCCGCTTTAAACGGAGCGATCGCAAGCCCGGCCCGCCCCGATCGCGATCGTCCCCCCTCCCCCCTCCCCCCCCCCCCCCCCCCCCTTCGAATACGTAACTCTTTCGATTTCGATTTCGATTCCGCCATATGCATGGATTCAGGCCTAGGATATCTAGATCTAGATCTAGAGATAGAATGTTGACAGCTGCAGGCAGTAAATGAGGGTGATGTACTCGTTGCATGATTAAATTCGGCCTTAGCTTGCGCATTGATTGTCTTTTATTTCCTGTTTCGAACTTCAATAAACCAGCCAATCGCAATCTATATATGTGCGCGGCGGCTGTGCACGTGCTCTCAAAGCCCAGAGTCAAAGGGCGCGGCCAAATTTCGGCCGTAAGAATTGTTTGTTTTTTATGCATAATCGGCCACATGCACATGTACCACCAGCTTCCACCAACGTTAACATGTATGGTGATGTACCACGTACCACATGCACATTTTCGAGCTCCGGGCACCGGTTCCACCAGCTCGCCGCATGCACGTGACCGTCGGACGTCGAGCTCGCATTCGGTGTAAAGAACTAGGAAAAGCTTAAGGTGACGAAGAGCCGATTGCAAAAAGACACAAAAAGGAAGTAGAGATCGAGCTATCAAGATCGATATCTAGATCTAGATCTAGACAGAGCGAGAACTTAAAGATCATCGCGATCGGACGACGTCGACGCGATATCGATAATTAATTCGACTCGGCGAGCTCGAGACGGAAATTTCTAGATCTAGATCTAGATCTGGCTGTGCGAGATCCAGTCTCGGACACGCGATCAAATTCAAACGGCCGAGCTTGACTCGGCAAGATCTAGACGGGGCAAGGCCTAGGAGAGAGACGTCGACACGAATTGGAAAAAAAGCGTAAGGTAAAAGTAACATCCATCGACGCTCATGATCATGATCAAGTATACCACTGCTGGCTATAGCACTGCAGCCGATTGCGATGAGCAGACTGACTCAGAAACCGGCGGAGCCTCGGAGAAAGAGAAATCACAGGAATCACAAGCAGGGGGGCAAGCCCCCCCGCACGCCCCATTTCTGGTCGCGATCGGTGACGCCGTGACGCGGTGACGCTGTGACGCCGACGATTCGTACGAACAGGCGCTTGCGAACGTGCGAACAGCTAGAGAGAGCCTAGCTTTCTTGGTTTCGCAGCTCTGGACGCCGTGACGTGACGCCGTGACGCCGACGAGTGCACGCCGACGATTCGCGCGAAAAAGCTTCGACCTTCTCGAGTGCAGGTCCACACAGCCTCCGGTTCAACCTTTAAAGCACATACCACAGCCTCCAGGTTCAAACCGCAGCCTCGTTGCAGCAGCCCTTCCTCTCGCCTTCGCGCCTTCGCGCCTCGCGATGGCCGGCCGCACCGTCACCCTTCTCGGTGCCATCGCAGCCATCCTCGCAATCGTCTCGTGCGCGGTCGCCAGCCCCGGCCGCCCGCCTGCCAGCTCAACTCCCCCGCCTGCTCGCAACGGTGCGCGTCTCTCCCGACTCGTCAGGGAATGCGAGATGAGGAATGCGCGTGGTCGGATCCCGGAATGCGATCGAAATCTGACGCGTGCGCATGCGCAGCCAACTTTGGCTTCGCCGTCCTCATACCAGACCAAAACATCCCCAGATTCTATGCGCGGTGGGACAAGGCGGCGCTCAACCAGAGCGTTGCGATCGCTCTCCCCTTCCAAGCCTTCGTGTCCGTGGATGACGCTGAGGGCGTCGACTTCACGGGCTACTCGGCGACCCTGGAGTGCCGCAACCTCGGGTCCGGCCCCGGCTTCGAATTCATCGGCGTCGGCTGCTCCGATCAAATTACCTGCCCTGAAATCACTGCAAATCCCCCGGTTTTCAACTGGCGCCCTAAGACCTGGGTTTATCGATTTGGCGTGCGCTCTGAGTTTGGGGCCACTCTAATCGTGCCGAATGCTGGTCCGTCTGGCAAATCAACCGCCCTGGCGCTGACTCTGTTAACGTTCCGCTGACACCGGCGCTTTAATTTGCAGATGGTGTTCTCCTTCCGCGCTCCGCGAACATCATCCCCTCGTGGAATGTGGGCGACCGTTACGCCTGCACCGCGCGCATCGTCCGCCCCGACGGCACTGTCTCTGCCCCCTCCGCCCCGCCGCTTATCGTGCGCGCCACCAAGGGATACGGTGCGTTGCTCTGAGATTCTCTTGGCGATACGTTCCGTGCCTTTTAGCTCATCGCACTAAATTTCGCAGCCGACATCTATGAGAACCCCAACTGCGACAGATCTGGCAGTTACGTGTACGAAGAATGCATCGCCGCCGTCGCTGAGGAGCAACCGAATTCCTACATCATTCAAAAACTACCCCCCCCCCGGTGCGCGCGAGCCTCGCATTAAAATTCCGCAGTTTGCAAATATTAATCGACGCCATGCGCAGAAAACCATCGTTTCTCGAGCCTTTTCGCTCAAGACCCCATCAATGCGGGCTGGGGCGAGCTAAACGGCGTCGATCTCAAGACGAGCGCCCTCATCCGCGTCGCTCTCCGCGCCAACTTCTCCGAGGAAGACGTCGCCAACGTCGATCTCAGCAGCTACTCGGCGATTCTGCAGTGTCGCAAGGTCGGCTCGGGACCTGGCTTTAACGCCACCGCCCGTGTTATCGACCAACGCGCCGCGGCGGCCCGTTCAACGTCCGCGCCGAGTTCGTTGCTCATCTTCTCGTTCCCATGGCTGGCCATGGTACGTATATACGTATTGGCGTTTAAGACGCAAGCATGATGATGAATTTAACTGAATCCGTGCTGAAGCCTCGCAGATGGCATCGATATTTCTGCTCTGGGCCTCCCGAACGTCCAGGAGCTCCCCTCGTGGAACGCGGGCGATCGCTACGACTGCACCGCGCGCTTCGTTCGTCCCGAGGACCACTCGCCTCTCTGGATGTACTTTAGGCCCGGGAGCGTCTCTGCTCCCTCTCCGAAGCTCGTCCTGCGCGTCACCAAAGGACACAGTGCGTCTATACCTCTTATAATTAATCCAGATTCGATACAAGAGTCGCTCATCGATCCCGGCAGACGACATCTATGGCCATGAGCACCAGGAATGCCACTTCCCGAGCACATGCACTGTCGCCGACGCGTACGACGGAGAGCTCGAGTGATTATATATAATTACCTGAGCCTGTCGACGTCTCTCTACCACGGCGCAGCTCGGCGCAGCTGACAGTTTGCACCGCTGAGGCTGCTAGCGCTTTTACATACTAGCTTCTCCGCTTCAAAAAGGCTTGTACATACTAGCACATACATACTATATAGCTAGCTTCTCCTTCTAGTCTCGTATGAGAAGGAGACTCTGATCATGAGATCTAGAAGTGTTAACGCTGCGAGTCTCGCCACTTGGTTAGCTCGTACCTCTTGTGCTCTCGACTCTTGCCAATCAATTATCGCTTCTCCGGATCTTCGCGATCGGGGCACCATTATACATTCGGTGACAGCGCTTCCGCATGCGCAATATAGGCTTGCGCTTTTTGTCCTTTAAGGGTCTAAATGGCGCACGTGCACGGAATACCTTGGCAGTATTAATTCAGGCTGATCAAAACACTGAAAACCCTGCATATCTAATTCTGAAATATATAGCAAGCGCAGCTAGCATAATATAACTATAGCTACCAATAATAGCACCCAGCTTCCTACGGTACAACGGGGCCCTCAGTTCGTGAGGGGCCCCTCCAGCGGGGGCCCGGGTACGATCCCTGCATGTGCGCAGGCGCTGTCAGCTGGAGCCTCGTAGGAGGACACCAAAGCTTAAGCCGCCCCGCGGCCGAGCGCGCGCGCACCGGCGCGCAGGATGGTGAAGAGTATGGCGAAGTAGATGAGAATGTACAGGACGCGGAACACCACGAGCGCCTGCGCCGGGACGGCGGGTTATAATCATCAGGCGCCCGCTTCATGATCAGCGGCTGCTTCTACTTCTATATATAGCTTGAAATTCGAAGCGATAATCATTCATGATCAGTTAATGAAAGGGGCGGACGAGGTCGAGGTTGTCCTCGACGGTGTCCGGGTCGTAGTCCTTGATGACGACGAGGCCGAAGAGGAACTTCTGCGGCTCGAAGCCCGTCCGCGAGTCGTCGTGCGCGTGCGACGCCACGCTCCCCCGCAGCTTCTTGAACTGCGCGCGCGCCCGGCGCGGCCCGCGTCGGTGCCCGTCGAAAGGAGCGAAGGGAAGCAGAGCGGGGAGCGGCGCGGCGGGGCGCACCCAGCTCTGCTGGCGGGGGGCGCGGGCCGGCTTGGCGTCAGCGTCGCGGGCAGCGGGGAAGGGCAGGTTCGACTCGTGGAGCGAGGGTTCCTTGCGGGCGGGATCCGGATCGGCGAAGGAGTCGCCGTGGGGCGCGGAGGAGTACGATACCGACTCGACTCGCAACGGCGGCGCGTCGGGCGTCCTGGGGTCCATCATCGGGACCCCCGTCCCGAGCGGCAGCCGCCGCGCGCTCTTGTTGCCGGGCACCGGCCCCGCGACGCCGGCGAAGGGGTCCGACTCGGTGATGCCGGCCTCGGCGCGGGGCGAGCGCGCCGGGCTCGTGATCGTCATTGCGAGCATCGGGTCGGCCGGAGCGACGCGGTTGTCCTTCTCCTTCTTGGCGGCCTTCTCGGCCCGCTTCGCCTCCTCCCGCGCGTTTTTAGTGAACGACTTGCGCATGTCCCGCACGCCTTGCGCCGCCTGCCAGAACATCTGCAGCGTCACCTGTATAACCAGGATCGAGAACTGCGCAACGCCGAGAAGCCCCGCGTCAGAGCTTCCCTGCCAAAGGCAGCAGCAACAGCGTTAAGGCTCTCGCCTGGAAGGCGTAGACGAAGGCGATGAAGGCGGTGAGGCGGCAGAGGTACGCCACGGGCGGGAGGGCGTCCAGAACGACAAAGGAGTAGATGAGCGTCCCCACGATCGCCGACGAGACGAGCTCCATCTGCGGGGCCGCCGCGGCCGCGGGGCCATATCGTGAGCGCCAATGCATTTGGGCGATTTTAATGTCTCAGAAGTCGTCGTCGTTATTCACCTTGTAGTCGTTGTCGAAGGCGAGGTAGAATGAGAAGTAAGAGGAGAGCATGAGCATGGCGAGGGGGAAGATGATGTTCGTCGAGTGGTACGTCGACCGCCGCTCCGCGTGAAAGTACACCTGTCCGGGGGGATTAGCTGGGCCGGATGGAAGCTTGAGGGCGGAAGAGGGGTCGCGCACGGTGAGGCGGGAGTAGTCCTGCGAGATGCCGCCCGACACGTTCCCGATGATCTGGTCGAGGTTCTTGAAGATGAACGTCCCGTCCTGCGGCCGCGCGCGCGTGTCGGATCCGGAGCGGCGAAGCTGAACTTGGAGCGGCGGAGCTCGAGGCGAGGCGGGACGCACGTCGATGGCGTTGAGGACGCCGCGGACGGACTCGACGTTGAAGGAGGCGTTGCGGGCGTCCTTCCAGTTCGTGAACACCATCTTCCCCGTGTTGTACACGCTGCGCGGCCGCCGCCTCAGCGGCGCGTGCGCAAGCCTCGCCGAACCGACAGCTGCAGAAGGGACGCACGAAGACTCGAGGCGGACCATCATGAGCTGCGTGTCGAACGGGAACTCCCGCACGTTGATCGCTGTGCATGCACGCGCGCGGCGGACCGTCAGAAGCCGGGTGGGCGGGCAGCGCTAGCCGCAGCCCTCGCACCGTCCCAGTTGACTCGGATCAGGTAGCGCTCGCTGCGGAATTGGGAGTTCGGAGGGGTCACCGGGGAGGAACCCATCAATTGCGCGGTAGATCGGAGCCACGGCGCGCGCACATCATTTGAACCATGCCGCGGTCGACGCGGAGGCGCTGCGAGAGGTACTGCGCGCACAGGCAGTTCAGCACAAACGAAAACGGCAGAGAATGGCCTGGGCGGACGCGGGGCGTGTCGCGGGCGTTGGCGAAGACCAGAGCGGGATGCCAGATTTGGCTCGTGAAGCTGTGCGGCTTTAAGAGAACAGCGATGGATCGCGAGAGAGGGCAGGGGCGCACTTCCAGTTGAAGAAGGTGTCGCGGTAGGGGGCGAAAGACGGGTCGTACCACTGTGTGACCTGGCTCGCGTCCAGCGTGAAGATCTGGTCCGCCTCGTTCGTCTCGTACACGTTGTTGATCTGGGAGAAGGCGCGCAAATATGAGTCGGAGCGCCGCAAACGATGGACCGAGCGACATCGCCACACACCTGGAGAACGACGGAGACGGGGACGGGGAAAGTGTCCATGATGGTGCGGGGCGTCCCCGTCGCCTGCTGCAGGAGCCGCCGCGCCCGCGCCAGCGTCCGGTTCGCCCCCTCAGCGGGCGTCGCCGCTGTTGACGGGAGAGTCCTGCGCAGGAATTTCAATGTCTGCTGCATGCGCCACGTCAGCACGGGCGAAGCCGGAGCGGCGCACGTGGCGCCGGACTGGATGGCGAGCAGAACGGCGTCGTATCTGACGCGGGAGTCAGGACGGCGTCCAGCGCTGGATAATGGCAGATTGGGGGGCCTGTACCCGAGGGGCGGGAAGGGGATGCGGTTGGACTTGACGACAATCGCGGCCGAAGGGAGCGTGATCGCCGCCAGCTGCGCACGCAGCCGCGCCGTCAGCCCCGACGGGCGAGGGCGACGCGGGCGGCGCGGGCGGACGGGGATGGAGAGGTCGGCGTAGAGGCCGGTGAGGGCGTCGGCGATGACGACGCCGCGCAGGTCGAAGGCCGTCGAGCCCGCCACCGTCAGCGGCGCCCCGTTCGTCTCCTCCCCGTCCCGGATCTTGTACCGGAAATTGAGCATCTTTCCATTGCAATTTCGAGTCAACGCGGGAAGTCGGAAGCGCGAGCGGGGAGCATTGGGGTGCATCGCACCCGCGGGTCTCGGGCATCGAAGGAGACGAATTCGGCGAGGCCGCCCGAGGAGAGGTCGATGCGCGGCGGCGTCGCCGGCGTCCGCGGGTCCATTGTGATGTCTCGTGTGAACACCACCTGTGGCGTAGCGTGAGGACAGTTGCAGAATTCGGAGGAAAGAAATCATCGCTCGGGCGCGCCTGGATGCGGATGGCCGGGGAGGAGGCGTCGAGGGTGCGCCCGAGGTAGGTGGCCGTCACGTCGAGGACCTTGGGCGGGGAGGTGAAGACGAAGAAGGGGAGCGCCCGGGACGTCGGCGCCGCCTTCAGCGGCCCCGCGCGCGCCCCGAAGACGCCGTCGCGGCTCGCGAGGGCGCTCCCCGCCGGCAGCTCGACGCGCGCCTCGGCGTTGAGCGCCGGCGGCACCGCCTCGAGCGGCACGAAGGCCCGCGGCGAGGCGGGGTCCAGCCCGCACGCCGCCCCCTCCGGCACCTCTGCGCCCCGCCCCGTTCGATCCGCCGCACTTGGCGTTAGAGCCGAGAAGCGCACCGAAGGCGAAGAGGACGCCCGGGTCTCGGAACTGCGGGCCCGCGTCGTAGCCGCTCCCCTCGATCAGCGCGAACGGGCCCAGCGTCCCCACCTGCGCGCTGTGAGTGCCTGAGCCGAGGTGAAAATGCAAAGCGAGGGCACCAGAACGTTGAGGCGGAGAGACTCGCCCGGGACGCGGTCTCCCAGCAGCCCTCTCTGCGAGGGCGTCGGATGCAGGGCCGCAAAGACGGCAGCAGTCAGGCGGGGCCCGGGCGCCGCACGTCGAAGACGGCGCGGGCGGTGGCGTTGACGGTGGCGGCCCCGCAGCGCATCGGAATGTACGGCGTCCGCGACCCGCTCGCAAGCTGCGCCACCGGCAGAGGCCGAATATCAGAGCGGAACGCTAATCAAAGCCGAAACGGGGAGCGCGCCTGGACGGCGACGGGCTGGTCGTAGAACACGGCGATGTACACCACGTCCTTGACCGTCGCCGCCTGCCGCGCGGCGTCAGCGGCGGCGGCGGTGCAGCGGGGTGGCAGCGACGGCGGATCCGGAGCAGCGGCAACGGGGCGGGCGGGCCTGGACGTTGGAGGAGTTGAAGGTGAGGCCGGCGGCGGAGAAGAAGTTGGTCGTCGCGAGGAAGAACGTCCAGTTGCGCACGAAGGGCTCCCCCGAGTAGATCGTGTACTGCCCGTTGCTGCCCCCGCGTCAGGACGAAGCAGCCGTCAGCTCGGCGCGGGCGGGCGCGGGCGCACAAGAGCTGGTCGACAGGGATGGAGGTGCGGTCCACGGCGGTGGCGCCGTCGAGGACGGCGACGAGCGACCAGCCGCGGGTCGAGGCGTTGGTCTGCGGCTGCAGCGTCCCCGCCCCGACAGTCTGGTTGGAGAGGGGTCCGAGGGGGACCGACGGGTCCCGCGTGAATCCACACTTGGCGTCCTTCTGCACTCTGTACGCGAAGTTGACCCACGAGACCCGGATGACCCCCTGCGCGGATGCCGTGAGTCACGGAAGTTGCGGGATCGTTAGGCCGCTGGGGGGCACCCCCGCGTAGCCCTCGAGCGTGTCGAACGCGTCGACGAAGGAGAAGACGGCGGGGGAGGAGCCCGGGCGGCCGGCGCCGCAGGTGAGGTTCAGGTAGGGCGTCCCTGGGGCCGGCGCGGTCCCGTTGGCGCCCGATGAGCCCCGCACGACGACCGGCTCCGAGTAGACGAGCGTGAGGTACACGAGCTGGTTTGTGAAGGCGACCTGGGGCCGAGCGGACGGGCGTCGGCGTCGGGCGGGGAATCGAAGCGGGGATCGCGGGGGCGCCGGGCACCGTCTGCGGCGTGTAGGAGCTGCCGGCGGCGAGCTGCGCGGCGGCGGCGTCGCGCGGGTGCGCGCCGAAGGTGAAGAAGACGCGCAGGACGCTCGGGTCGTCCGCCTGGACCTGCGGGTCGCGATCGCTCAGACGGGCGGGGCGGCGCGATTCGCGTGGGCGAGCGCGCCAGGAACTCGGGCGACTGAGGCTCGGGCAGGTCGACGACGACGGGCGCGTTGTCGAGCTCGGCCACGAGGCCCGTCGCGTTCTGCAGGGCGAAGACGCGGAGCGCCCCGCGGGATCCGAGGCCGCACGAGTCGCCGCGGACGACGGACGCCGCGAACTGCGCGTAGTGGACGCGGGCCGGGAGGTACGTGGCCGTGTCGAGCTCCTCGCGGGACACGACCCGCGCGAACGTCGCGCGGTGCCTCACGGGGCCGCCGCCGTCGCTGCAGGTGTACTGGAAGGAGGGCGGCGGCGAGCCCGGGAGGAGCTTGACGGGCTCGCGGAAGCGAAGCTCGAAGGTGAGCGGCTGCCCCGGCAGCGCGACCGGCACGGCCGAGGCGCCGCCCGTCGTCGTGCCGTAGCCGGCCGCCGTGTTCCAAGTCGAACCCGGCGACGGCGCCGTCGCGTCGAACTGGCCCATGACGACGGCGCCGACCAGTCGGAGGCGACGAGGGCGTCGGGGGCGCCGTTGCGCATGCGGACGCCGGCGACGGCGGGCGGCGGGGCGGAGACGGCGAAGGCGAACTGGGCGCGGGCGTTGCCGCCGATGACGGCCTCGGCCTGGCGCCCGTCGAGGACGGCGACGACGCGATCCGCGTTGGAGACGGTGCTGTTGACGAGCGAGATGGTCCACTTGTTGCAGTCGTCCCCGCGCGTCACGTTGTATCTGCCGGTCGGTCGGATCAGCTGGGCGAATTGGAGATACCGTCGGCTCTAGACACCTGAAGAGGAGGCCGCGGAGGGGCAGGCCGGCGTCCTGGGACGAGCAGTCCGCCCAGGGGCCCGTCATCCCGTCGCACTCCACTGCAGCGAAGCAGGCGACATCGATTAGGCGAAGCAGCACGGGAACGGAGAAGCTGAAGAGGCGCGCACGGAACTCGGTGTCGGGAGCGTAGGGGGCCCCGTCGGGGGAGCCGAGGCAGGGGAGCGAGGGGGCGTTGCGGCACGGGTACACGACCTCGTAGAAGCGCGCGACGCGCGATGCGCCGCACGTGAAGGCGAACGAAGGGACTTCCGCGCCGGGAAGAACCTGTGGCGGGGCGTGAGCGGCGGCGCCAGCTCAGATCTGGAGAGAAGAGCGCGCGCGCGCCTTGACGGGCTCGCTGTAGGCGATGAAGACCTGGAGGACGCCGCCGGCGCCGAGCGCGCCGAACTGCACCTGCAGGCCGATGTTGTCCAGGTAGGTCGTCGTAGGCTTGACGGGCGACGCCGGGTCGATGCGCGCACGGAACCCGACGACTGCGCCGGCCCGGCCCGGCCCGAGCTCAGCAAGAGCGGGGGCGGCGCCGAGGGGCCGACGAGCTCGAGGGGGCGCACTGGTCGGGAGGGAGCGGATGACGGTGCTGTACTCCATCGGCCGCCACGCATCGTTCATCGAGACGACGGCGGTTGAGGCCGGCGCGCTGTCGGCGTCGGCGACGATGGTGCCGACCAGCGGGCTCCCCGACTCAAAGTTCCCATTGTCGCACGTGTCCCCGCGGGCCACCGTGTAGTGGAAGAGCAGCCCGGACGTCTGCAGCGCCGGGGAGACGTAGGACGCCGCGACGGGCGGGACGGTGGAGGGCTCCGCCCACGCCAGCTCCCGCCCGACGGAGGAGCCGACGCAGGGCTTCTCGGGCGTCGCCATGCACGGCTCGACCTTGCCCACGAAGGCGAGCGGCCGCGTGCTCGCCCCGCACGTGTACATGAACGCCAGCGACGTCGTGTTGTGCACGGGCTCCGTGAACGCCGCAAAGACGAGAAACCGCGTGCCGAAGCGCGAGACGGGCTTGTAGCCTGCCGGCGGAGGGCGCCGTCAGCCGCCGGCGCTGCCGACTGCGGCCGCGGGCGGGGCGGGCGGGGCGCACCGTTCGAGCCGGTGCTGTCGAGCACGTATTCGGGGGCCGGGCTCGTTTCGGGGTCAACGGTAGACCGCACGGAGAGGAGGACGGGGCGCCCCGCGATCAGCTGCCGCGCCCGCGGGTTCAAAGTCGTTCTAGAGCGGGGCGGGAGGGCGGGCGGTGGCGGTACGGACCATCCGTGCGGGGAAGTTCGGCGGTGTTTTGCCGGAGAGAGAGAGGCCGTGGATGCTGGGGCTGCTCCGGTCGGCTGGCGGGTGCGTCGGCGCGGCGGCGCGGCGGCCTGGGCACAGGGGAATGGGCGGCGCGCGCGGAGCGTCGCACCAGTGTCAAAGATGCCTTCGAGTGCGCTGGTGGCGGCGGAGACGACGCAAGCCACGCCGCGCTCCACCGCGTAGACGAAGCTCACGACGGGCGACCCGTAGACCTCGGTCGCCCGCGCCATGAGCTTCACCGGCTGCACGCGTCACGCGCGGCGTTGGTTAGACGCAGTCTGCATTCGTGGCGGCATCGGCGGCGGTGGCCGCGAGACGAACCGTCGAGCCGCGCCTGCACGTGATGTTCAGAGCTGCGCGCCGGGTCGCCATCGGGTCGCCCCGCTGATGTGGGCGGGGCCGGGCGGGGCGGGGCGGGGCGGGGCGCACTGGGGCAGTCGCCGGAGCAGCCGGTGATGGTGACCGCCTCATCGAACGTGACCCTGCGAGGCGCGCGCGCCGCGTCGGCGCGGCCCCCACAGGCGCGGGCGGCGGGGGCGGGGGCGGGCCCCGGCCGGCGCACTCGATGGTGAACGAGTCGGTGCGCGCCGCCGTGCCCAGGTAGATGTCGTTGTCGGGGGCCGGAAAAGGAGGCACAAATGAAGTGCTGTCAACCTGCGCGTGTGCGCCGCCGTGTGTCATGATCATGAGCGCGCGCGGATCCCCCCCGGCCCGGACTCTAGATGATCTGAATTCGAAGCTGCTCACAGTGATGGCGGCGGCGCCAGTAGACAGGCTAATGACGATGCAGACGAGCAAGATAGCTGCCGGCGCTGAGGTCCGGGCGTTGCAGGCCCGCGCACGGGCCCAACGTTCTGGATGCATCCGTGGCCGTGGTGCCAGAGCGCTATAGCTGTTGCACTTGAAAGCCTTAGCTATAACCACTCGACCGGCTAGAGAGCGCTGTGGCTGCTGTGCTGGCCAACCTGGCGGCGTCGCTTCGGACAGCCGGATCGCTGGGGCTGAGCTGTAGCTGAAAACAGGCCCTGATGAGGCTAAAGAGGCCGCTATATGCACGCCTCTGAGCCCCCCCTGCTGGCTGAACGCAGCGCCGAACCGAGCACCGTTATGGAAAGCGAGCGCGTACCCCGGCTAGCGAGACTTGCTCTCCCTTCAGCCGGATGGCGGGCTCAGCCGCGGGCAGGAGGAGCCCGATCACGTTTCAGGGCCTTTCGGAAGAGCTGTCCGCCGACCGCGAGTCCAGCTTCGACATCTTCGAGCCAGGAGGTCCCGCGCGGCGAAGCACGTCGGTGCGCGGCCCCGGATTTCTACTCCAGGGGCCCGATGCGTGTGAGAAATGGTTACATCATCCGCCGCTTGTGCCCGCCTGCCGGGATAGCTAGAATCGCGGGATCCTCGACACGCTAGCTCCGGCGCGGGGGGGCTGACGCGTTCGCAGGCGGGCAACCGCGCGGCGGATCTCATCGACAAGCTGGCGGACGCGCTGCCGGGCTCGGATGAGCCCGAGTGGACTTCGCTGGATCCGCCCGGGCCGGGCAGCACGGGCTCGCGCACGCCGCGCGGCGGGGCGAGGCGGAGCAGTCCAACGGACTTCGGGACGTCCTCGGCGCAGAACGAGCGGCCGGATCGCCGCCCTCAGCTGCTCGTCCCCGTCGCCGGCATCGCGGGCCTCAGCCCCGCGAGCGGGGCCGGCAGCCCCTTCCCGCGCCCGGCCGCCGGCTCGCCGCGGGAGCGGACCCTCTGGAGCAGCGCGAGCCCGCGGCGGCGGAACTCGCTGCAGAGCTCGAGCCCCAGGCCGGGGGGGTACGAGGACGAGGCCTTCGAGGCCGACGAGGAGTTCGAGGACGAAGGGGAGGAGGGGGGGGACGAGGAGCACCGGCTCGAGGAGGATGAGGAGGGCGCCAGCGTCCCCGAGGAGGAGATCGAGGAGGAGGCGCACCCCTACCCCCCCGCGCCTTCCCCCTACCCCCCCACCTGATCCTCCCCCCTCCCGCCCCCTCAGGTGATCGACGTGAGGTCGCACGAGGAGGAGGAGTTCTACAGGCCGGAGCCGGCGGCTACGTCCCACGCCTCCCTCTCTGCATCCGCCTCCCTCTCCGTCCTCGACCCGGGAGAGGCCCCGCCGCCCGCCCCGGCGGCCGCGGCCGACGCGTCCGCGGCCTCGTCGTCGTCGGTTCCGGTGGGGGACTTCGTGCTGCGGGCGGCGCGGCCGGCGACGGCGGCGGCGCTCAACAGCTCCGCCCTCCTCGCCTCGCACCTGCGGCGCCAGTCTGCCGCCACCACCGCCGCCGACGAGGAGGAGGAGGCGGAAGACGACGAAGAGGAGGAGGACGAGGAGGCGGAGCAGAGCGGCGGCGGTGCGCGGCGCCGGCCGCCCCACGCAGCGATCCGGCGGCGCACACAGCTGACCCGCGCCGCGCAGCTGGGGGGTCCTTGGGCCCACCGGAGGCGCCGGCCGAGGCGAGCGGCGACGCCGACGAGGTCTCTCCCACCCTCCACCATTTCTTCGCCCCGCAAGCTCATGCTCACGCGCCGGCAGGACGAGTCGGTGGACGCGCTGGTGCGCGAGGTCGCCGCCGCGCAGCGCCGCCGCTCCGCCCAGCGCGCCGCCGCCTCCGCCGCCCGCGGCGACGAGGCGGTAGAGGCCGAGGAGGAGGAGGCCGAGGAGGCGAGGGCCGTGGTCCCCCGCGCGGCCGCCGGCGAGCGTGCGTCCTCTTCGACGCTCTTCAGCGATGCTGCGCTGGGTTCGCGGCGCTGACGCGGGCGGGCGGGCGCGGCAGTGCCGGCGGGGCGGGCGTCGCTCTCGCCGGGGCGGCTGGCGCCGCTGGCGGGGGGCGCCCCCCTGCCCTCCCCCGTGCTCGCCCGCCCCGGCGGCCTCGACGCCAGCCTCCTCATCTCCCCGGACGACTCCGTCGAGGGTACGGCTCCGCCTTTCCCGACGAACGTTCCTCTGAGGAGCCGCTGAGCTGACCCCCGCAGTTCTGCTGAGAGAGCTGCGGCACAAGGGCCCCGCCGGCCCCCGCGCGCCGGGCGGGCCCGCCCAGGGCCTGGAAGAGCGGAACGAGGATGAGGAGGAGGAAGGGGACGAGGTCACCGAGCAGGTACGGGCGCCGAGCCTTCCTCCCGCCCGCCCGCCCCTTCTCGCCAGCCTCGAGTCGGATCAATCCGGCGCGCAGTGCGCTGGGATCCTGGCGTTCGCGCCCGCGGGGCCGGGCTCGGCCCCGCGCTCCTCCCCGCCCTCTTCGCCCGGCCGCGGCGGCGGCGACGACGACTCGGGCAGCGACGCTCCGGCGGCCCCGCCGGCCTTAGCGGGCGGCCTCCGGGCCCGGCCTCGGCCCGGGCCCCGGCCGCGTCGGGGCGGCCTGCTGCGGGGCGGGGGCGGCGGCGGCCGACGAGGAATTTGAAGTGGATGGGAGCGTCGACGAGGAGGCGGAGGAGGAGCATGCTGCGCCGCAGCGGGAGGCTGTGCCGCAGCAGCAGCAGCAGCAGCAGCGGGCGATACCGCCGCCCCGGAGCCGCAGCGACTGGGACGACGACGAGGACGAGGACGAGGGCGGCGCGGGCCGGCGGGGGTCGTCCGCCCCCGCCGACGAGGAGTACGACGACGAGATCGCGGAGCCGGAGGAGCCCGAGCCGGATCCCGAGCCCGAGGCGGGGCCGGGGCGGGAAGGGAGCGAGCGGGGCGGGCTGACCTCGGGCTCCGAGGCCGAGTGGGGCGCCCAGAGCGCCCAGGGCGAAGAGGAGGAGAGCGAGGGGGGCGTGCTGGACGCGGAGGACGCCGAGGAGCGGCTCCGCGAGGCCGAAGCGGAGGCGGACGCGGAGATCGAGGTCGCCGGCCGCGCCATCGAGGAGCAGCAGGAGCAGAGGGAGGCGGCCCGCCGCGCCGCG
The DNA here is from genome assembly GCA_004431415.1 of Cyanophora paradoxa. Classification (NCBI taxonomy): domain Eukaryota; class Glaucocystophyceae; order Cyanophorales; family Cyanophoraceae; genus Cyanophora; species Cyanophora paradoxa. Next base: position 192,394 of record QPMI01000038.1, read on the forward strand.
GAGGAGGCCGCGGGCGGCCCTCGGGGCGCGGCCCCGCGGCGGCGGTCGCTGCCGCGGCGGCTCGCGAGGAGGAGGAGGAGGAGGCGCCTGGAGGGAGGAGGAGTGGGGGGCACGGGGTCGGCGCCCGTGTCTCCCATGAAGAGCCCGCAGGCCGCCCGCGCCGACGAGGAGTTCGACGTCGAGGGCAGCGAGGAGGATGAGGCGGCGGCGGGACCCGGGAGGCCGGCGCCGGCGCACGGGCGGCGGGCGTCGGGCGGTCGACCGTTTCCGGCGGCTCGGGTCGAGGCCCCGCGGCGGCGGCCCTCGCGGCGCGCACAGCCCCGGCGGGCGGCGCCGGCTCGGATCCTGAACGAGAAGAGGAGGAAGAGGAGAGGGACGGGACGGGGTCGGCGCCCGTCTCGCCCACGAAGACCCCCAAGCGGCCCGCGCGGACGAGGAGTTCGATGTCGAGGGCAGCGAGGGGAGGAGGAGGCCGGGCGCGCCGCCGGTCCGGTGGCCTCCCAGCGGCGCTCCTCGGCCGCATCGGCCGCCTCGGGCGGCTCCGGGCGGGCCCAGCGGCGGCGGCCCGGGCCGCGCGGGCGGCCGAGCGGGAGGAGGAGGAAGAGGAAGAGGAGAGGGACGGGACGGGGTCGGCGCCCGTCTCGCCACGAAGACCCCCAAGCGGCCCGCGCCGACGAGGAGTTCGATGTCGAGGGCAGCGAGGGGAGGAGGAGGCCGGGCGCGCCGCCGGCCCGGTGGCCTCCCAGCGGCGCTCCTCGGCCGCATCGGCCGCCTCGGGCGGCTCCGGGCGGGGCCCAGCGGCGGCGGCCCGGGCCGCGCGGGCGGCCGAGCGGGAGGAGGAGGAAGAGGAAGAGGAGAGGGACGGGACGGGATCGGCGCCCGTCTCTCCGATGAAGAGCCCGCAGGCGGCCCGCGCCGACGAGGAATTCGAAGTGGAGGGAAGCGAGGAGGAGGAGGAGCGCGGGCCGGCCGCCGCCCCGGCGGCCTCCCAGCGGCGCTCCTCGGCCGCATCGGCCGCCTCGGGCGGCTCCGGGCGGGGCCCAGCGGCGGCGGCCCGGGCCGCGCGGGCGGCCGAGCGGAGAGGAGGAGGAGGAGGAGGAGAGGGACGGGACGGGATCGGCGCCCGTCTCTCCGATGAAGAGCCCTCAAGCGGCCCGCGCCGACGAGGAATTCGAAGTGGAGGGGAGCAAAGAAGAGGAGACGGCGGTAGCCGGGCGGCCGGCGCACGGGCGGCGGGCGTCGGGCGGGTCGGCCGCTTCCGGCGACTCGGGGCGGGCCCCGCCGCCGCCGCCTCGCGGCGCGCTCGGCGGCGGCGGCGGAGGAGGAGGAGGAGGCGGAGGCGGCGGCGGAGGCGCGCCGGCCCCCGCGGGCCGGTGAGGACGAAGCCTTCGAGGTGGACGAGGAGGAGGACGAGGCGGAGGCGGAGGAGGCGCCGCGCTCGCCGGCGGCGGCGCCGGGGCGGTCGGTGCTGGAGGCCTCGGCCGACGAGGAGTTCCCCGTGGAGGGCAGCGGCAGCGAGGGCGAGGCGGCCGCGCCCGCCGCCCCCGTCCCGGCTTCCTCAGCCCGGCGCAGGCCGCGGCGCCCTCTGGCCTGCCCCGATTCGCGGGCGCAGCCGGCGTCTTCGTCGGTTGTGGAGGTGGCACTCCCGCCCCTGCGGGCGCCCAGGCGCCTGCCCCGGCGGCAGCGGCGGCGGCGGCGGCCCGAAGCCGGCGGCGGCGGGTACGAGGAAGAGGAGGCGGCGGAGCCGCTGAGCGAGGCCGAGGAGATCGAGGAGGAGGAAGAGGTGGGGGAGGCGGGGGACGAGCTGTACCGGAACGACTTCGACGACGACGACGAGGAGGAGGAGGCGGAGGCGGGGCGGCGGTGGTGGAGGCCGCGCGGGCGGCGCCCCGTCGCCGTCGCCCTCGCCCTCGCCCTCGCCCTCGCCGCCGGCGGCGGCGGCCGTGGCGCGCCCGCCCGAGCCCGAGCCCGAGGGCTCCGACGACGACGAGGAGGGCTCAGACGACGACGAGGAGGTGGAGGACGAGGGCGTGGCGTCGCCAGCTGAGTCGGGCTCGGAGGAGGCCGGCGGCTCCCCGCGCGCGCGGGGCGGGGCGCGGCGGCCCGGCTCGGGCCCGCTGGACGGCAGCCTCGTGGCCGCCCGCGAGGCGCCACCCTCCGACGACGAAGACGAGGACGAGGGCGAGGAGGGAGCAGAGGCGCCGGTGCCGGTGCCGGCGTTTCCGGCGCCGCGGGCGCCCGAGGGCGCCGCTGGCGGTGGAGGTCCCCGGGACTCGAACCCTCCTCGAGGGCCCCGGCAGCTTCACGGGGACGCCCGAGTCCTCGGCTGCGCCCTCCCCGACCTCCTCGGCCGGCGCGGGCGCCGGGCGCCACCGGCGCGTCCCCTCCGCCTCCCAGCTCCTCGCCCTCCAGAAGTGAGCGATCCCCGTTTCGCTCCGCCTGTTTCGCCCGTCTGACCCGCGGCCGGCCGGCCGCGCAGGGCCGCCGCCGCCGCCGTCGCCTCGGACCCCGCCGCGTGCGCGCCGGCCCGCCCCGCCCGCCTTCCCTCCCTCGGCCCTCTCTGAACCTACGCGGCGCAGGCGGAGCCCCTACGCGGCGAGCGACGGCCTCGACGAGTCCGTCTTCCTCGCCGGCCTCCCCGCCTCCGCCTCTGCCTCCGTCCCGGCCTCCCCCGCCTCCGCCTCGGCCTCGGCGTCGGGCACGCTCAGCGCGGGGCCTCCCCCGCGCCCCACCGCCCCCGCACTCGGCCCCGCGGCGCGGCTCGGGCGGCGGCTCGTCCGACGCCACCGCGAGCCACGCGCTCGCCGCCGCCGCCGTCGCCGACGCCATCCGCGGCTCCTCCACCTCCTCCGTGCGCCCCGCCGAGTTTCGCGAAGTTTCGCCCGCGCGGCTCACACTGGACCGCTCGCAGGTCGCGGCGCACGGGCTGATGCCGGCGCCCTCGGCTCGGGCGAGGTCACGCGCTCCGGGTACGAGGAGGAGGAGCGGGCGCGGGCCGCCTGCGCGAGGAGGCGGGGCCGCCATCGTCGCCCTCGTCGACTCGTTCGCGGCGGCCCGCGAGGCCCGCGCCGCCACGCCCCCGCCCGGCCCCTCGCCGCCCGCGCAGCCCGAGCCCGAGCACCGGCGCGGGCCGCGAGACCCGCACGAGTCGGGGCCGGCGCCGCGCGCCCCGTCCCCGGATCGCCCTTCCGTCACCGCCCCGCTGCCGCCTCGGCGCCCTCGCCCGCGGCGGCGGCGCCCGCGCCCGCGCCCTCGGCTCCGGCGGCGGCCCCGTCGCCTGCCTCCGCCACCGCCGCCCCCGCGCCGCTGCGGAGCCGGCGGTCCCTGCCGCAGCGGCTCCGCACGTCGCCGCCTCGGTCGCGGCCGCGCCTTCGGCTTCGGCGGCGCCCCCAGCGGCCGCGGCCCTCGCGGGCACTGCCACTTTGGCCTCGCCCCCAGCGGCCGCGCCCCAAGCGGCGGCCCTGGCAGGAACTACTGCTTCGGCCGCGGCCGCCCCTTTGGCTTCGGCGGCGCCCCTCGCGCCCTCGTCCGGAGGCGGCGGCGCGGCGGCGGCGGCGCCCCGCGCGCCCCGCCGAGCCCCGAGCAGCGGCCCCCGTCGCCCCGTCGCCCCCGGCGGCAGCGGCGGCGGCGGGCAGCCCCGGGCAGCACCCTGCGGCCGCCAAGCCGGCGTCCCTCCGAGCTCGAGGGCCGCCGCCGCCGGCTCACCCTCGTCCAAGCGGCGGCCGGACTCGCCGGGGTGCCCCCACCGCCGCCGCCGCCCCTCCGCCTCCTCCTCGCTGCCCCGCCCCACTCGTGCGACCTCGGGCACGGGCACGGCCGCCGGACGCCGCCCTCCCCGCGTCCCCTGCCGGGCGATGCGGCCGGCCGCCTCGTCGCTGTCCCGGCCCGCCGCCCCGCCTACCAGCCCCCGCCCCCGTCCACCTCGGCGCCTACGGGGCCGGCGGCGGCGGCGCCTCCCGCCCCCTCGCCCCGCCCTCCACGGGCCCCTCGTCTTCCGGCGCCCGCGACGGGCCCTTCGCTACGCCGCCGCGGGGAGCCGCTGGCGCCGCCGGACAGCTCTCCTCGGGGGGTACCCCCCTCCACCAGAGCCACTGCGACTCCCCCGGGGTGGCCCTCGCCGGTACCCCCCGCTCCCCCGGCGTGCCCGCCGCCCTCTCCGGTACCCCCCTCCGCAACCCGTTCCTCACCGACCCGCACGCCGTGCCGCCGTACCCCCGCGGCGGCGGCGCCCCTCGCCCGCTCGGAGTCGTCCCCGTCTCCGCCCTCCACGCCCCCGTCCTCGGACGAAGCGGCGGCGGCGGCGGCGGCGGCGGGGCGGGCGGGCCCCGGGCTTGGCCCCTCGCGGGCCGAGCGACTCGAGGCCGGCGCGGCTGCGATCATCGGGCGGGGCCGCGGCCGCCCCGGCCGTTCCGAGCGCGACGACGAGCCGCAGCCGCCGCAGCCGCAGCAGGGGCGGCGGCGGCCCACGACCGCTACGGCCAGGCGCGCCCCGCTTCGTCCTCCTCCCGATCCCGATCCCCGCCCCGCCGCTCGGCCCTCGCCCACGGCCGCCCCGCCTCCTCCTCCGCATCCCGCTCGCCCCCGCGCCGGGACCGTCCCCGGCGCCCGCCCCTCTCCCGCTCGGGCTCCCGCTCCCCGCCCCGCGCCTCGGGCCCGGGCTCGGGCCCGGGCCCCCGCCGGCGCGCCTCGCGCTCGCCGCCCCCCCGCTCCTCCTCCTCCTCGGCGTCGCCCCAAAGGGAGCCGTACCCGGCCGTGCCCCGCCGCTCCACCCCCTCGCCGACGCGCCTGCGGGCCACCGACTTTGCCGCCGCCTCCGCCAGCCAGCAGGCCGCCTTCCGGGTAGGCGTACCCCTCTCACCTCCCCCCCCCCCTTCCCTCGCTGATCCCCGGGGGCGCAGGCGGCGGCAGCGCAGCGGCAGGCCGCCCTCGCCGCGCAGCGCGAGCTCTCCGCCCGCCTCCTCGCCGTGCGATGCCCAGTACCCTTCCAGGGAAACTTCTCCTTTCTGACCGCGCGGCTCGCAGGCGTCCGCGCGGGGCCGCGGGGAGCCCGGGGCGGGGCGGGTGGCCGCGGGGCGAGGCCCCGGACGGCCGGCGGTCTCTCCGCCGAGCAGCGGGTGCGCCCCACCCCCTTTCTCTTCCTCCCGCGCTCGCGCCCACGCCCCAGCGCAGGACGCCGTCTCTGCCATCCGGCGCGCCGCGGCCGCCGCGGAGCGCCCGGCCGCCCCGCGCGCCCCGCCCAGCGCCAGCGCCGGCCCACGCCGCCGGAGGGCCCCCGCCCGAGTTCGTGCCTCTGGCGGAGGGTGACTTGGCGCTGGTGCTGCGCGCCCTCTGCGGCCCGCGGGAAGCGGGGGCGGGGGCGGGCCCCCGAGCCCCGCCCTCGCCCGCCGCTTCCAGTCCGAGGCGGCCCTCATCCTCCGCTCCGCCGCCACCGCCGACCCGTGCGCCCTTTCGATCGCGTACCCCAGAACAGAGCCCGACGTGTCACGCGCGCAGGGGCCCGCCGCCGGTGGTGCGGCTGGAGGACGTGCTCGCGCAGCTGGCGGCGCGCCTCCCGGCCGGGCCCTCGCCCTCCGAGGGCCTGGGCCCCGCCTGCGGGGGCGGGCCCGGCTCGCACTCGCATGCGGGGGGCGCCCAGTGCCCCTGGTGCGCCCGCGACCCCGCCCTCCTCGAGTCGCTCCTCTCCCCCGCCGCCGCGGGGCGCGCCGAGGGCCTCGCCTAGCCGCCGGGGCTCTGAGATTTATGAGGCGTGCTACGGTACTTCTACAGCTAGATTGTCACAGAGTGGATGACGTCGACATGTACAATCATTGAATTTGCATGTTGCGATCTTGAGCTTGATCATAATCGATATCATGATCATGATCATGCACCACTATTCGCGATCGCACCCCGCGCGCGCTGCGGCAGCGCCATCACGGCATTAATTCCCAGCCGGCGTTCACGGCGTATGCCAGGCCCCGCCCATGCACATGATCATGAATATTTATATAATTAATTCGAACCACTATTCGCATGCACCGCTATTCGCACGCCGCACTGCGGCAGCGCCAGTAATTCCCAGCCTGGCTCGGCCTCCGCAGCAGGCCTGCGACCCGATCCCCGGGGCCCAGTGTCTAGAATCACTCTTGATCATGAGGCCTAGGCGAGCCACGGCCGGAGACTCTGAGATGTCGACCAGCGGCGGCCAGAATCGCAGGCAGGGTATCATAGTATCGATCCACAATAACGCTGTGCCTTAATGATAATACGATGATCATGACTGAAATCCTACCAAGGAAACTGAAAACACACACGAGACTTCTGGATCTCGTGTCACTGACTCGGTGATCATGAGTCGACGGCGTTGGCATGCACGGGACGCATGCGGATCGCAGGCCCGACGGGCGGGGCCTCGCTGGCCAAAAAAAAGGAATGGAGGAGGAGAGGAAAGGGAAGGGCAGGGGAGGAGAAGGTCCGGAGCAAAGGGACCGCGCCGGCCGCCGCCGCCGGCCGGGCCGACTAGGAGCGGACGGCGGCGAGGAATTCGCCGCGGAGGACGCTGTCCTCCTTGAAGGACCCCAGCGTGACCGTCGTGACCGTGGATGCGCCGGTCTTCTGCACGCCCCGCATCACCATGCACATGTGCCTGCGCGCGCGCGGGCGGGCGGGCGGTCGGGTCGGACGGCCGGTCGGCTCGGGCGGCCGGGCCGCGGAGGGTGCGGAGGGCGCGGGGCGGGCGGGAGGGCGGAGCGGGCGGGCGCACGTCGCCTCGACCATAACGGCGACGCCCTTCGGCTGCAGGACCTCCTGCACCGCCTCCGCGATCTGCTTCGTCAGGCGCTCCTGCACCTGCGCACGCGGCCCCGCGGCGGCGTCAGCGGCGGCGGGCCCCGCGACGGGGCGGGGCGGGGCGGGGCGCCCGGCGGCGGACCTGGAGCCTCCGCGCGAACATGTTGGCGATGCGCGCGAGCTTGGAGAGCCCGATGACGCGCCCGCTGGGCACGTAGGCGATGTGGACCTTCCCGTAGAAAGGAACCATGTGGTGCTGCGCGCCCCGGCGTGAGCCGCCGCCGCCGCGGGGCCGAACGCGGACCCAGAGAAGGAAACAAAAGGAAAGAGCGGCCGCCCTGCGCACCTCACACAGGCTGAAGAGGTCGATGTCTTTGACGAGCACCATCTCCTCCGCGTTCTCCTCGAAGATAGCGTTGTTCACGAGATCTGGCGTTCTGTCGATGAGAGGCTTGCGAGGCCGGCGAGACCTGGCGCGCGCGCGCACCGCTGAGGCTTTCCCGGTAGCCCGAGGTTAGGAAGGACAGCGACTCCGCGACCCGGTGCGGCGTTCTTCGCAGGCCTGCGAGCGGGTTTAAGCTAGAGCGCTTTGGACGCAGCGAAGCCCGCCGGCGCTAGCCCCGGCGCGCACGCCCCCACGCGCGCGCCCTCTGATCATAGGGATTTCAAGCGCGCACCCTCGCGCTCGACGTCCTCGCCGAGAGCTGTGAGCACGCTCGACATGGAGATGGCGATTGATGCTTTGTCGGGCAGGCGGTCCCGGAGGGACATCTTGTAGGAGGGGATGGCGTCGAGGCTGGAGTTCGGGGCGGGGACTACGGGAGGGACGGGCGCTGCGTGATGGTGCGTATGGGCGTGAGCTGTGTCGTGGGTGTGCGCCTGCACCGACGCGAGAGCCGCCAGGGCCACTATGAGCAGGGCGACCTTCATCACCGCGCGGCGCGCGGGCGCTGCGTTCGGGCACGATCGACGCGCTTCGTGTGCTGGCTCGGATGCAGGCAGCGGAACTAGCCTCGTCGCGCGCGGCTACAGTTTTTTTGCTGCGCTGGTGCAGTACCCCTCGGATTCGTTCGCAGTTGCGAAAATGCCACGCGAAAAATTGAGTGAATTCGATCAATGTTGCAAAAAACTCGCAGCGAAGATGCTATGTACAAGTACAGACGGGAGTGGGCAACCGCACGATTCGCAGCTAACGCTAGTGAAATGAATGAACAACGAAAGCTTGATGATGAAGCAGCGAAGGGCTGGCCCGTGTCCACGAGGCCGTGGGGGGGCGGGCATGAAAGCGACGGAAGCGATATCGAAGTCGATGGAGCGGACGCAATGGATAGATGGGCGGGAGCGGCGGCAGGAGCGCAGCTTGCGATCGAAATCGCGGGGTGCCAGCAAAGGCCCCGCCGGGCGATCAGGAGGGGTACGCGGAGGGCCGGGGGCGCATGAGCCTCTCCTCCAGGAAGACGTGTACCCCCGGATGGGACGCCTGCAGCTGGCCGGGGCGTGAGGCGGGGAGGGCAGAAGGCGGACCGGAGGCCGGGGGCGCGGGGGTACCTCCTTCAGGGCGACCCGGGCGGGGTGCGACGTCGGCGGGCTCAGGTGAAGCCGCTGCCGCAGAAGATGTCAGAGCGATCAAATCAGATCAGATCAGATCAAATCGGAGCGGACGGACGGAGAGGGGCGCCCCCGCGGCGAGGGCGACGCGGACGGCGACGAGGGTGGCGGAGGAGAGGCGCGGGCAGGCGGCCGCCCCCAGCTCCTCCAGCCGCGGCGCGATCGCCAGCAGCCGCTGTACCCCCGCGTCCCCCAGCGCGTTCCCGCCCACCTGCATGCTCGAAGTTAGAAAGAGAGAAGGAGAAAGATGGATGGGTTAAGGGGCACGCGCGTGGATGCGGCGGAGGGAGGGGCAGCGGACGGCGAGGGCGAGGACGGCCTCCTCGGGGAGGCGGCAGGCGGAGAGATCCAGAGAGGCGAGGCGGTGCAGGGCGGCCCGGAGGGGCGGGAGGGAGGCCGCGTCGAGGGCGGGGCAGAAGGAGAGGTCCAGGGACTCCAGCGCCCCCCCGAAGGCCCGCAGCGCGGTCAGGCGCGGGTTGTGGCGGAGGCTCAGGGTGGCCAGGCCCGGCGGGAGGGGGCCGAGGTCCAGGTCCCCGGCCAGGCGGCACGAGGCGAGCGAGAGGGAGGCCAGGCCGTAGCAGCGCGCCAGCACCGCCCGCACCGCGTCGTGCGAGAGCGCTGCGGGGGTACAGCCGGCGCTCGTTGGGGGGTACGCGTGCGGGGAGGGATGGCCGGGTACGGTGCGGCGCACGGGCGGCGGTCTGGGAGAGGACGAGGGTCCGGAGGTCCGGGCAGTGGGCCGCCAGGTGCCTTTCGGGAGGGGTAATGAGATGGTGGGGGGAGGGGGAAGAAGGCAGAGGGGGGTACGGGCGGACAGGAGGAGGTCGTCGTCGACGTCGCCGGCGCGCGTGAGGCGGAGGCACTGCAGCCGCGCGCCCGCCGCCCGCGCCACGCCCCCGCTCGTGAAGTACGGCATGTCTGGGGGGGTACGCAATCGGCGGAGTGGGGGCGGGGGGAAGAAGCGGGAGGGGGGTACCGAGGAGGGAGAGCTCGTGGAGGTCGGGGCAGCGGTCGCCGACGGCGGCGAGGGCGTCGTCGGTCATGTCGGGGCAGAAGCTGCGCGGGGGAGGCGAAGGGAAGCACGGGCCGAGCGGGGGGCGCGGGGCGGGGCGCTCGAGAGCCGCGGCGAGGAGCGGCGGGCAGGCAGGCAAGCGGGCAAGCGGGCGAGCGGGCGGGCGGCCGGGCGGGCGAATGCAGCGGGCGGCAAGCGGGCGGGCGGGCGGCGGGGAGGCGGCGGGCTTAGCATCTACGTTGGGCAGCAACGGGCCGGCGCCTCAGGCGCACCTCAGGCGGAGGATGCGGAGGGAGGGGGGGAGCGACCGCAGCGCTGCGGGCCGAGGAGGGGTCAGCTGCAGCGCGGCAGCAAGGGAGGCCGGGGCCGCGTCCGGATTCGAACCGGGGGCGACGGGCGTGATGTGCTCGAGGTCGAGGGCGATCAAATTGGGGAGGGCGGCGAGGAGGGGCCCCAGGGACGCCGGCGAGACGCGCTCGCAGGAGGAGAGGGAGAGCGCGGTGAGGAGCGGCCGCGGCTTGGCGGCGAGCACGGCCAGCGACGAGTCGATGAGGCCCGAGCAGGCGGCCAGGCGCACGGTCGTGACGCCCCGCTCCCCGGCCCGCCGCAGCGTCAGCCGCCACTCCTGCCCCGCGGATCGAATTCATATAGACTCTAAGTTCGAATCAATTCTCCTCGCACCTCGGGGGTTAGGCAGCGCACGGCGCTCGTCTCGTCGACGACCAGCGTCGAGCGGGCGGCGCTGGCGGTCGCGTCGCCGGCAGAGGAGCGGCGGTGCGGCACGAACGGCGCGTCGCTGCCGGAGCTGGAGTCCTTTCCCAGCTGCGTGATCGCGCTCACCTGCGCCCCGCCCCGCGCGGTGAGAAGGATTCCGAAACCAGGTTCAAATCTGGGTCCGGGCTAGGCACCAGCTGCTTGCAGGCTGCGCGACGGGCGTGAGGCACAATCAGATGCGCACTGCAAATTATAAGAAACCACTCACCGTAGGAGACGCCGCGCCACATGCTGCCCGCATCCGAGCCGCGGCGCGAACGCTCGGTCGGCTCCGCTTCTGCCGCGGGGAGCGCCGCGGGCGCGGGCGCGGGAGCCGGGAACGTAACGGAGCGAGGCATTGCACGCCGCTGAACGGGAGCGCTGCCGCTCCGCGGAAGTGGTTTTGCGGGCGTCAATTCGAGCGCCACCTCGCCGCCGGGAGGAGGGCGCGGCAGCGACATTCTCTCTATGTATCCCTGAGCCTTGCACGGCTGTACCGGCGGGAGGCTGGGCTGCTGGACCTCGACGACGCTTGCGGCAGCGCTGCGGCCTTTCTGCGAGCCGCCCGCCTCGATCTCAAGCGCGGGGAGCTCGAGCGACGCGTGGCGCTTCGTGAGGGAGGCCATCGGGCGGTAGGCGGGCATCGCTGGCCGCGAGGAGCTGCTGAAGTGGTTGGCCCTGCGTACCCCCACGGCGACCTCCGCAAAGCTTGCTGCCGCGTTGGCAGCGGCGCTGCTGGATTAAAGCCATGTTAGGGACGGTGTGGAATCAGATACGCTCTGCAGCGAGCGCCTGGGAGGCGACCTTCGACGCGGGGAAACCACCAGCCTCGCCGTCGCAAGCGGCGCAGGAGGAGGGTTACTCGCTGCTCCCTGAGAACACATGCGTGGTGGATTCGCCCCAGATCCTGTTTGACGAGCTGCCGCTGCCGGGCGACCCCGAAGCCCTGCTCAACTCCCTGCTCCTCGAGGGCGACGCCCCGCCGCCTCTGCAGGCGGCTTCTGCGGATGGGAGCGCGCGCTCCTCGTTCGACAGCGTCGCAAGCAGCAGCGCCTCGCACGTCTCTTCGCATGAGGACGGGTTGGCCAGCTCGGCGCTGATCCAGCAGCTCCTGGTGCCTGCAGAGGAGCTGGTAAATGAGCTGCATCCCGCAGCAGCAACGGCGGTCGCTGCGGCCGGCGCGAGCGGCGGCCCCACGCCAACCGCGCCGCGCTCTCCCCAGCTGCAACCGCAGCAGCCGCCAAAGCAGGCGCCGGCGCCGGGCGCTGTCCCCGTCGTGCTTCCGGGCGCCACGCCCTTCGCAGTCCCCAGGGCCGCGCCCGTCGCGCCCGGGGCGGTCCCCTTCCGCCCGCCGATCGGACACCTCCCGCTCCCCGCCTCCGCGGCGGCGCCCTGCCCCTCCGGGGGCCAGCGGCCCATCAAGCCCCGGCCCGACGGCCGCACCTCGCCATGCATCCCCATGGACCTGAGCCCGGCGACGCCCGTCCCCGCCACCCCACCCCCGCCTTCCCCGCCCACGCCGCCTCCGCCGGCCCCGCCTCCGCCCCCGCCCCGCCCGTCCCGCTGCTCTTCCCGCCGCCGCCGCCGCCGGCGACGTTCGTGCACGGCTTCGCCCTGGATCCCGAGCGGGCGCGAAAGGAGCAGCGGCTGATGAAGAACCGGGAGGCGGCGGCCGTCTCGCGGCAGCGGAAGCGGGCGCACCAAGAGGAGCTCCAGGAAGAGGTGGCCGCCCTTCGCGCCGAGTGCGCCGCCGAGCACGAGCGCTGCGCCGTCCTCGAGGCCGAGAACCGCATGCTCAAGGGGCAGGCGCGCCCCCCGCACGCGTACCCCCGAGACGCCCCTTCCCCCTCCTCTGAGACGCACCCCCCAGGTCTCGTTTCTGCAGGGGCTGCTGGCGCAGGTCCACGGCCGGCCCGGGGGCGCCCCGGGGGCCCCGGGCGCCTTCGCGGGGGGCCCCGCCTCCCTCGAGGCCCCCGGCATCCCCGTGAGCGTACCCCCCGAGGCCGGCGGCAACGTCTCCCGTACCGCCACCCTCCTGCTGGTACCCCCCTCCTTTCTCCTTCCCGCTCCCGTACCCCCGCCCACTCCCCCCCCCTCAGGTCGTCTTCTGTTGCGCGGTGTACTTCCACCCGAGCCACGTCGGGCCCGGCGGCATCTACGGCGTACCCCCCCTGCCCTTCGAGCGGGCCGGCGGCCCCGCCGCGTTCCTGGAGGCTTCGTGCGCGCCGCCCCTCGCCCCTCCCGAGAGCCCCCGAAGCCTCACACGGGGCGCGCAGGGCGCAGGGCGCCGGGCGCGTCCTCCTCTCTGCGCCAGCGTCGGACGGGGCGGCCGGCCTCTCCCCCGCCGAGCCGCCGCCCCCGCCGCCGCCGCTGGTGCCGCCGCCCTTGCCCTCGCCCTCGCTTGGGGAGCTGGAGGGGGCGTGGGCGGCGCGCTCGGGCTGCGCCCTCCTCCTCGTCGCGGGGGCCCTCCTCTGGCTCTCCGCCCGCCGCCTCCTCAAGGGTCCGCTGCCTGGCCCCGCTCGCTCCGCTGTGCCCTGCCCGTGGCCCCTCTGAGCTGGCTGGCGCAGGGGCGCTGCTGCGGGTGTGGATGGGGGTGTACGTCCTCAAGTGCCGCACCCTCGCCCTCACGTTCTTCGGCCGCCGCGCAGCCGCCCTGCCCCAGTGGGGCAAGGCCCAGTAGCCGCCGCCCCGGCCCGCTTCCCGGCCGGCGCCCGGCCTTCCCAGGTCTTCCCTCCCCGTCGCCGCCGGGCCGGGCCCCGGCTCGGCCCAGCCCTAGAGGCCTCTTAGGCTTGTTAACGTTGCAATTACCGTCACCTCTCTGCACACCCCGGGGCCCGGCCGCGGGGCCCCTCTATAGCCAGATCTAGCATTGAAATCATGAATTAGCTCTCCCGGCCAGCCGCGGCGGGGGCGGCCCCCTGGCCCACCGCCGGGCACCAGTACCCCTCAAGGGCGGCGGACCTACACGGGTACCAGTAGCTCTAGGCCTACCTCGATGGAAGCCTCCGAATCGATATCCGAGCCGCCGATCCTCAGGGCCTATCGGCCGGGGTACCGCGCGGGCGGCGCCGGCGCCGGCGCGGTGCGCGCGCGCGCGCGGCCGACGCCGGCCCTACGGCCGCCGATCGCGATCGCGGAGTTGCAAGTCTGATCGCGAGTGTTTTTTCTCGGATCGGACTCCGACCCGTACTCCGGGATCCGGAGACCGGAAGTCCGATCGAGGCTCCTCGAGCTCGCAACCGCTCCGAGGCTCTCAGGAGTCTCAGCTGCAACGGCTGTCACTGCCTGTCAGCCCGCTGCATGAGCAGCAAGTTGCCAGCAACGTTAACAGCAACCGTTGAACAGCAGCAGCAGCAGCAACAGCAGCAGCCCTGCAGCAGCTGCAGGTGCTGAACAGCAAGGCTAGGTTGCCAGTTGAAGGCTTCAAGGCTCAGCGATGTCGCAGCAGTACACGTGCCACACAGCCTCCACCTGCAGCAGCTCCAGCGCCGTCAGATCCTCCCCCAGTCAGCCTGCCACGAGGGTCATCGATATCAGCACGTGCGTATACGTACCGGGATCGCTCCGAGGCTCAGCCGCGCGCGTTTTCGAATTCGCTGGCGCGGTTCGCGTACGCGTTTATCACCGCTGAATCTCTGGCCCGGGCGGCAGTTGCAAGACCCTGAACGCCAACGCCACCCACTACGTAACATACCCTACCCAGGGCGGCACCTGCACCGCGCTCCCCCACCTCGACGACGAGTCCCAGGTCGGGACCCGACTCAGATCCATAATTTGTCCGACGTCGACCGCCTCCGACCCGATGCCCCCGCAGCTGGTGGAGGAGGACTTTGCGGCGGAGGCGGAGCTGGACGCCGCCGAGCTGGACGCCGCCGCCGACCTCGCCAAGATGGTGCCCCCGTGGCCGGCCGCGGATAATCAGTCATTTCTGCTGTGCATGCCCCTTCCCGATCGCGAGTCGCAGGTGGAGGCTGAGCTCCTCGCCGCTGATGCATAGGCATATGCGTGACGTCGACGGCCGGCGCCATTGGCCCAGCGCCGTCACGCGTACGGCGTGGACGTCCGCGCTGGCGACCGGGGCCCATGGCCAGGCCTAGGCACGGCGGTCCCGGCGCGGCGCCAGGCGCGGCCCCGCCGGCCCCGATCGAGCTCTCTCTCTCTCTCTCTGTTGTAATTAAACTTGAATTTGAAATTTAGCACATTTAGCGACAAGGCGCCGGCCGCGGCAGGCAAACTGAACGCGTAAGCGACGTCGGCGAGGAATGACGATGGTGCGCAGGGTTGAAATACGAATACTTAGTATGCAAGTAGACTAGACTGGACACTAAGCCTCACTACGTAAAGCACATCGATCCGAGAGGCGCAGCACTGACTTCGAAGGCGGCCGGCGCCGACGAGGACGGGCGCCGCGCCTGCCTCAGCCGCCGACGGTGACGTTGCCGCCGCTGGACAGGACGAGGGAGGCGCCGCCGGCGACGCGGATGCGGGCGGGGTTGGGCAGGCGCAGGCGGATGGCGTGGACGCCGTCGTCCGCGACGTAGAAGGCCACGTCCTGCTGCGCGTCCAGCAGGAGCCCGTCCGGGAAGCCCGTCGGGAGCGCCGCCCCGGAGGGCGCCGCCGCCAGCAGCAGGCTCGTCACCTCCACTGCGAGAGGGCGGGAGTGAGGGGAGGGGCGCGGGGGGGGGGGGGGGGGGGGGGGGAGGGCGGGGGGGGGCAACTCGAAGCGCACGTGTGTTCATGTCGATCTTGCGGATGTAGTTGTTGCCGTTGACGACGTAGACCGTATGCGAGAAGGAATTGTAGGCGATGGCGCCCGACATGTGCGTGAAACGCCTGCGGGGCGCCGGGGGTCGGGCCGAGAGGCCGCGGGCGGCGTCCGCGACCCTCGCGCGACACGCACGCGTTCGTGCCGAAGCCGTCGACCCTCGCGGCGCTGTTCGCCACGCCCGCCACGGTCGTGACCGCCTCTGAAGCGAGTGTCGAGGGCAGCGCCGCGAGCGCCGCGGCGGGGGCGGGGGCGGGGCCGGGGCGCGGGCGCCGGCGCACTGGTGACGGGGTTGAACTTGCGGAGGACGGTCGCGTCCAGGGGGCTGCCGGCGGCGCCGGCGAGGTCGGGGAAGAGCAGCTCGCCCGTCCGCAGCGCCACCGGCTTGTACGCCTCTGCGCCGTCGGCCTCTGTGAGGGGCGGGGCGGGCGCGCACGGGCGGGCGGGAGACGGGGCGCACCTATGAGGGCGCTGGTGCCGACGCCGTCGGCGGCGGTCGAGGCGACGCCGTACTGCCCGGCCTCCACCGCCAGCACGCCGTCTGCGGCCCGCGGTGAGCCGTGGCGGGGGCGGGGCGGGGCGGGGGCGCACCGGAAAGGCGAATGGAGAGGAGCTGTCCGCCGTTGGCGGCGAGCACGAAGAGCACCCGCTCGTCGGGCGAGAGGGTCTGGCCGGCCGGCGCGTGAGGGGCGCGGCGGGGCGGAGAGGGAGGGCAGGCCGGCGGCGCGGGGTTGCGCGCGCGCCGTCCAGTAGGGGTAGTGGATGGGCGAAGAGAGGGCCTGTCCCGCGACGGCGGCCGCCCCGACCATGTTGCCGCCGATTGTCGTCACGGTCCGCGTCGCGACCTCGATGCGCCGCACCAGGTTGTTGACTGGGGCCCCGAGCCCAGCGCGTCAGCGGGCGGTATGAAGGCTGTGGCACGTATGCGCACTGTAGTCGGCTGCGCAGGGCGGGCGGGTGAGCAGCAGAGGGGGGCGGGGAAGTGGCGCGGCTGCTGCGCGCGGGGCGCGCACCGACGTAGGCGTAGCGGCAGGCGGAGTCGAGGGCGACGCCGGAGGGGTCTTCGAACCTCGCCGCCGTCCCTGCGCCGCGCGCCTCACCCGTGAGCGCGCGCGCGCGCGCGCGGCGGCTCGCGCGCACCGACGCCGTCCACGAAGCCGACGTCGACCCCGAAGCCCGAGGTGCCGGCCGGGCTCGCCGTGGAACCGGCGAGCACCTCCAGGGTCCCTTGCAACGGTCCCCAGTCTGTGCGCCGTCCGGTCGGCCCCAGCATCGGCGCACGGGCGGAGCGGGGCGGCCGCTCACAGTAGAACCGCAGGATCGCGTTGAAGCGTGGAAGGAGCATCCAGGATTCGTCGGCGCAGATGGCTCCGTAGCCGGAGAGGTAGTCGCCATAGGTCGCGTCCCCGAAGTTCAGCCCTGGGAGAATTTGGGTCGCGCCTTCTGGCTCCAGGGGCACGACGCGCTGTAACGCCGCTGCCGATGCTATGCAGATAGTCAGCAGCAAGAAGCAAAGCGCTCCGCGCCCCTCCTTGAGCCGGCGCGCTCGGCCCGGCGCTTTTCCTACTTGTGACGTGGCTTCTGAACAACTTTAACGCTAGCTGCCACGCACCCGCGAGCGCCAGGACGATCGCAAACGCCGATAGGAGGCTTGTATGCCTCCTCGCCATGCTGGAGCTCTGGCAAAGCGGGGAGGTAACTTCGCTGGGCCGATCAGGCAATCTCCTCGGGGCTTTACAGAGTTCGAGCACGCAGAGCGCAACCTTAAGCTTCCTGCAGCCGATGCTTATGCTATGTGCGCCGATGGTATGCCACAGTTGTGCTGGCTGGGAGCCGAGGTCAAGGACGGGAAAGGGTCGGATGAGGGGGTACACTCTGATAACCCGATGCAACCGTCGGCCGGCTGGGGCCCGCCGCCCTCGCGGCGGGGCCCGCCGCCAGAGACATGGGGCCAGTGGACACGTAGAAGCTGGGCCGACTTCGATCCGCTCAACAACGTGATGATCAAGCACAGCCGCCGTCGATTCTGGCTCGGCTGGTCGGCTGCGATCACACTCGCGTTTGGTACGTGTAATATAGATGGTTTCGAAGTCATAGCTAGCGTTTTCGCTGCCCGCCGAGCCCCCGAAAAGCCCAGCTTCGCTTCCGGCGCGAAATCCCGAGACGTGTTCTCGCGGGCGGGGATCTTGAACCGACGCCCCTTTCGCAGCGCTCACAGAGATCGGCATCTTTGGAGACCTGTTCAAAGAGCTGGCGTGGTTCGGGCTGCCGTCCTTCTTCGCCATCGTCTACATCATCTCGCCGGCCGTCGCCGCCTTCGCGCTGCACGTCCTCCTCGAGGTCTTCTTCTTCAACGGCAGCGAGTACCGACGCGTTATGGTCCGCCGCCCCGCGCCGCCCTTGACCCCGGTCGGGCGAGCCCTTGAGCGGGCCGCGACGAGCAGAGCATGACGATCGGCTGGGTGGTCGTGCCCCTCGCGTGGGTGCTCCTCGGTGTAGGCTCGAAGCTCAGCAACCAGCGCGAGTGGTGCGCCCGCGCGCGCCGGCCGCCCCCGGGCGGCCCGCGCCCCCGCGCCCGTCCCTCCCCGACCGGGGCCGCCGCCGCAGGTACGCGGACACGCTGTCGAGCATCGGGGCGCCGGCGGACACCGTCCTGCAGCTGCGCAACAGCCCGAACGTCGACCGCCTCGTCGTCTTCGCCATCCTCGAGGCCATCTTCGCCGTGCGCGCGCGGCCCCGGAGGGACCTCGCGGCTCTCGAAGCTTAGCCTCTGGAGCCTCCTGGAGCTAGTCTAGAGCCCTCTGGATCCTTTGTTAGAGACGGCCACCGGCTTCCGGCCCGCCTCTGGCCTGCCTCACCGGCCCGCCCCCCGCCCCGGCGCGCAGACGATCACTTTTGGCATCGTGTGCCGCTACAAGACGATCCCGCGGCCGGCGGGGCCCCGCCCTGGAGATGGCTACGCCATGCCGCCTGGGAACACGGAGGGGGCGTACCCCCCGCAGCTGGGCCCGCAGCAGCCGCTGCTGGCGGCGCCGGAGACGTCGCGGACGCCGGTGCCGCCGGGGGTGCCGGCAGGGGCGGCCCCCGGCGGCCCCGACGAGTTCCAGCGCTTCCTCGCCATGTACCGCATGATGAAGGCCATGGAGGGCGGGCCCGCCCCCGCCGCCGCCTTCCCCGCCGCCTCGGTCCCCGCCTCCCCGGCCCCCGCCGCCGCCCCGCGCCCGCGCCGGCGCCGCCGTCGCCGACGCGCGCGGAGCCGGCGGCGGCGGCGGGGGCGGGGGGCGCGGGCGAGCAGCTGGCGCAGCTGCTGGGGGCGGAGAACCCGCTCGCTCTGCGGCACCTGAAGGAGGCGATGCGCATCCTCGACGCGAGCGGCCCCGCCGCCTCCCGCTCCGCCTCCGCCGCGCACCCGCAGCCGCAGCCGCAGCTAATCGCGAGCCCGCCGCCCGTGCACTACGACGGCGCCGCCTCGCTCCGCTCCCGCCCCGGCAGCCCGACGCTCCCGTACCCCTCCTCCTCGTCAGCGTACCCCTCGGACCGCCCGCTCTCGCCGCGGCGCACGCCCGGCGGGGCGCTCTACTCGCCGCAGGGCGGGCGGCCCTCGTCGCCGCCGCTGAGCAACGCCTTCCACGTGCAGTACCGCGTGGGAGCGGCCCTCGTGGACTCCCAGCCGCCCCCGGAGCTCTTCCAGGAGCTGTACGCCGGCAAGATCCCCGCCGCGGGGCCGCCCCCGGCCCTCGGCTCCCACCAGCAGCACGACCCGTCCGGCTCGGGCCAGTTTTTTCGGGGGGCCCCCGCCCTTCAGGAGGAGCCCTATCGCGCCCCGCTCCGCGCGGAGGGGGTCGTGATCCGCGCTACTCCTGAGCGGCGGGGGCGCTTTGTCCCCCCCGCCGGCCGCCCCTTCCGGGCCCTGCCCGAGCAGGCGGCCGCCGGCCCCGCGCCCGCGCCCCCGGCGAGCGTCCCCTCCACGCGCGTCGGCTCCCCCCGCAAGTTCCGCGTATCCCCCGCCAAGTCCCTGGACCTGCCCCGGCCCTCCCCGTCCCCCGCCCCCGCCCCGCCCCCGCCCCGGCCCGGCGCGCCTCTCCGCCGGCGCCTCCGGCGCTTCCCCGGCCCCCGCCTCCCCCGCCCCGCGTGACGGCTGGTCGCCGGCCTCGACCTCGGCCCGCCCGACCTCGTTCCGGGCGACGCCGGCCCCGACAGCAGCGGCCGCCGCGCCGTCCCCGCCCACGCCCCGCGGCCCCGCCCCGGAGGCGCCCGCGCGGCCCTCGCCGCGCGCCGCTCGCCGGCGGCGCTCGAGAGGGCGGCCCTCCCCGCCGCGCCGCGGGCGGGCACGCGCCCCGCGTCCCCCGCGAAGCAGCGGGCGCCTCGGCGGGCCCGAGGCGGGCGAGGGCGTGCCGGCGGCGACGGTGGACAACCTGCGGGCGGCGATCCGGGACCTGCTCGACGGGACCTCCGGAGCCCTCCGCCGCGCCCGCCGCCGCCGCTCCGGCGGCGGCCTCGACACCTCGGCCGGCTCCGGCTCCCGCCCGCGGCCCGCCGCGCGGCCTCCCTCTCGCCCCCGGCGCGCCCCGCCCGCCCGGCGGCGGCGGTGTCGCGGGGTCTGGGGCGCGGGCGGCGGGCACCGGACGGGGCGGCGATACCTGCTCTCGTCGGACGAGGAGAGCGAGGGCGAGGGCGCCGGCGAGGCGCGGCCGCGGTTCAGCTGGGCGGCCGGCGCCGTTGCGCGGCGGGCGTCGGCCCCGCGGGGCGGCGGCGGCCGCCGAGCGAGCCCGAGTCCTAGCGACAGCGGCAGCGGGAGCCGAGCAGCAGCGGGCGGGCGCGGGCGGAGGCGGCCGGCGCGCCCCGCCGGCGCGGCGGCGACGGCGCCGGCCTCGCAGCGGACGCTCGCAGGCGGCGCGGCCGCCGCCTCGTCCTCCTCGGCGCAGCGGGGCCGCCCTCGGACGCGGCGGCGGACGCGGAGGTGGCGGCGGCCTCGCTCGCCGCCGCCGAGGCCCGCGGCCAGATCGACGTCATCCGCTCGGCCGTCAGGTGAGCCTCAAGCTCGAGCTCCCACCCCGCCTTCCTTGCCCCGTTCCATCCCTGACGCGCGCGCGCGCGCGCGCAGGCGGTGGATCCTCTCGTCGGAGGGCCCCCCGAGCGCCCCGCAGCGCCTCGTCCCTCGGGAGCGGCCGCCCGCGGCCCGCGCAGGCGCAGGCGGCGGCGGCGGCGCCTGCGGCGCCCGGCGGGCTGGACATGGCGGAGGTGGAGCGGCGCATCGCCCGCTACGACGCCGACACACGCCTCCGGGTGCGCTGTTCGGGCCCCCTCCTGCGTCGCCTTTCTGACCGGGGCCAGTAGGACGCGTACGCGCGCCACCCGCCCCGCGCCGCCGGCGCCCCCGCCCCAAGGCCCGCCCCCGCCGCCGCTCCCCGCCCCGCCGCCCCGCCCCCGCCGCCGCCCCCTCCTCTTCCGGCGCCTCCCCCGCCCAGCCTCCGCAGGCCGCCGGCGCCGCCCGCAGACCCCCGCCTCGCCCTCGGTGCCCAGCAGGCCGCCGCCGCCATGCTCTCCCCCGCGCCCTCGGCGCCCTCGGCGGCGGCGACGCCGGTGGGGCAGCCGCCGGCGCGCTCGACCTCGGCGCCCCCGGGCCCCGCGCCTTCCGCGCCGACGGGGCGGCGCCGAGCGCGGAGCGGCGACGCCGAGCCCCGCGCCGGCGCCGGCGTCGGCGCGGGCGATCCACATCTCGCCGCGGTGGCGCGCCCGCTCGCGCTCGCCGGCGCGCATCCCCGAGCTCTCCTTCTCGCGGCCGACGCCGCCGCGGGAGGAGGACGGGCCGGCGCCGCCCTGGTACGAGATCGAGCGCGACGGCTCCTCGCCCCCGCGCCTCCTCGACCGCAGCAACCCCTTCTCCGAGGGGCAGGACTAGCTGTAGCTGTAGACAGCAGAACGTTCGGCCCCGCCTCGAGCTTGCGTGCCGTGTACGGTTCGAGTCCGTGTGCGTCCTGTAATAAAGCAGCAGAGCCCGTCAATCTCGAGTTTGAGATTCGAATTCAGGGGCTACACGGGGTTGGAGCCGAGGAGGTCGGCGGGGACGGCGCCGGCGAGGGCGAGGCCGAGGAGGAGGAGGAGGGTGGAGCCGTTCCAGAGGGCGTGGGCGAGGGCGGAGGCGGCGAGGTTGCGGGACTTGGCGTAGACGAAGGCGAGGACGGCGCCGGCGGCGGTGAGGGGCAGCAGCTGGTCCGGCTCCCCGTGCGAGAGGGCGAAGAGGAGGCCGTCCAGGAAGATGGCCGGCCACACCGGCATGTACCGCGTCAGCGCCGTCAGCACCAGGCCACGGAAGATCACCTGAGCGCCCGTTTAGAA
Organism: Cyanophora paradoxa; assembly: GCA_004431415.1. Lineage (NCBI taxonomy): Eukaryota > Glaucocystophyceae > Cyanophorales > Cyanophoraceae > Cyanophora > Cyanophora paradoxa. The sequence goes on from QPMI01000038.1 coordinate 213,639, forward strand.
GAAGCGGCCCCGCGCGGATTGGGGCCCGGGGCTGTCCGACCGCTCACCTCCTCGAAGACGGGGGCGGCGACTGAGGCGACGGCGAGGATTGCGGCGACGGTCACGGCGTCGGGGCCGGCGCCCCCGGCCCCCGCCGCCTGCAGCGCCAGCTCCGTGATCTGTACCCCCCGGCTGGGACTCGTCCGGGGGGGGGGGAAAGGGGCGCGGGGGTACGTGCAGGGCACCTCCTGGGGCTGGACCTCCTGGCCGGCCTCGGCGAGGGCCTGGACGAGGGCGGCCCCGTTCACGAGGGGCAGCGCAAGGAGCAGCCCGCCTGCGCCCCGGGCCCCTCCCGTCAGGTCCGGGGGGTACGTGTGCCGGGGAAAAGGGGGGTACCGAAGCCCCACTTGAGCCAGGAGGTGCCCTGGAAGTCGAAGCGGAAGACGTCGGGGCGGGGCCCGTACGGCCCGGTGATCGCCGTCCGCAGCGCGAGGAGGCCGGCCCTGCGCGGCGCTGAGCGGCTGCAAGAGAGACGGGCGCGCACGCGGACGCGTGCGTACCCCATCTGGAGGGCGTACAGGAGGACGAGGACGAGGGACTCAAAGCGGCCGTCCAGCAGGCGGCTCGTGTCGATGGGCATACCCAGCGCCCCGTACTGGAGCATCTGCGGGGGGTATGGGCGCAGAAGGGGGCGGGGGGAGGAGGAGAGTGGTGGGACCTCGTCGAGCTGGGGACCCACGAGAATGGCGACCGCGGGCGACACGACGAGCACGGCGCCGGCGAGTGTGTAGACCAGAGACCAGCCGAACCACTTCGCGACGTCCTGCAGGACCCACGGCACGTCCCACCGCTCGCCGGGGTCCAGAAAGCTCCGGCTTCCGCCCTGCAGCTGCGGGAGCGGGTGCGCCTTCAGATCCGGCGCAGAATAAAGAGGGAGTAGATCACCGAGCGGCGTACATCGGAATCGGCCTGCCCCGGCGGCGCCGGCACGGGCGAATTCGGAGAAGGTTCATTCTGGTTGCATACGAAACGTCAGGTATTCGCCTTCAGCACACGGCCCGACGTCCTCTTAGCCAACGACAAAGAAGCGCAAGCTTAAAGCTTCTCCCGGCCGCGGAGCAGCGCCTCGAACCTGTTCGGGTTCGGCGGATGCGACGGGTGTGCACAGAAACCGCCTGCAAGCGCCGCCGTGCTCGAACGAACGCCTTTGCGCGCGGCCGAGGTGGGCGGTCAGGAAGCGCAGTGATTGCCTGGGTGCGCTCGCCGGCCGGAGGATGCAGGATGCGCTGGATTGAGCGCCTAGTCTCCCGCATACCGGAGGCAGGGTAGGGACCGCCGGGCTGGCGAAGCAGAGCGTCATCGAACTTGAGGTTGTACCCAGGTAGCGGGAGTTTCGTGCTTGCTAGGGCTCCAGCCGCTCCAGCCGCCACAGATCGAGTGCCAGGTGCGCTTCTGCACCTTCGAGCGATCCCGCCCTCGTTGACAGCTGATCAGGTCTCCTGACTCGGGTCTCAGCGGTTCTCGGCGGCAAAGATGGTCTCCAGCATGGCGCTCGGCAAGCGTAGACGCAATCGGGGCACGGACAACGACGATTCCTCGGTGCGTGCTCCTTTTGCCGAGGCGGGAAACTCGCTCGGCCACGTGAAGGGTTGGCGGCTCTCGCGGGCGTCCAGCTGCGGCGTAAAACCGGGATAAAAGAGGGCTGCGCATTCTCTAGCGGATACGTTGGCGTCTCACGTGCGCTGGTTGGGTAGTCGCGCCGTTCCGTGTTTCGCACAACAAGCGAGTGTTCTCCAAACAGCGGGGGCCACAACCGCTGGGGTTCACGCTCTGACCTGTTCGTTTTGCTTCGTAGGTTGAAGACGGATCGGATAGCGGCACGCCTGATGGCCGCCCGAGCTACGAGCGCCTCTCCCCGAAGCGCGTGGCCGGGGCTTCGCTGTCAATCGGCAGCGGGAATTCCGCCTTTGTTCCGATCGAAGGGCCTCTTCAGGTGTACAGCTCGAGCTCGGCACAGCGTCCGCTCAGCGTCCCGGCTCCTGGTTCCTCTTCTTCGGAGCTGTCGCACTTCCAGACTCTTCCCCGCGACTTGGTCGAGAAGATCTTGATCAACCTCGGCGACATAGCTTCTCTTTGCAAGTGTGCGAAGATCTGCCGGTCTTGGCGCGCGGCCGTTCGCAGCACCGCTTCGATTTGGCAGAGCATCAACCTCACTCCTTACTCCGAGAAGCTCTCCGACACGAACCTGAAGAAGCTCTTCGATTTCTTGAAGGAGCTGAAGGGCACGGGCATCGCGACCTTCTCCGTGGCGAACTGCAAGACGATCACGCACGCCGGCCTCCGCCCGCTCGCTCAGTTCAACAAGTCGCTCACGTCGCTCAACCTGGCGATGAACACCGTGTCCGAAGACACCATGAACCTCGTCGGCCAGCTCTCCAACCTCAACTCGATCAACCTGGCCAACTGTGGCGCGGTCCGCCCTCAGCCGACGCTCCCCACCCCCTCGACCCCGCGCGGCGCTGACCCCGCGCGCGACCGGCAGCTCTCCTCCACGCACCTCCGGCCGCTCGCGCTGCTGTCCTCGACGCTGACGAACCTGACCCTGTCCGGAACGCACATCACGGACGGCTCCCTCATGCTGCTGCGCCAGGTGCCGGGCCCTCCCTCCCCCTCCCTCGCGCGCCGCATCCGGCAGCGGTCGGCCTGATCATGACCCGCGCGCCCGGCAGCTCACGAACCTGACCCAGCTCAACATCGCCGACTGCCCCTACCTAAAGGTCCCCCGCCCCGCCCCGCCCCGCCCCGCCCCGCGCTGCGGCCGACGCGGCGGGTCGCGCGCAGGACGCGGCTTTCTTCCACGAGCTGACGACGCTGACGAACCTGCGGGAGCTGACGGTCGGCTCGGACTACGTCAACGCAGACTACCTCGCGCCCGTCGTCAAGAAGTGCACCAAGCTCACCGGTGCGCCCCGCGCCGGCGGGCCGCGCCGCGCCGCGAGGAAGGCGCCGACGCCGCCGCCGCGCGCCGCGCAGTGCTGCAGATCACGAACACGGCGGCCGAGCCGGGCGCCCTGCTCTCCACCCTCACGCACCTGACCTCCCTCCAGGCCCGCCCCGCCCCCGCCCCCGCCCCAGATTCAGCGGCGGGCGCGCTGACGCCGGCGCCGCGCGCAGTACCTGCACGTGGCGTACGGGAAGGACACGGTGAACGACGGGGGGCCTATCCAGGCGATCCGGCACCTGACGGCGCTGCGGGGCCTCTGCCTGAAGAACAAGCACTCGCGGATCCTGCAGCACCTCGACTTCGTGTCGACGCTCTCGAGCCTGCAGGGCCTCGCCCTCAAGGGCTACTTCTTCGGCTCCCTGCCGGCCAACATGGACAGCCTCGGCATCCTCTCCAGCATCACCCGCCTCGAGATCGAGCTCGTCTCCGGCATCTCCGTCCCCAACCTCGTGCGCGCCCGCGCGTGTACCCCGCCCCGCGTACCCCGCCGCTCGCTCTCCTGACGGCCCCGGGGCCAGCTGCGGGGCCTGGACAACCTGGACTACCTGCGGCTGGACTGCCGCTCGGTGCAGCTCGGGGCCGACTTCCCGATCCTCCCCAAGCTGCGCACCTTCCAGCTCTGGCTCTCCCGCCTCCCCAGCAACCTCAACGACCTCGCCACCGCCCTCGCCAAGTTCCCCATGCTCAAGAAGCTCAAGGCGCGCCCTCCCCCCGCGCCCCTCCGGCCCCTCCGGCCCCTTGCTAGCGCCACGGCTGACGCCGGGGGGGCAGGTGCGGGTGTGGAAGATCGCTGGCTTCTGCGTGCGGGGCCTGTGCACGCTCTCGGGGCTGGACGCCTTCGAGCTGCGGCTGCACGACGGCTCGACGAGCGGGGACGACCTGAGTGCGCTCTGGTGCGGCCTCACGCAGGCCAAGATCCAGGTCTTCAAGGAGGACACCCTCGCCAACGAGTGGGCCTCCTCCGGCCGCTCCCACATCCAGGCCCGCCCCGCCCCGCCAGCCCGCCCCGACCGCCCGCCCGCCCGCCTGACGTGCTCGCGGCCCCGTGCAGGACGACGTGGAGATCGTGGGCTGAGCCGGTCCCTTGGCGTGGCGCGCTCCCTTCCTTCCCCTAGGGCAAGTCCCCGCGAGACCCGCCACTGGGCCGCCAGCCAGTCTCGAGGGGCAATGCATAGATGGATCGCGAGACGTGCCGGCATTTGCCGCTTCCCGTCAGTGCAGTGTGGCACGAAACGAAACCTGAACCAGTACTTGAGGGGCGAGCTTGGATTCAACTTGACTAGCTGCCGGGCCGGGCCATGATCATGAAGCTCAACGGGTTTCATTCTGTAGCCTAGTAGCTATGGTGTTTAACGAATTAGCTTCATGGGGCACGATCAGGGTGCCACGGAGTTCGCGATTGAAAAGTTGCCAAGTTGGTCATCGAATGCATGACAGGTCCTACTACTAGGCTACGTACGCGTACCGTAATACGCGTATACCGTAGTACGTCACGTATACGAACGTTAACAGTTTGGAACGGGCCCCGGCCCCGGCCGTAGTGATTGATATCCGTGGTCGGACGTCGAAAACCCTTCCCGGCCCCTCCCGCCCTCCCTCCCCTCCCCGAGTCCCCATGGCCAGCCGCAGCTGCAGCAAACTTTAGGCGCAAATTGGCAGAAGCAGAAGGAAACTTGGAATTTCGACTCGGCGAAGGGCGAATTAATATTCAGCGTGCTACTCACTGAGTCACTGGTTTACGCCTATAGCTAGCCTAGGCCTAAGCCCCGCTTTCGGAGGGCCTTGTGTCGTCCCTGCCGGCCGCGGTTGCAGTCTGACGGAGCCCGTGGGCAGGGCCGCCGCACCGGTACCTTCGGGACGGCCCGGGACGCGGCTGGGGTGCAGATCGAGAGGCGGAGGAGCACCGCCCGAGCCGCTCGAGCAGGCGAGGTGGGGTCGGCGGGGGCGGCGGCGCCCGGCAGAGACGGGAGGGCGGCCCCGGCGGCGGCGGGCCGGCGGGGCTGGTGAGGGGCCCCTGTAGCTTCAAAGCCGCAGATCTCGAGCGGCTCGTGCACGCGCATAGTGGCTTGTTCACCTGCGGAGCAGCTCGCGTAAACAAAGGTGCGCGGGGCTGTTGCAGAGGCGGAGGCTCGGACAGCCGAGTCATGCTGGTCACTGCCAGGCTGGCCTCGTGTTCGGCTGGTCCCAGCCGGGAGTCGAGACTCGAGAACAGGCGAGGACGGGCGCGGCTCGGCCTAAAAGCGCGTGAGTTCAAAGCCTGCGAAGGACGTGAGCGAGAACTAACGCTGCGAGGCCAATCCAACGAGCCGGAGCGTACGCGGAGCGTTCGACGTTCTGCCGGAGAGGCGGGTCCTGCGGTACACTTCGAGTTCGATCCGAGCTCGATTGCGCGCGCGGCAGACCGCACCCGCTGCTAAAACGCGAGGACGAACCGCGGGCCGAGCAGGCCGAGGCCGCGCCGAGTCCTCAGCATGCTGCACCCTCGAGCCTGAGCTTGGGGGCCGGGCACAGAAACACGAGCACGCATCGATGCGTCGGCACAAGGCAGCCAAGAGCAGAGCCATCACCGCGCGAAGTCACGGCGCTGTTCGACTTTGAGGTTGATGAGCGCTACCTCGAAAGGTCGCGGTATACGTACCTTAGTACCGGTCAACCGCACGGTCGCGGCCAACGGGGGGTTGCAGGCCCAGCTAAAGCACCGGGACGCGACATATGTGCGACGCGGAGACCGCACAGTCGCCTGCGCACGCTTAGCGCTGAGCGCGCACGCAGGGGCGTCCGCCGGGCTACGGGGCAGGGCAGCTGCGCCATCTCGACCCGTCGCCGCCACCGGCGGATCGTAAACTTGTGAGCGCGTCGCGAAGGCCGTCGGCGGGCGACCGTGGGCTGCGTAGCTAGCTGCTCGATGAGCACGTGCGAGTACCCTGCTGCCACACCGTTGCAGACACTCGAGCTCTAAGTTTAGGCGTTGCAACTGGCCGTCTTAGCCTCCAATTTTAGACTCGGGACCCAGTTAGTAGGGCCGTTAGAGCCACGTCCCATACAATCACAAATCCGAAGAGACCTCATCTTCCGCCGTTGGTGAGCCCGCGCAGCCGAAGCCTCTCCGCCCTCAGATCACCTCTACAGCATCGTAGTAGTGCTAAACAGCGGCTGATCGGCGCCCGCCGCAGTTTTCCCGAGAACCTTCCAAACTTCCTCACAGCAAAATGGCGAAGGACTGGAGCTCTGGTGCGTGCAGCCTTCTTCTGCATTGTACAGCTGATCTGTGCTGATTTTCCTCGGCGTTCGCCAGGCATCTGCTCGTGCCTCGATGACTACGACAGGTTCGAAACCACCTCCGAACATCCGAGGCCTTTGGCCGCTGACCTGGATCTGCTTTCCGCAGCTGCTGCCTTGCCTTCACCAACCCATACACCATGCAGTCCGTCACCAAGAGCTGGGTCGACGGGTGAGATCTTCTCAGAATACCTCCACGGCCTGCCGTTGGCTAAATAAAGTGAGCCGCAGCTCGAGCCCTTGGGAGAACGCTGCGGCCTGCATGTGCTGCACCAGCCTGCTCTGCGGTCTCAATTGCATTGTCCCCACGCTTTGGCGCCAGGAGATCCGGCAGTTCGCCGGGTCAGTCCTCCTTCCCTCGTCGCCTATCTTTCGCTTTCCTCTCTTCTAGTCTTGCTTAATCTCTTTTCTCTGCGCAGCCTGCCCACGGAGGGCACCATGGTCATGGACTGCTTGTACCACTGGTGCATTCCGTGCTGTGCGGCGGCGCAGGAGGCGCGCGAGGTGAAGATGAAGCTCAACAAGAAGATGAACCTGTCCGTTCCTAAGGTTCGCTTCGCTTTTCCGAACTGTAACTGTCAACTTTCTTGTGCTGACCTCGGTCACGCGCAGCCCCTGCAGTTCGGCAAGTAAACGTCGAAAACTAGTGTCGGCAGGACATAGGAACTTCTTTACATTAGGCCTAGTATAGGTTGTATCATACATGCGTGCTGTTGTCTTTCCTTGTCCATCTTCTTCCAATCGAGAAACATTGGAAATTTCAACTAGCCGTTGGCAACCTTGCCAGGTAATGGGTGGGCGGGTGTAAGCATGCCAGGGCCGCCTTAAAGTCTCTAGCAGCTGGAAACTGGCTCGCTGTGCGTTGTAGCCGTTGGTGCTACAGTGACTGTCCGGCCCTGGGGCCTGGGAGCTTTGTGCTGGATGATCTACCAGTAGGCCTTGCTTGGACGCGACTCGCGGCGAGAGCGCAAGCTTAAACTTAAGCTTAGCAACGGTAGCACTGCGCATACAGCATGAAGGCTTGAAGAAGGGCCCCTTTTTGTGAATGGGAAATCCTTTCTGTGAGCAGCTCAGCGGCTGTAGGATCAGATGCATCGGTTCGTCCAACGGTCCTGGCCAGCGCAGTGCACGTGGCCCCGCCCGGCGGAGGCCTCGGTCATCTCCCCTCGTTAACGTTTACTAAGGGGGCCAATTGCAATTACAAGTTGGTCTTGCATCTCGTTCTTCAACTTTTCAAATCGCGTCGGAAAAAATGTACACCAGGGCTGTTCAATAAGGTAACGAATGACTAATAGCCTGGCGTCGACGTAGAGGTACGCTTCACAAAAACATCTCATCTACAGAGCCTCAAACTAAGCCTGAAAGTACCCACCTCGCACTGGAAATGCACTGGAACGGAGATCGCCTGGGAACGCATGGGTCGACCTCGCGAGGCGCCTGTCACAGAAATCACAGGAAAGATAGATAGAAAAAACCCTGCCCTAGAAAACTGAAACTGATAGCGAGCTGCCGATCGGTGGAGGAGAGGAGGAGGAGGAGTCCGGGGGGAAAGAGCGCTCAGCCGAGGCGCATGAACTTGTTGGGGAGGGCCGAGGCGGAGCCGGTGGCGGCGCAGGCGGGGCAGGGCCCGGTGGCGAGGACGCTGGCGAGGGCGCCGACAGCGGGGCGGCCGGCGCTCGAGTCGGCGCGGGGGCGGACGACGAGGCCCGAGCCGCCGCACTGGCGGCAGGCGCAGCTCTCGGCGTCGCCCTCGGCGGGGGCCATGCCGAGGGCGGCGAGGTCGCCCTCCTTGAGGGGCCGCAGGCTCGAGATGGCGGCGGCCGAGGCCTGGATGACGTGGCCGTGGCGGCCGCGCGGCGGGGCCACCGCGTCGGCGCGGAAGGCCGTCTCCAGCAGCGCCACCACCGCCTCCCGGTCCCGCGGCGCCGCCTTGAGCTCCGTCACGCCGCCGCTGCCCGCCGCCGCCGGCGCCGCAGCTGCCGGGGCCGCCGGGGCGAGGGCCGGGGCGGCGGGCGCGGGGGAGAAGCGGGCGAGGAAGCGCTGGAGGCGGCCGGGGCCGGCGGCCTCCATCCGGTCGTGGTGGGGCCGGCGGAAGAGCGGGCGGACCTCCTTCTCGAGGACGTGCACGGCCGACATCCAGGCGCCCACGGTCGCGAAGAAGAGCACGGAGACGACGGGGGCGGCGGCCGGGAGCGAGCCGAAGCCGAAGAGGCAGAGCTGCTGGATGAAGGAGCCGCCCGACTTGCCCAGGAGGTGCCCCATGACGTCCACGGCCGCCTTGCCCTTCTGCTTGGCCTCGCGGTCGAGCGGGATGTAGACCATCTCCTTGGTCGGGTCGAAGAGGGCGTACTTGGTCGACTTGGAGAGGGCGTTGACGACGGAGCCGATCCAGCAGGTGAAGAGGAGCGGGGACATGCCGAGGGCGGCGCCGGGGCCGGCGATGGCGCCCGGGAAGAGGACGGCGGCGAGGAAGGCGACGGAGGTGAGGCCGATGACGACGGGGGTGGACATGGCGGAGAGGCCCCAGCCGCAGCGCGGGAGCATGTACTTGGAGAGCACCATCGTCACGAAGGTCGCGAAGCCCGTGATCATGGAGACGTGCCCCATGAAGAAGCTGTACTCGCTCGGGTTCGGGAAGGCCATCTTGACCTCCGCCTTCCACATGATCTGCGGGAGAAAGAGAGGCGGGTGAGAAAGGGCCGGATCAAATGTTCTCGGCTTCGAATTCAAGTGCGGACCTCGACGAGGTTGATGGAGATTCCGTAGCAGACGACGAGGATGGCGAGGTTGCGGAGGAAGACGGACTGGCTGATGCTCTGCCACGACTCGTTGAGGGACATCCGCTTCTTCTTCTTGAGCTTGGCGGGGCCCTCGGCGGCCGCCTGCGCCGCCTCCGCCTCGCGCGCCTCCGCCTTGCGCGCCTCGTGCTCGTGGTGGCTCGCGTGGTGCTTGATCACCGTGTTGTGGATGAGCCAGTAGAGGCCGCAGATCGCCACGCCGGCGACGCACACCGAACCCATCAGGTACTTCAGCGAGACGCCCCACTTGTCGATGCCGGCCGGCAGCACGTCCCGCAGCTTCGAGAAGTACTTAACGAAGAGCCCCGCCATGAAGAGCGCCGGCGTGTTGCCCGCGATGCCTGCCCTGAGGGTGAGAAAAGGAAGAGGAGAGAGAGAGAGAAGAAGGGAGGAGGGAAGGGCGGACCGAGGACGGGGTAGAGGCGGGTCGCCTCCTCGACGCTGCAGATGTCGTTCGCGAAGGACCAGAAGCCCATCGAGAGGATGACGGAGCCCCACATCTCCGCCAGGACGTAGAAGAGCGAGAAGGTCCAGTTCTCGAAGATGGCGATCGGCCCGCGGAAGCCGGCCGGCAGCGTCGCCCGGAGGTACTCCGCCGCGGCGTGCGGGTGCAGGATGTGCTGCGCGCGCCGGGCGGGTCGGCGGGGCGCGTGAAGGCGGTGGGGTGCGGGGCGGGGCGGGGCGGGGCGGACCCGCATCGGGTACAGGACGGTGGCGAAGAGGCCGAAGAAGGCGACGAACGGGGCGACGGAGGCGTAGAAGAGGTGCTCGCGCGAGAGGACCTCGGCAGCGCGCGTGTACGCCATCATCACCAGGATGGCCGCCGGCACCACGATCCACGTCTTCAGGAAGGGGATCGCCTCGGCGCCCGAGCCCGGCGCCGTGATGACGAGCACATCCTGCGCTCGCAATGCGTCGGCGGCGAATCGGGGCGGGGACGGGCGGCTGCGGCGGCGGACCTTCGTGTCCCGCAGGACGCAGTACCCGAAGAGGATGAGGAAGAACATGAAGAGCATCGGGACGGACTTCTTGAGGCAGTACTTCTCGTCCACCTTCTCGTACTTCGCCTTGAGCCACGCCACGATGCCCTTGGGGGCCGGCGCGGCAGCCTCGCCCTCCTCCGCCGGCTGGCCGCTCGCGCTGGGGGCGGCGCCGCGGCCCGCAAAGCGCTTCTGGAGGGCCCGCGCAACCACGAAGAAGATCGTGAGCGCTCCGAAGGGCAGCGCGCGGCCTGCCCCGGAGAGCGCTGGCATGATCGCTGCTGCGGCAGACTGGAGAGCCGGGTTTGAGCTGGCCTGGGTGATCGGGCTGCTCTGTATTCTCGATGTGGAACTGCTGGACTGGTTGGCGATAGCCCGGAAGCCGCCGCGCCGCCGCCGGAGCGAGGGCTTGAACCCGTCAAAGTCTGGAATGGCGGGGACGCTCCCGTCGGCGCCATCACGCCTCAAAGACTTCAGAAATGACCTGCCCTCGTTGCCGAGACCACAAGCGCGCCACGCGCGGCGGAAAGCGAACTCTGGAGGCACGTGAAGATGGGCGCCCGGTCAGACCGGATATTTAGCTGGCGGGGTGCGGATCATCGGGACACGCACCAGATCGCGTCGCATTCTCCACTTGCCGCTGAAGACGCCGCCGCACGCAGCGCGGAAAGCTCGGGTTGGGCATCCGATCAAGGTGGACCCCAGAAGGACCGGCCGCGGAGGCCGCGGGATCGGCGCGCAATACGCTGGCATTCTCCAATGCAGGAAGACGACCAAGACTCGCCAGCGAGCTGGCGAACGCCATCGGCGAGAACTGATGAAGAGGGCAACTGCGACCCTTGATTGACTGCGGGGCCCTTGTGGGAGCTGTTCTGGAGAGCGCGGGTGACGAAGTGGATAGCTAGCGTCCTCGCCGGCCGCGAACAGGACGGTGAGCGTCCGCCGGTCGAGCTTGCTGAAAATCCACGGGGGTACCGCAGCTCGATCGGCCCAACCCTCGGCCGCGGCTCGGCGGCCCTTCCCGGCTTCGTCCGCGCCAGATGTGCCTAGTGCGTTGTATTCTATCCAGCTGCGTATTCTAGCTAGCGCGCTTTGACCACGTGCTTGCTTAGCGGCGCGGTCTGCTTGCGCGCTCGGCCGAGCCTGTAGGGCATTCGGCATAGCTTAAGCGAGCGCAACCGCTTCCCCGGCAGCCGCTGGATCCGCTCAATCTCTTGGTGGACCGTCGGTCTTCGCAGCGCAGTGAGCACGAAGCCGCGCGGCTCGATCCGCTGCATATGCGTTCTTTCATTGACTGGTATGATTAGTGACCCGCATGGCCTAGGGGTCGCTTGGGGAGTTCGAGCCGGCGCGCTCCGGCAGTTCGCGGCGGCGCGCTCCGGCAGTTCGTTCCTCCTGCCGCCTGCCGCGCCTCGTCCTTCGCGCGCGGTTTCGAGCTTGCCTTTTTTGCGCAATATACGACTCGATGGGAGCGTTTTATCGCAGGTTGCGCCGTGATCGGAGGGCGACAGTCGCGTCTTAAGGTTCTGGTTGGCGAGTCCCTTCGAGCCTCCGACACTCAGCTTGTTCTGCATAAACGTATACCCTCGAAGGGTGCGCATGCCCTCCCTGTGGTGCCGCAGGGGTTTTGACGGCTCCCCCGGCAGTTTATCGGGTGTACCCCTCCACAGCGGGCCGGCCGCTCGAAGTGGACTTGTCCGTCGGACTCGCCTTGCCGACGTCACGCCCGCTCCAAGGATGACCGTCACGCCCTGGGTCCGGTGCGCAAGTTGCCTGTACCCCCCTCCCGGGGCCACGCGATATGGGGGTCGTTGGAAAGCCGGCGACGCGGTCCGCGCGAGTCAGACGCCCGCCCGCTCGGGATCGGGGTCAGTTTGCCCGTTTTGGGTGAGGAGCTATGTCCTCCGCTGACTGCGCTCCGCTGCCTGCTTTCAGGCCTTGAAGCTCGTGAGGTGAGACAGCTGCCACGCGCCTTGGCCGTCGCCGGCGGCTAGCGCCTGCGGGCGCCGTGAAGCCCTGCCACCGCCCTTCTCCCTCCCGTCTCATCTTCTCGTCTAATGCCCGACCGACAGCAGTACCCCCGTTGAGCCGCTGCTCCCGGATCGTTCGGGTCCACGACCCGTTCGAGGGGACGGGCGCAAGAGGGGACGGGATGCGCCGCCGCCGTCCCCGCCCCGCCCCGCCCCGCCCCGCCCCGCCCCGCCCCGGCGCCGCCGCCGCCGCCGCCGCAAACGCCCGGCCCGGCCCGCCCGGCCCTCCTCCCCCCCCTCATCCTCGTCGTCCTCGTCCGAGGAGGACAAGAACTCGCCCAAGAGCGCCAAGAGCGGGCGCAGCGGAGCCAGTGGGGTGCGCCGCCGCCGCCCCACCGCTCGCTGTCAGAGTCTCCATGGAACGTTAACCTGTGTTGCGATGCGGGCGCGCTCTGCTGAACGCTGTGTATACGTATACGTACGTGTGCTGCGTTCAGGCGAAAAATCCCGCGCACGAACAAGTACCCCCCCTTATTCGGAACAACTCGTACTATATAGCTAGTGACAGTGACCGTCGGATATACCGGACGGCCGCGCGCGGGCGCCGCCGCCGCCGCGCCGGCCGCGCCCGGCGGCCGCAGCCCGCGACGAGTCGACGTCTCAGCTCGTGACTCTCATCACTGAGTCACACGGACTCTCCGAGGCTCGTGCCAATCACACTCATTGTCACAAAGTTGTCAGAACTTGTCACAGTGTGCTCCGCTTGGCGCGACTCTGTAAAATTCAACGCGTACGCGACTGACACTAGTGCTGCCGATACAAAAAGAAGAGCTGGATAGTCTATTCAAAGAATAGATAGACGGACTCAACGGGGGCGCTGGCGGGCGAGCCGCCGGTCCCCCTCACTGAAAAGAGGGGCGCAAGAAGGCCGAGGGGAGCGGCGCGGAGAGAGGAAAGAAGGCTAGGGCGTCCCGGGAGGGAGGGGAGTTGGGCGGGGGGTTGGGCGGGGCGCCTACAGGCGCATCTGGGCCTGGAGACGGCTGCAGAGGTCCTTGTACGCCCACGTGTCCCCCGTGATCCTGCGGGCGCGCTGGCGCCTCAGAAGACGCCGGCAAAGAAAGGTGGGAGAGGAGGGGAGGGGGGGGGGGGGGGGGGGGGGGGGGGCGCACCGCTTCATGCGGACGACGTACATGGAGTCGAGGTTGTCGAGCTTGGTGACCTCCATCTCGAAGCGGATGCGGGGCTGCTTCTCGCACTTGAGGCAGAACTCGGTGATCTGCTTGTACGGGATGCGGCTCTGCTCCAGCACGCGCCGCATCTCCTCCATGATCTCGCGGGGCGACTTGGAGCTCGTCGAGGAGACGTTCAGCGCGCCGGCGTGCCGCTTGATGCTCGACTCGCCGTTCGCCGCCCCCGCCAGGTTCTCGCCGCCGGCGCCGCCCGGAGCTGTGGAGGCGGCGGCCTCGCGGGAGGTGGCCGAGGGCGTGCCGACGCGGCGCGCGGTGATGAAGCCGGCGACGTTCGCCGCCGCCTCCTGCGAGCCCGAGACCTTGCGGATGCGCAGCGGGGTCACGCCGGCCGTCGCCACGCGCTGCGCCGAGGCCGCGCTCGGGGCTGCCCACGGCTGCGACGCCTGCGCCGCGGCGAAGGGCGAGACGGCGGGGCGCTGGTAGGCCTGAGGCGTCTGGCTCCGCATGTTGATCGCCGCCCCCACCGGCGTCGCCGTCGAGCGCCGCGCCGCCGCCGCCGCCGCCGCCGCCGCCGCCGCCGCCCCGAGGAGCCGGCGCCGGCGGGCGTCGCCGGCGGCTGCTCGCGGGCGTGGCCGAGGTCCAGCCCCGGAGGCCCGCACGGGGCCGGCCGAGCCGACCCGCGAGGCCTCCGGCGCCGCGCGGTACGTCACGAAGCCGGAGACGGCGTACCCCGCCGACGTGCTGGCCTCCGCGGCCGCCGTCGAGGGGCGCGAGCCGTACGCGGCCGGGGCGGGGCCGGCGCGGCGGGCGGGGCCGGCGCGGGGGCGCCGGCGACGACCTGGCGCGTGGAGGGGTCGATGATGCGGCGGCGGAAGTTGGGCGCGTTGCCCGAGGGCGCGGAGGGCGGCTGCGGCTGGAGCGGCGCGGCCGGCGGCTGCGGCTGCAGGGCTCCCTCCAGGGACGAGCCGACCTCACCGGCGGCGGCGGTGCCGGGGCGGCGGCAGGGCCCGCTGGCGAGGGCGGGGACGGCGGGGGCGGGGGCGCCGCGGCCGACCGAGGGGCGCGCGGCGGCGGCGGAGGTGGAGGGGCGCGAGGGGGCGAAGGGCGCGTCGAGGGCGGGGGAGGGGGTGGGCCGGCCCGTAGTAGGCGTAGGCGGGGGGCGCCGGGGGCTGGGAGGGGGGCGCGGGGTAGTTGGCGGGGAGGAGGGCGGAGATGGTGGCGACGGCGTTGCCCGAGGCGTGCGGCGAGGGCGTGCTCACTGACGCCAGGCTCTCCTCGTCGCTCTCGCTGCTCTCCCGCCGCGGCGCCGGCTTCTTCGCCGCCGCCCCCGGCGGGCTCGCCGCCTCGCCCCAGCGCGCCGGGGCCGTCTGCACGACGGCCCCCGCGCTGTTCGAGGTCGTCGCCGCGCGCGCCGCGTCGCCCGAGCTGAAGGCGCTCGCCGGCGGCGGCGGGGCCGGCACCGAGGGCGCCGAGCTCGTCTTCGAAGCCCCGCCGGCCCCGCCGCGAACGCCGACGCCGGGCCCGCGCCCTGCGGGCTCCCAGGCGAGGGCGGGCCCGTCACGCTCGGCCCCGCCTCCCGCCGCGCCGTCGACGCCGCCGCCTGCTCCTTCTGCTGCTGCTGCTGCTGCGCCGCCGCGGCGGCCGCCGCCCGCTGCTGCTGGAAGCGGGGCTGGAAGGAGGGGTACGGCGGGGGCGCCGGGGCCGCCGGGGGCGCCGCCGCCTCGGACTCGGAGCGGGGCCCGGCAGCGCCGCCCTCCTTGACGCGGCGCTCATAGAGGAGCCAGTAGGTCGCGGTGACGTGGTTGTGCTTGTTCTCCTGCAGGCACTTCTGCGCGTACTTCGCGTTGAAGCCGAATTGCTGCGCGCGCGCGCGAGGGGGGGGGGCCGCCGTCAGCCAGAGAGCGAGCTAGCGGGGGGGCGGGCGGGGGGCGGGGCGCGCCTCGAGCTGCTTGACGATGTCGGCGTCGATGCGGGTGGTGGGCGGGACGCGGGGCGTCGTGTCCGGGATGGCCGTGTACCACGGGTGCCGCCGGATGTCCTCCACCGTGAAGCGCTTCTCGGGGTTCACCGTCAGCATCCGCCTGATCAGGTCCTTCGCCTCGGGGCTGATGAAGTTCGGCGCCGTGTAGTCCCCGTTCAGGATCTTCTTGTAGAGCGCCGCCGTGTTGCTGTCCTCGAACGGCAGGTACCCGCAGATCAGCGCGAACAGGATGACGCCCATGCTCCAGATGTCCGCCGACGACCCGACGTACTGCGCGGCGCTCAGCCGGCGCGGCGCGCGCGCGCACGGGGCCGCCCGCCGGCCGCACCTGCTTCCCGGCGATCATCTCCGGCGCGGCGTAGCACGGCGAGCCGCAGGCCGTCTTCAGCAGGTGCCCCGGCTTGATCATGTTGCTGAGGCCGAAGTCCACGATCTGCGGGAGGCGCGGGGATCAGCCCGGACCGCGCCGAGCGGCCGCGCGCGCGGCCCGGACCTTGATCGTCCTGCTCACGTCCAGCAGCAGGTTCTCCGGTTTCAGGTCGCGGTGGATGATGTTCATCTTGTGGCAGTAGTCGACTCCGCACACTATCTGGTGGAAGAACCGCCGCGCCTCCTTTTCCTGCGCCCCGGCGTGAGCGAGGGCCGGCGGAGGCAGCACGTGGGGGCGGCGCGCCTTCACGCGCGAGTGCGCCACGATGTAGTCGAACAGCTCGCCCCCGGTGGCGTATTCCATGATGAGGTAAATGTGCTTCGGCGTGTCTATGACCTCGTATAGCCGGATGATGTTCGGGTGGTTGATCATCTTGAGGATGTGGATCTCGCGCGAGACGCGCTCCACGTCGGCCACATCCACAATGCGGTCCTTCTCGAGGATCTTTACAGCGACCTAAAAGCCCGGATTAGGCCCCGCCGCCCCGCCGGCTAAGGCTCGCGACGCTTGCCTTCTCTCCGGTCAGCAAATGCGTTGCAAGCTTCACTTTGCCGAAGGTACCCTCGCCGATAGTCTTCCCCAGCACATAGTTGCCTGAGCCGGGCCCGAAAGGGCCGCATCAGCAAGCGGCCACCAGCAGCTATCATGGGAACCGCACCGATAGCTTTCTTGCGCTGGGCGGCGGCAGCGGCAGCTGCAGTCACGCTGGAAGACGATCCCGGACGGTTCCTGACCGAATCCAGCGCGGCCGCTGTGGCGCTCGAGGTTGCGGTGTCTGCCGTCATCTTGGGAGGGCCGCCTGAGCTGCTGCCTCGGCTGCCTGGCTCCTCTGCTGAGTTGCTCGCCCTCTAGAGAGCAGCAACTGCAGCTACTGGGCAACGCCTGCGGCCGAAGAAGCTAAGCTCCGGACGGGCTCAGATTCGCCACGCCCGTCACGAGGGGGACCAGGGCTCTGCAGTATGGAATTTCTACAGCTTTAGCTTCCGACTGCACACGCGGGGCAGCTGGGCAGTTCGCCGGTGCAGCTCCGGAATTGGGGCGTCAGGAAATACGATACCCTCGGCGTCAACACGGCCAAAATGCAACGAGAACGAGCGCCAAGACACGGCCGGCGCACAAGCGCTAGCTAGCGCCGCAGCACCGCGCCGAAGCGATGTGGAGGACGAAGTGGAAGGCAGGCGATGCGGCTGGCGAGCCCAGCGGCGACGAAACGCGTTCGCTTTCGCTGCCAGCGGCTCCGGCGGCCACTCCGACTACTGCGGTTCGCACACGATCTCGTCGATATGGGCCGGCTACGCTCTGACCGGACCGCTGTGCTGGCCGCGCAGGAATATTAATCGCCGCTCCTCGCCCTGCCGGACGCGCTGCTGCTTCACATCATCCGCCTGGCGTGCGCTTGCGAAGATGACGGCAGCGACGAGCCGTTCTGCTGCGGTCGAATGGAGGCGAAGCTGCGCGCCATCGACGCGAGCTCAGCCGCTCCGCCCGAGCGGGAATCGATATCGGCGCTGTGGATCGATCTGCGGCGGCTGTGCCGCCTGCGGAGAGTGTGCCGGCGGCTCGCGGAGCTGGTGGAGTCAGGCGGCGCGGCGCCGAGAGCGCGGCTAGAGCTGCAGCTCTCCTCCGATTCCTTCGAGTCCAGCGGCAGCGCACACGAGCAGCTGGACCGCGTGTGCGCGGGCGCGGCGCGCGTGGGCGGCATCGAGGAGCTCGATCTGAACCTTTGGGCCGCGGTCTGTGCCCTTCCAGCTCGTCCTCCTTGCTTTTAAATATATCTAACGACGCGCCTCTGCAACTGCAGGGCAACCAGGACCAAAACCTCCCCGCTTTCTCCCTGGCGCCGCTCGCCCGCCTCCGCTCGCTGCGCGCCCTGCGCGTGGGCTCGGAAGTCCGACCCCTTTGGTTCTACGGCACTCTGGCGCCCGAGCACGTCGCCGCGCTGACCGACCTCCCCCGCCTCGCCCGCCTCGACTTTCGGGGCGACGCCACCTCAATCCGCGACCTGTCGAACGGCTTCTCGCTCAGCCCGGCGGCCCTCGCGGCCCTCTCGCCGCTCCCCCTCGCCGCGCTCCGGGCGAACGTCCTCTTGGACGAGAGCAGCGAGGGCTCAAGCGTCGACAGCAGCGAGGGCGGCGAGATCGACGACGGAGGCGTTGGAGATGGAGGCAAGGCGGCCCGTGAGCTCCTCCGCGCGCTCTCGGGCGTCGCCGCGGCCTTCCCGGCGCTCCAGCGGCTTCTTCTTTATGGGGATTTCTACTGCGGCCTGGACGATTTCCTCGCGGCCCTTGCCCCGCTCAAGTCCCTCCAGAGTGCGCTCTAGCAGAGCGCCTCCAAGCCACAGGAGGTCTTGACGCCGTCGAACTTCCGCGCAGCTCTCGAGCTCTGCTCGACTCAGTACTGCGGCCTCTCGAGCCTCGCGCCGCTCGCCTCCTTTCCCCGGCTGGAGCACCTCGCGCTGGACATGTTCCTCTCGGACGGAATCGATCTCCGCCCCATCTCCTCGCTGACCTCCCTCCGATGTGCGCGCCCGCCCCGCATCAATCTGCGCCCCTACTCTCTGACTGGCCATGGGGTTCGGTGCACAGCGCTCGATCTTGGCCCAGGATCCTCTGAATTGACTGGGGATGTGTCTGGGGGGAATCTTTCCGTCCTCGAGCCGCTCACCCGCCTGGAAGCAGTCCGTCTCCACATCGGCTTGAACGGCTCGACATTCGACCCCTCCAGGCTCCTCTTCCTCGCGCCCCGCATCCGCTGTCTCCATTTCTCCGCTGTCCGCATGACCGTCGCCCTGATTGACGCCCTCCTGCGCTTCCCCGCCCTTCAGGCGAGGCCGCCCCGCCGCCGCCGTCCCAGCTGCCCGCGCCCCCCTGACCGCCTCCGCAGGACATCACTCTCGGTCTTCGTGAATCTGAATGCTCGGAGGCGCTCTCTGGACGTTCGCTGTCCCCGTGGGGCAGCGTGCGGGCCCTCGCGTTCTCCAACAGCGGTGTGCGGGCCTGCATACCACTCTCGGCCGCGG
Source organism: Cyanophora paradoxa (assembly GCA_004431415.1). Lineage (NCBI taxonomy): Eukaryota > Glaucocystophyceae > Cyanophorales > Cyanophoraceae > Cyanophora > Cyanophora paradoxa. Next base: position 232,269 of record QPMI01000038.1, read on the forward strand.
TTCTCTCGGTGTGCCGCGGCACCCTATGCGTGAGACGCGGTCCCTCACGCCGCGGGTCACGCGAGCGCAGGGCATCGCGTACGACATGACGGGCCTGCGGGAGCTCTCCGTGGGCGGGGGCGTGCAGCTGCCCCTTCCGCTGCCCGCCGGCGCCGGCGCCGCCCTCCGCGGCCGCCTCCGCCGCCTGCGGGCGCGCGTCGTGGACGAGAAAGCCGACGCGGCGACGCAGTCCGAGCAGCGCGCCCTGCAGGCCGTGCGCCCCGGCCCGGGCCCCGGGCCCCTCGCCGCGTTCTGACCCGCCGGACCGGCGGCATGCGCAGGAGCTGGAGCGCGCCGTCGGCGTCAGAGTCGAAGCCCCAAAGGGCTTCCGATAGCCCCGCAGCTAAGCCTTCCGATAGATAGTCTCTAGTATCTCCACGAGCGTTGAATCCGTGAAGCGGAATAGGGATAGATAGCAATTGCACATTGAATCGAGCTCGAGCAAGGGCAGGCCGCTGCAGGCCGGCGCCGGGGCGGGGGCTAGACAATGCCCGGGGCGGAGATGGCGACGACGGGGCGGCCCGGGAGGGAGGCGGCGCGGCCGGCGCCGCGGGCGGCCTGGGCGCGCTCCTGCTGCGCCTGCGCCTGCACGGCGGCCTGCGCGTGCAGCAGGTCCGCGATCTCCGCCTGGCTCGGCGGCTTCCCGCCCTCTGCGCCCCCCTAGATAAGCGAGGCTCGCGGGGGCGAGAACACGGAGGGGCGGACCGCGGAGCTCGGGGTTGCCGTAGATGAAGAGCGCGCGGTTGGAGAGGTTGAAGAGGTAGGGCCGCATCTCGACGCAGACGAGGAGCCAGGCCGCCAGGCAGCACGCCACCCGCGCGATCGTCAGCCCGTGCCACGCGCTCAGCGTCTTGTTGAAGTCCGCGTCCGGCGCCTCCAGCTCGTACCTGAGCAGCGCCCACCTCAGCCTCGCGAGGGCGGCGGCCCGGCCCGGGCCCCGGGGGCGCGCGCCAGCGGGGCACGCGGTCGTTGGCGTAGTAGAAGAGGTCGTCGGCCGGCGTGTTCAGCACGCAGAAGAGGACGCAGAGGACGTACACTGCGCATGCGCGGGCGGGGAGCGCTCAGAGGGGGTACGCGGAGGGCACGATAAGGGGGGGGGGTACGGCGCGCACGGCCGATGAGGGAGGCGTCGGAGATGCGGAGGTAGGGCCGGTGGTACCTGGACGGCCGAGCCTGTTAGAAAAGAGAGATCGAATCAGATGCGAGCGGAGCTGTCACCAGTTGGCCATCTTGTCCTTGGCGAACTTGTCGACGGCGGCGGCGAGGCAGATGGTGGCGAGGCAGAGGTTGAGGCGGCCGAGGTGCGGGGCGATGGGGCTGTAGAAGCCGAGGAAGGGGACCCAGCCGGCGACCGCGTAGTTCAGGAAGAGCTGCAGGATCGAGATGCCGGCGAAGAGGCCCTGGCAGAACACGAAGAAGACCGACGTCACCTCCGCCACCGTCTGCGGTACGGCTGAGCTGGGGGTGGGGGAGAAGGAGAGGGGTACCGGCGCGCACGTCCATGAAGGCCTTGTAGGAGCCGACGACGTCGGCGGCGAGCTCCTCGGCGAGCTCGCGCTGCCGCGTGCGGCCCGCCTCCAGCTCCGCCCGCAGCCGCTCCGCAGTCACCTGGCGCCCGCGACCGTGAGGAGGGGGGGAGGGGGGCGACGCCCGGGCGGGGTACGCGGGGGGACCTTCTTGAAGGTGCCCGTCGTGGCGTTCTCGATGAAGAGGCGGTCGCGGACGGGGGGCGGCGCCGAGGGCGTCGCGCCCGTCCCCTCGAACGGGTCGTTGCCCATGACGGCGTCCCCGTCCCGCTCCTTCGCGTAGTCGTCCGACTCCAGGCCCTCCTCCGGGTCCTCCGGCACCCCGGGGATGCTCCTGCGCCGCCCGCGTGAGCCGAGGGGGGAAGGGAGGGCGGGAGGGGCCGGCCGGCGGCGCACATGGCCGCCCGCTTCTTTTTGTGGTGCTTCTTCTTTCTCCTCCGCGAGCCGTCCGACTTGGTCTGCGGGGCGGGGCGTCGGGGCAGGGCGGGGCAGGCCGGGCGGTGGGGCGGCGGCGGCGCACCCCGCTGGCGCCGCTGCGCCCGCTCTTGGCGCTCTTGGGCGAGTCCTTGTCATCCTCGGACGAGGACGACGATGAGGAGGAGGACGAGGAGCCTTCCTTCTTCTTTTTCTTCTTCTTCCTCCGCTCCTTCTTGTCCTTCTCCTTCTTCTCGTCGCCCGAGGCGCCCTTGTAGATCCCGTCGTCCTCTTCCGGGGGCGACTTGGCCGCCTCCTCGCCCTCGCCCTCCTTCCCCTTCCGCCTGGATCGCTCCCGCCGGACCTTCGGCTTGCCAGGCGTCCCGTCGTCCGCCTTCTCCTTGCCCTTCGAGGGCTTGGCCGGCGACTTAGGCTCCTCGGGCTCCTTCTCCGGGGCCCGCGGGGCCGGCGAGGGCGTCCGCGTCCGCGACCTCGCGGCCGGCGCGGCCTCGGGCGGCGTGCTCGGGTCCGCCCCGAGGCCCGTGCCCGCCGCCGCGTCCGCCCCCGTGGGCGTCGTGTCGCCCTCCACCGACTTGCGCCTCCGGACCTCCTTCCGCTCCTTCATGCCGCCCTCCTTCGGGATGCCCTCGATGGGCGGCACGCTCGGCGGCGGCTTCCGGAACCGCTTCTTCGGCGCGTCTCCGGCGACGCCCGTACCGGCAGCATCCGCCTCCGCCGGCGGCTGCGCGGGCTGCTCGTCCTGCTTCGCCCGCTGCGCCGCCGCCCGGTGCTCTGACGCCTCCTTCCGCAGCCGCTCGCGCTCCGCTATCGCATCGTCGAAGGAGCTCTCGTAGTCCTTCGGCGGCGACAGCGGCGTGCCCGCCGGCGAGCTCTTGCCTGCCCGCGGCGGTTAGCGGGGAATACGTGTCGCGCTCCCAGTGAGATCCGGACCTGTCGACGAGGGGCCGGGCTGAGGCCCGCTGGGGCCAGCGCCGATTGGATCTAGCTTAGACTTGCCTCCTAGCGGCGGCAGCGCTCCGCCTGGGTGGCGCAGTGAGCATACGAGGCCGGGGCGATTTGAATCCTAGCTGCGCAGACGGACCTACGGGTCGCAGTGGCCGCGCTGGTATGCTGAGTGGAGGAAGTCTGATAGAGCGCAGAAGCGGCGTCAGCATCCGCGCGGGCTCCTAAGTGCTTAAGCGTCTGCAGGTCCAGCGCACCCCCGCGAGCCAGCTCCGCCAGACAGAGTGCCCAGCGAGGCTGGAGATGCTGAAGAGCTTATTCCAGATTCGCCCTGCGCGCGCGAGGACGCCTCTGAGGGCGCCAGCAGGAAGGAGCGGCAGTTCAAATGAGGCGGACCTCCTCGCCGATCGGGGCTAGAATCTTGGTCGTGAATGGGTTGTGGCCGCCCGAAGACGGTCCTGGCGACGGGTCCATGACGCGCTGCCCGGCTGCTGCTTGAGCAGCGCTTCTGTCCACGTACCCGGCCCCACCTTACCCCCCGGTCAGAAAACTTGATCCGGCCCGCACCGCTCCAAACGATGGCGTGGAGGTAGCATCGGCTGCGTTGCGGTTGGAGAGGATGCGCGGAGCGTGGGTGGCGGTCCTGCTCGCTGCGGCGCTCCTCGCCTCCGCGGCGAGCCCGGGCTCAGCAGAGCGCAGGGCAGAGCGCGAAGCCGGTGATGCTAAGCTGACCAGCAGCCGCCGGCTCGTTGCCGAGGCGACGCAGCAGCCAGCGCCGGCGGAGGCCTGCACGGCGCCGCGCGAGGTCCTGGAGCGGTCGAAGGCGTCTCTTTCCAGCTCGGACGTGCACGTGTACAGCTTGCACGTCAAGCCGGGGACGGCTCGCCTCTCCATCGCGCTCACGGCGCTGGAGGGCGGGAAGCCGTACGCGCGCGTGCGCTTGTGCGTGCCGCCCGCGGCTTCCCGGCCAGAGCAATCGGATGCATACTGATCGGGCGTGACAGCGGCGGTATCCCGGCCCCAGCGTCGCAGGTGCGGCCCACGTCTGGCTTCACGCAGCAGGCCGCGCCGGTCGCTCTGGTGCAAGGCGAGGCGCGCCTGGACTGGCCGAGGGAGGGACAGTGGTGGGAACTTGAACTCGGGCCACACCCGTCGCCGCTGCCTGCGGGCCCACTCCGCGCGCGCAGGCTGGTCACCGTGAGCTACGAGAAGGAGTGGGACAAGTTCAACGCGCACCAGGCGCGCCCGCCGCGCCTCAGGAAGCCTCTCGCGCGCACTCACTCTGCCCGCAGTGGATCGCGCCGGGCGACGCTGGGCGGTACGAGCTGCGCGTCGAGGCGCTGGGTGCGCCGCCAGTTCCAAAGCCCCGCCCCGCCCCACCCTCCACTCCCCTCGCGTTGACAGGCGGGTGCTCAGTGTGCGGCGAGGGCTTCGGCGGCGACTGCAACTGTTCGACGCGTGCGCAGCCTGCGGCTACCTCTCGGCCAGGCCCGCCGCCCCTGAGCCCGCCGCAGCCATCCACGACCTCGCGCCGGGCGCCCCCGTACCCCTGCCCGACGGGGTACCCGCGTCCCTCTTCCGCGCCGCAGTGCCCCCGGATCCCCTCGAGCGCCTCAGCGTCCGCATCGCGTGCGCTCAGATTGGATTTGATTCCATTCGATCTCCGCGCCGGCTCCGCCTCGGATCAACGCTGACCTCACCCCGCGCAGGCCGGCCACCCCGGGGTCCTTCATCGCGTCCCTCCGCGCCCCAACCGCCCCTTCCGCCCTCCCCGCGTCCGCTTCCGAGGCCGTCGTACCCCGGCCCGAGGGCGGTCGCGCCCTCTACTTCGCCGCTGGCGCGGGCCCCGCCGCGGGGCCGGGGCCGGGGCCGGGGCCGGGGCCGGGCCGCCCCCGCCCTGAGCCTGGAGTGGCCGCGCTGCCCGCCGGGCTTTGCCGGCGCCGCCTGCGCGGCTCGGCTGCTGCCTCTGGCGGAGGGCGAGCCGGCGCGGGCGGAGGCGCCCGGGGGCGGGGCGCTCCTCCTGCGGGCGGAGGTGGCGCCGGCCTCCGTCGGCTTCGCGCTGCGCCTCACGCTCCTCCTCGCGGGGGCCGACCCGCCCTCCCTCGCCGTCGCCGCCCGCTCCGGCGGCCTGCCCCCGGCCGGTCCCCTCCCCGGTCCGCCATTTCTCCCCGCTCCTTGCCTACCTTGACGGCGCCACGCGCAGCGGACGTCGCCGCCGCCGCGTCCTCCTCCTCCTCCTCCTCCGCTGATCCCGCAGCCTCCGGTGCAGCGGCTACCCCTCTCTCCTTTGTACCCCTCCGCAACCCTGACGCGCCCCTGCCCGCCCGGGCGGCAGGCCTGGAGGCGCTGGACCTCGCCCCCCTCGAGTTCGCCGCCGCCGGCCCCGCCGCCACCCGCGCCGGGGCCGACCTGACCTGGTGCCCCCCGCGCCGCGCCTGCTTCGAGGTCCGCGACGACGCACCCCCCGCCCCTCCTCGCTCCCTGCCCACGCGCTTGCAGATCCCGTACCCCCCCTCGGGCCCCCTCTACGTGCTCGTCGCGGCGAACGCGAGCGGCGCGGCGCCCAACGCGACCTGGTCCCTCGAGGCACGCCTCGCCCGGGGGGGTACGACGCGCTTTTCCCGACCCGTGGCCGCCCTCCGCCATCCCACGCCCCCCGCAGGCTGCCCGCGGGCGTGCGGCGGCCGGGGCGCCTGCGAGGCCCGCCCGGGGGCCTCCCGCGGACTCCTCTGGGAGGCCTGCGCCTGCCCCCGCCCCTGGGCCGGCCCCGACTGCTCCCGCGGTGCCTGTACCCCCGGCCCCCAGTCCCCCGGCCCCTCACGCCGCGCCCCGCCTCCGCAGCGGCGCGGTCGCCGGCCCTGCACGCCCTCCAGGCGCTCCTCCTGACCGCGACGAACGCCGCCATCGTCCCCGCCGTCCTCGCCGCCCGCCGCGCCAGCCTCCCCCTCGAGGTCCGAGCCCGCATCCCATCCCAGAGCCGCGCGGGAGCTCGACCGAGCCGCCTCGCCCCGGCAGGCGGCGGTGTTCGGGGCGACGGGGGCGGCGTCTGCGGTGTACCACCTGTGCGACGCGGACCTGGCGTGCCTGGGGCTCCCCTACGGGCCCCTCCAGCTCGCCGACTTCCTCCTCTCCACCTTCGACTTCGCTCTGGCCGTGTCCCTCCTCCCCGGCCTCCCCCCCAAACCCGGCGCCGGCGCCCGGCCGCACCTCCAGATCCTCCTCCTCCTCGCCCTCGTCCTCGCCGTCTCCGCCGACCGGCGCGCGCTCGTACCCCCTCCCCCCTTGGCCCCTTCGTTCGCGCCTGACTGTCGGCGCCGCGCAGCTTCGGGCCGTGGCCGATGCTGGTGGGGATCGTGCCGGCGGCGCTGGGCGCGGCGTGGCGGGCGCTGCGGGAGCCGTGGCGTTCGCGGGCGCTGCTGGGGCAGCCGGGGCCCCGCCGGAGCCTCCTCGCCGCCCTCGCCCTCGCCGCCTCCGCCTTCGGAGTCCTCCCCCTCCAGGCCCGCCCCCGCCCCGCCCCTCGCCCGGCCCCTCCAAAGCTCCGCTTAGCGCGCCGCTCGCGCCGCGCAGAGGGACGGGAGCTACTGGCTGCTGCACTCGTGGTGGCACGTCGCCGTCATGCTGGTCCCCTACCACGTCATCCGCGCCGCCGCCGCCCTCCGCCCGCCCGACGGCCCCGCCCCGGACCCCGAGGCTGCCCTGGGGCCCGGGCCCGAGGCCGAAGCCGAGGGCGAGCTCGAGGCGCGCCTGCCCCTCGTCCCGGGCCCCCGGGCCTAGGCACCGGCACCCCCTGTACCCCCCTCTCCCCCTCGAGCTCTCTGCCGCGAGCAGCCGTATCGCAAATCTCCGAACTTTCGTAGACGCCTGCCTCATGCATGATAGGGAGGTCTTCGACGCGGGTTCTTCGGGTCCTGGAGGACTGCCACTGCTGGCTGCGGCCGCCGGCGTCCTGTTTGAGGCGTCTTCGACGCTGTCTCGAGCTTCCGCGTTGTCTCGAGCTGCGACGCTGTCAACGTCTCGAGCTGCGACGCTGTCTGGAGCGCCCACGCTGTCTGGAGCGCCCACGCTGTCGCGGTCGGCCAATGCGCCCCGCCAACCGCACGCAATGAACGGGCAGCTGCGGGGAGGATATGAGACTTCTGCGCGCCTAAGACTTCTGCGTGGGAGGATATGCGATTCAGCCAGACGACAGCGCGCGCACGGAGTGCGGAGATTGTTCACGAGGCGGGCACGGAACGCGGAGCGACCGATGCGCATGCGATCCTGCAGCTGGTCGACAATCTCTCGGCACACGGGGCAGTCCACACGCCTTTCGTCTGAGGCAGTCCATGCGTGACAAAGTGCGTGATCGTCTGAGCACTGGAGCGAAGTCTGCGCGGGCGCGCGGGCAGTCAGATACGTATACGTATATATACGCAGACTCAATACGCACAGTTCGAAGACATACGCATCGGATCACGCATGACGCACGCGCAAACCGGGCAAATAAGCTGCAATGACTCGGCCCGCGCCAACTCTCCATCGTCGAAGATCTCCGAATTCGAAGGCCAGCCGCGAGGCTCCGTCTGGTGCACCGTCGCAGGGGGGGGGGGGGGGGGGGGGGGGGGGGGGGGGGGGGGGGGGGGGGGGGGGGGGGGAGGGTAGCGTGCGAAAATGGCATACGGCGGCTGGCCTTCCGAAGTCTTTGACGATGGGGAAGAGGCGCGGGCTGAGTCGTTGCATCTGGTTTGTCCGATCTGCACGTTCGTCATGCGCGACCCGGTGCACGGCCGCTGATCAGCGCATACATCATGATCAGCACGGCCGCTTATCCCCGCTACGCAGGCCTCGCTGGCTTGCTCGAACGATCACGCGCTGTGCTGGACATGCGCCGAGGGCGTCGTACGGGAGTCTGGCTTCCCGTTTCAGTACGAATACCAGCGTGCCCAGCTGAAGTGCCCGGTCTGCCGCGAGGTCGTCGCCCAAGAACGCATCGTTCGATCTGCCTTCCGCGCCCGCCTCGTAAGCGATCTGCGCGCTCGGTGCGTCGCCGGCCGGCCCGCCCCGGCCCGCGCGGGCCGCGCGCGCCTCATCATCATTCACGGCCGCCGCCGCAGCTGTCCATCGCGGGAGCGCGGGTGCGGTTGGCGTGGCGCTTTAGCAAATCTTGAAGCGCACGCGGCGTCGTGCCCCGTCGGCCGGGAGGAAGCGCGGGCGCGGGCGCTGGAGGCGCGGGTGCAGGCGCTGGAGGCGGAGCTGGGCTGCCTACGAAGGCAGCTTGACGCGGCCGTGAAGAAGAGCGATGAGGATTCAGGGCGGCTGTGTGCCGCGGAGGAGGCGTGCCAGCGGGCCGAGGCGCGAGCCAGGGAGCTTGACTCCAGGGTGGCGGCGCTTGAGGGGAGGCAGCCAGCGAGTGAACATGCCGCTTCTGAAGAGCAGCCAGCGAACCAGCCTGCAGCTGCAGCTGTACCTGCACTGGAGACGGCAGTTCCTGAACCTGAACCTGAATCTGAACTTCCTCTGTTGGAGGAGATCAACCTGAACCCGCTGCGTTCAAGGCCGGCATTCGCCCCCCGTACGAGTGGTGTGCCCGGTCGCATGTACTGCACCGCTGTGTGTGCCACTAAACCGCGCGCAGGGTGCGATGCCCGCGTGCAGCAGCTTTCGGATGCTATCTCGCAATTCGTCGCGGTATTACAAATCCCGGTGCGCTAAAGTTTTTCTCACGCCCCTTCGCGCCTGCTCACTGCACTTCAACGAACGAGAAGGAAAAGTGCGTGATGCGGCTGGAGCTTCAAAGCATGGTGAACTCGCTTATCGGCATCATCGGACACGGGACGATGTATGGGACCATACGAAGCAATCGCGAGCCATTCCACGTGTGGGACCTCCTCAAAATCTACGCGGAGGGTTCGCCTCCCTGCCGTGCCCAGCGTCGCATTATGCAGCGCCAGCGCTCACATGTAGAGCATCACGGCGCGCAGAGAACCCGTTGAGGGATAGGGATCTGAAGAACCCTCTGCCGACGTACCTGGTTGCGGTTGTGGATGCAGCCGTCAATCGAAACTCCATCACGTTCCGCAGCTTCCGCGCCGGCCAAGACGCCCGCGTCCACTCCTTCATCCGCGCGGCCCTCAAGTGCGCACTGCCGCGTGACCAGTACTCTGAATTCGAAGGCAGGAACTGCCTGACGCCCCCACAGCAACAAGATGCTGCACGCGGCGCTGCGGAAACTCTTCGAGCTGCCAGTTTTGACCATGAGGCTGATGTACGAGGAGGACGCGCCCATCCTGGACCCGGCTACGCAGCAGGGAGTCCTGGACGCGCTGGAGCCCCTCTCCAGGATCCCCTTCGCCTACCACCTCGACCTCGTCGACCCCGACGTCGTCTTCACTCGAGCTACGAACTTCAGAAAGGCCCGTCGGCCCGTCCCCGGCCCGTCGGCCCGTCCCCAGCCCGTCCCCGGCCCGTCGGCGGCCTCTCCAGCGACCCCCGCCGCCGCCTCGTCGGGCCAAGCTGCGGCCTCGTCCTCCCTTCCGAACCCCTCCTGACAGGCCATCATCATCGCTGGTTCAGAGGCGTCTCTAGATCATCCTCCTCGCCCTCGTCCTCGCCGTCTCCGCCGACCGGCGCGCTCCCGTACCCCCCGGCCCCCCGAGCCCTTCGTTCGCGCCTGACGGGCGGCCGCGCGCAGCTTCGGGCCGTGGCCGATGCTGGTGGGGATCGTGCCGGCGGCGCTGGGCGCGGCGTGGCGGGCGCTGCGGGAGCCGTGGCGCCCGCGAGCGCTGCTCGGGCAGCCGGGGCCCCGCCGGAGCCTCCTCGCCGCCCTCGCCCTCGCCGCCTCCGCCTTCGGCGTCCTCCCCCTCCAGGCCCGCCCCCGCCCCGCCCCCTCGCCCGGCCCCCTCCAAAGCTCCGCTTAGCGCGCCGCTCGCGCCGCGCAGAGGGACGGGAGCTACTGGCTGCTGCACTCGTGGTGGCACGTCGCCGTCATGCTCGTCCCCTACCACGTCATCCGCGCCGCCGCCGCCCTCCGCCCGCCCGACGGCCCCGCCCCGGACCCCGAGGCGGCCCTGGGGCCCGGGCCCGAGGCCGAGGCCGAGCTCGAGGCACGCCTGCCCCTCGTCCCGGGCCCCGGGGCCTAGGCACCCCCTGTACCCCCCCTCTCCCCCTCGAAGTCTCTTCTCCGAACGTCCTTCTGGCAAAACTCCGAACTTTCCGTAGACGCCTACCTCATGCACTGGTACCCCGGGTCCCGAGGGGGAGGGGGTACGGGCGTTTGAAGTGGGCGCCTTCGAATTCGCCCTACCCCCCTTCCTCCTCCTGTCCGCGAAGCAAACAGCAGTGAGACGCGTGCGAGGAAAAGGATCGCAGAAAGAAGAGTATGGCGAACCGGCTCCGGCCACAGGTTCGCGACGGGGTTGCCGTCCGTCCACAGCATCTGAAGGTCCGAGAGCCGCGCGATCCCGACAGGGAGCGCCGTCAGCTGGTTTTTCTCCACGTTCAGAATGTGCAGGGCCGCGAGGCGCCCGACCTCCGCCGGCAGCGCCGCCAGCTGGTTGCTGTTCACGTACAGCTCCCGCAGCCCCGCGAGGCGGCCGATCTCCGGCGGCAGAGACGTCAGCCGGTTGCTCTGAGCCCACAGCCTCCGCAGAGACGCGAGGCGGCCGATCTCCGGCGGCAGCGCCGTCAGCCGGTTGCCTTCGACGTAGAGCTCCTGCAGGGCCGCGAGGCTCCCTATCTCCCGGGGCAACACCGCCAGCTGGTTGGCGCCCAGCCATAGCTTCTCCAGGTTTTTCAGCTTCGCGAGCTCCGCCCCCGGAATGCTCGCGAGCCTGTTGCAGCTGAGGTCGATCTCCGCCGCCAGTCATTCGCAATGGCTTGCCTGCAGCCTGCGGGCGGCGGCGTGGTCAGATCCGCTCGAGCATCGGATGCAAAAGCGCAGCGGGGAGCGCGAGTGCGGGTCCTTGGAGCAGAACGGCTCATGCACAACGAGGCAGGCAGGTTGAAATTGCACACCGGAACCGAGCGCGGCATGTCGAGCTGACCGCCGAGCGGCCGTGGATTCTACACAGCTATTCCATTGCAATTGATGCGTACCACGAAGCCGAGCTCGCGAAGCTCGTGCGAAGGCTGCACGTATACGTGCGGCACGGCTCGGCTATCTTGGATGTGTACCCCCAAGCAAGCGCTGCTGCCGTTGTCGTCCTAATACCCTGCGTTTTTCGAGGGTGGTGGTACCCCCCCTGGGAGCGACCGGGGGGCGGGTGGGGGCGAGGCGTGCGGGGGTACGGGTGCGGGGAGGCACGGGGACGGGGGGTGATTGTGACGGGGACGCGCGGTATGCGTATATGTATACACCCTGTGAATGGACATATACCCGAATATATGCCTATTGAGTTGCGATTGGCGGGCTATTGAGCGGGGTAGGGGTGCCCTGGACGGGGCGTGAAAAACGGACGAATGGGGTTGCGCGGCGTGGTGGGGGTACGGCGACGCGGGGAATCGGCCCGGGCGGCCCTGGCTGGGGTGATTCTGGCGGCAGTGCGGGGCTGGGGGGCCCGGGACGGGCGCACTCTGGCGGCGATGGCGGACGCGGCGAAGACGATCGTGAAGACGACGGCGCGGCCGAAGCGGGCGGCGGCGAAGCCGAGCAAGGGCATGCCTCCGGCGCTGCCCGCCCCCGTCGAAGGCGCCCTCTCCCGCGGCGCCCTCGGGCTTCCGCCGCTGCGCGGCCGGCGGCGCCGCCGAGCCCGGCGAGGCGTGCACGTCCTGCCACGAGGCGCCCGCGGCCGGGGCGCCCTGCTGGATGTTCCAGTGCGAGCGGCACCTGCTCTGCGACGCGTGCCACGGCAGCCAGCGGCGGCTCGCGGCGCACTACGACGCCGCGCTCGGCCAGCACCGCCAGGCGGCGCTTGCGCTCGCCGTCGCGGCGGCCTCGTCCCACGGGCCCCGGTCCGCCCGCCGCCGCCCTTCCCGCCGCCGCCCACGGGCCTCCTCTTCGCGGCGAGCCCGTGCCCGCACGCCTGAGCCGCCCGTCGCGATCGGCGGCCGCGGCGGAGCGCGCGGCGCCAAGGTTTTCGCGCTCGTCTAGCGAGGGCCGAGGCATGAGCGCGAGCGGGGCGCCCGAGTCGCCGCGGGCCGAGGCGCTCGAGTCCCTTAGCGGCGCCGCGTGGGACCTCGCCGTGCTGGCGCTCGACTTGGAAGACTGCGCCGAGGACCGCCAGATCGCAGAAGTAAACAGGCTCTCGTGCCTTCTTCACAGTATTTGGACGACGCTAGAGGCAGCCAAGGCAGCAGAGTCGCGCGTAGTGCTAGAGGCAGCCAAGGCAGAGTCGCGAGTGTGAATTGAATATATAAGTATTTGCGATCAAACAAAGCCACGAATATAAGCCAAACTGACTGAGTTATTTACACTGCACAATTCCTAGCTAGAGGCTGCCTACTCGTCGAAGTCCCCGGCGGCCGCCTCGGCGGCCATCGAGAGCAGCGCCTCTGCCACGTCCCCGGCCGCGTCGCCGGCCTCGCTGGCGGCGTTGGCCAAGGTGTCGGCGTCGGCGTCGCCGTCAACGGCGTCGGCGTCGGTGAAGAAGCCGTCGTCGTCGCTCGGCGGGGCGGGGCCGAAGCCGGGGTTGTGCCGCTTGTAGCGCTGCGAGGCCTCCACGATCTTCTTGAAGTCGGCAGCGACCGCAGCAGAGTCGGCCGCCACGGGCGCGAAGTTGGGGATGTTGTAGCGCGTGAAGAAGGCCGACTCGAGATCGTCGATCGTCTGGCGCCACCCCGCGACCATCTCCTCGGTGATGTCACGCAGGGCCTCCTCGGCCTTGTCGCACGCCCCGCCGGCCTCGAGCTTCTTCAGGAGCGCCGTCTTCTCCTTGGGCTTGCAATCGGCAGCCGCGAGGCGCTTCTCAATCACGGCGCGGGCGTTCGAGATGGCCTTCTCGAAGTTCCGGAGCGGGCGCGCGACGGCCAGGAACTCGGCGCGCTTCTCGGCGACGAGCTTGCGGAAGTCGTCGACGTGCCGCGCGCGGCTCGGCAGGGTGTCCTTCTGCGCGCCGCGGAGTCAGGCGTGCGATTGAGCGCGATTGAGTTCAGCCGCGCACCTCGAGTTCCTTGGCGTTGAACTTGTAGCCCTTCTGGACGGCGCGGGCCCACGCCTCTCGTTCTTGGCCTTGGTCTCAGCGCCCTTGCGGTTCGCCTCGCGCCGCTTCTCGGCCTTGGCCTCGGGCGTCAGCTCCTCGGCAGAGGTCTTCGCGCGCTTGCGCTTGGGGCCCTCGGTCTCGGTCGCGTGGTCCGACTCCGCCGCCGGCTCGGGTCCGCCGCCGGCTCCGAGTCGACGTCCATCGCCTCGGGCTCGGACACGGGCGCCGCGGGCGCCGCGCGCGGCGGCGCCGGGCGCCGCGGGGTCGCCAGGCCCGCGGGGCGGGCCGGGGCGCCGGCGGGGCTGCTGCTGCTGCCAGCGGCGCCGTCGTGGGCGCCGAGAAGGCGGCAGACGCCCATGTACGCCGCGTGCGGCGGCCGGCGGCTCACAAAGGCGCGGTGGATGCGGATCTTCACTTGAACGATTTTCTCGGGCACGATGCCCTCCTCGACGAGGAACTTGATTGAGTCCTCCTTGATATCGGCGATGACGCTCTTCACGATTCCTTCCGCGTCCATCTGTGCCACCTCCTGCTTCGAGTAGAGCCGGAAAATGACGTCCAAGAACGTGTCGTCGAACGCCTTGATCGCGCGGGCCCGCAGCATCTTGGGGTCGACGTACGCCTTGGCGATCTGCGGGAAAGTGAGCCGATTGAATGAAATTGAACCGATTCAGTCGCGCGGCGCACCGTCAAGCTGGCAGCCTGCAGCCGAGCCTTCGAGCCGCAGCTGAACAGGAGGGGGTTCGTAGTGCCACCGAGCTCACGGTTGGGCTGGACGGTCGTGCCGAACTTGCTGTTCAAGACCTTGCCGCCGGCCTCGCCGGTCTGCGGCGGCCAAGTCAGCTCAGATCTAGAGGTGCCGGATTGAATAGAAATAGGTTCACCTCGGCCATAAGGGCGGCAGTCTTCCGCATGTTGAGGCGCGCCTTCGCGGCAAGGTAGCGCTCCATGGCGGCGTCGCGCGCCTTGCCCTTGATGCAGCAGTTGCCGTCCTTGTCGAGAGTGACGGGCCAGTGGACGAGCTCGCGGTTGATGGCTTCAATCTCAGTGAACGTGAGGAGCACGTCCTGGCTGCCCAGCTTCACCTTGTACGAGCTCTCGCTGTCATTAATCATCTTCGACTCGCCCATCCCGCGCCTGGCGCGGATCTCCGTAACCTCGCCAGAGTCGTAGTCGTACTCTGCGGTGCGCTTGCAGATGGCGATGCGGGCCTTGCACTCGCGAGTCACGTAGTTCTTCGGCGCGTTGGGAGACACAGGCTGGCGCGTGGGTATGATGGCCATGCGAAGCACCGATGCGCACACAAGGTAGAGCTTGCCGTACTCGGCACGCACAGACTCGTTCTCCCACGCGTCGCTGGCGATCTTGTCAAGCAAGTCCTTGCCGCCGGGCTTCTGAGCGGCCTCCCGAATCTGGCGACCAACAACGTCCTCGTCGTCGCTGGCGGCGGCGGCCGGGGCGTCGGCCGAGGCCGGGGCAACGGCAGCCGGGGCCGGGCCGGGGCGGCGGCAGCCGGGCCGGGCCGGGCCGGGGCGGCGGCAGCCGGGGCCGGGGTCGGCGGCTGATCGGCCTCGACGGAATCAGAGCCGAGGGGATGAGCTGGAACGTGGGTCGTCCGGCTCTGCGCACAACGGGAGTCAATGGGCTATTCAAACAGACGAAAAACAGGGTTACGCACTAGGGCTCGCGGGCTTGGCGGCGGCGGGCTTGGCCGCGGGCTTGGCCGCGGGCTCGGCAGCGAACTTGGCAGCGAACTTGGCAGCCTTGGCGGCGAGCCTGGCAGCGAGACCGCCGGCGGGCTTGGCGGCGGCGGGCTTGGCAGCGGCGGGCTTGGCGGCGGCAGTCTCAGAGTCCCGACCGCGCTTCACTGCCGGCAAGGCGGTGAGCGTGGGCAGGCACGCGGGCAAGGGGCGGGGCTCACAGCGGTTCAGCGGCACGTTGTCGTCGTCGTCGTCCGACGTAGAGGCCGCCGAGGCCGGCTTGCTCGAAGGGCCCGCGGCCGGCTGGCTCGAAGGGCCCGCCACAGGCGCCACGGGCGCCGCGGCCGCCGGTGCAGCCAGGCTGGGGAAGTTCAAGGGGACGGCCGCTGCGGCGCGAAAAGGTCAGCGTGACGTCATGCGAGAAATTTCGGCAGAGTCACGGACCCTTGGCGCGCGGGGCGGGGGGCGGGGGGCCCTGGCCGGCGGGCTCGTCCTCGATATCGGTCATGTCGATGACCTCGGGGACACGGGACTGCTTGTCCTTGTCGACAAGCTGCATGACGTACGTGGCCTTGTCCGCCTGCGCCAAAGACGGACGGGAGTTAGAGGCGATTCAATCGGCAAGCCAATCCCCGCGCACCGGCACGGCGAGCACAAGGCCCTCGTGGTTGAGGCGGAAACAGCGGCGCTCGTCGAAGGGGAAATCGGGCTCGACGACAAACTCCTGAAGCAACGTGAAGTACGCAGAGGGCTGCGGCAAAACGGGCAAAATCAGCCAAGGCATGCGCTTTTCACCAAGGCAAAATCCCCTTACCGTGAGAGCGCCCTTGCCCTTGAGGTCGGACTTGGCAGAGTTCATCTTGAGAGATCTGCGCGCAAAGGGAAAAGTCAGCCAAGTTTTGCAGCCAAGGGAAAACCGCGCGCACCGTGCGTTGCTAGCTAGCGCTGAGGCTTTGCGAATCTCGCTGGGCGAGTGGAATGAGGTTCGGAGGCCGGCGCTCGGGAGGTCATTCGGGGGCCCAGTTCGCAGCACCGGGAAACGCGACCGCAGGAAAACGCGCGCGCGGCATTTCGCGCTCGCATTTTCCGGCTTCCCGCATGATCGCGCGTCACGGTGACGCGTCACCGTCGGTGACGGCGACGCGTCCGCCGGCCTTCGACCCGTGACGGATCGGATTCATCCCCATAGCACGCTCGACGGTCGGCGCGCGTGGGGTCGGCGACGGGCCGCGCGCGTTTTTTTCGAGCGCAATGAGTGACCATGGGCAACGCCGAGTCACGACCGCCGGGCGCGCAGGCCTCGACGACGCAGCCGCAGCAGCAGGCCGCGGAGGATGACGGCGGCGAGCTCGAGCTCAAGCTGACACTCTACGCGCTGGTGCTGCTGCTGGCCACGACGGCGCCGTACGGCCTGTACAAGGCCTTCCGCGGCCTCCACGGCCGCTTCGGCTGGAAGGGCAGCGCGCCGCTCGGCGTGGTGATGCTGCTCCTCACGTTCATGGTCGGGCGCGTCGGCCCGGCAAAGCTCACGATGACGTCAGGGCTCGCGCTCACGTTCACTGGCGTCTCCATGGACAACGACCTGGCACTCGTGCTTCAGACCCTATGCAACTGCCGCAAGTAAATCACCGGACAGGGACTCGAACCCTTGATTCAACTCCGCAGGGTTTACCGTCACCGTCACGGTGACGGCGCCTAGAGTCGGTTTATACAGCACGCTCGGCGCTCGGCACGTCGTATAATCGCATTCATCACGGGTGGGGGAAGCCGGGCGGCGGCGGCGACAGGGCCGCGAGGCGCGCGACGGTGTCGCGCGCGATCCGATACGCCGGCACGAGGACGTCGTACACGTAACCGCGGCCCGTGCCGTCGTGCAGGTCGTAGTGGCCCGTGCGGCCGAAGAGCGACGGCTGGCCGACGTGCGGGCAGTGGTGCTTGAGCTCGTTGACGAGCGTGGCGAACGGCTTGCCGGCGAACGCCAGCTCGCCGAGCCGCGCGCGGGCCTCCGCGACGAATCGGAAATCGCTCTGCGCGAACGGGTAGCTTGCGAAGTATATGTTGCCGTCGCGGCGGTACGGGCCGCGCGGCTGCGCGCGCTCGCAGTAGTGCGCGACGCTGTCCAGCAGCGCCGCCAGGCTCACGGTGGCGGTGAACGCCAGCCCGTTCAGCTCGTCCGCCGCCGGCGCCCCGGCCCCGGCGCACAGCTCCTGGGCCTGGCAGACGAGCGCGCCGACCACGCACACCGCGGCCCGCACAGTGCCCAGGTGGCCGGCGGCGTTGAGGCCGCTGGCGGCCGGTTCCCGCGCGCCGCGCATCACCTGCCAGAAGCGCGAACCGTCAGACAGCAGCGGGAACGCGTCGTCCGCCATGGGCTCACCGTCGACGTGCGAAAGAAGCGCCGGGCCAGCGAACACGGCGCCAATCGGGCCCGCGGGGGCTCGAACTAGGGTCTTTGATGGAAAGCGCCGAGGCGGCGGCGGCTGCAGCGGCGCTCGGCGCGCTGCCGGCCGGGCTCCGACCAGTCACAGCCCTGCGCGGCGATGCGGCCAACATCGCGGACGTTCTTTCGGAGCTTCGGTTGATCCGGGTCAACGTGCCCGACAAGTCGCCGGAGCTCTCTGAGATCGACTCAGCGCTCGCGCCGCTCGCGCTCCTATTCAGAAGCATGCAGGCCGCCGGGCTCGTGGACGCGCACCCGGCGCTCGTGACGCCGAAGCAGTTCGACGTCCTGCTCACGGACATCCGTGACCGCAGCGACCTGGAGTCAATCGCTCAGCTGTTCGGCGTCGCTTACCTCGCAGAAGCCCCGCCGGACCGCCGCCCCGCGTTCCCCGTCGAGGGCCAGATCGCCGGCCCCAACAGCCGGCCGCTCGCAGTCCTGCCGGTCGCCGCGAGGCGCGGGCGCGCCGTGTTCGCCCCATTCATCATCGACACGGGCTCGCCGCACACCTACGTCTCGGGCGACGTCATCGAGGCGCTCGGCCTCTCGTCTGTCTCGGCGCTCGGCGCCACGCTCCTGGTCAACGGCCGACCGGCCACGGTGTACGAGTCGCACTCGCACTTCAGCAAGGCCTGCGTGCTCGGAGCCTCGTACTTCGTCGCAAACCGCCTGGCCTCACCGTCCGATACGCATCGCTGAGCCTCTCGATAGCCGAGGAGTCTGGTTTGACTGGTTAGGTAGTACTGTCGTATATATATTCGCATTCATCACGGGCCACGGCAGCGCGGACAATCGTCAGACCGCGGGCCACTCGCGGAGGCGCACGCCGCACTGGACGGCGAGCGCGGCCACGCACTGGCAGAGCAGGCGATAGGCGGGCGCGACTGTGCCGGCGACCAGGCGGCGGCCGGCGGCGTCGCGGACGTCGAGCGCGCCGTCCGCGTCCGCGGACGCGACGCCGAACCACGGGAGCGTGTGCTTGGCGCGGTTGGCGACGGCGGCAAAGTCGCCGCCGTTGTAGAAGTCGGGCCGCCGGAGCGCCAGGCGCGCGCGCTCGACCGGCTCGAGCCACTGGTGCGCGAACCGGTAGCTGTCGAAGTAGAGCTTGTCTTCCCGCCGCTCGCCGCTCGGGAAGTGCCGGTCGCAGAAGCTCACGACGCCGTCCAGCGCCGATTGGACGCCGGCAACCGCCGCGACGAGCAGCGGGTTGTACACAAACGGGTCGCCGGCGCCCGCGCGCATCTCGTGCAGCGCGTCGTTCACGCAGTGCGCCACGTGCACGGCGGCGTTCGCCAGCACCACCACGTGGCCCTCGCGGTTCAAATCCTCGCCGAGCGCGCCGCCGGCCGCCGCCCGTCCGTTGAACTGCTCGCGCTGCCAATCATGCATCAGAGCGCCGCGACCGTACTGGCGGGCGCGAAAGGACCGCACCAGCGCCCGACGCGCCATCGGCCAAACGGGACCCGCCGAGATTCGAACCCTTGATTCAACTCCGCAGGGTTTACCGTCACCGTCAGAGTGACGGCGCCTATGCTCGCCTCTGGTGGCGCGCTCGACGTTCGGCGCGCGTCGGGTCGGCGACGGGCCCGCGGGGAGTCGAACCCTTGATTCAACTCCGCAGGGTTTACCGTCACCGTCATGGTGACGGCGCCTAGAGTCGGCTTATACAGCACGGCCGACGGTCGGCGCGCATCGGGTCGCGTCGGGTTGGCGACGGCTGAATCGGAACATTGTCCTTTCATGTAACATCAATGGCGAATCAGGCGCGAGCGCTGACGTCACCGTGACGTCATCCCGGACTCGCCGGTTCGCCGCCGGTCCGACCACCGCCCGCGTCACGGGTGCCACGGGAGTCACGGGAGTCACGCGTGGCGGTGGCGGGTCGGCGTACCCGTGGCGGGCCACGCCTGGCTCGACCCCCCCGCACGCCGGTCCCGGGGGGGTACCGCCGACCCACGAAATCCCCAGGGTTCCGAGTTGACAACGCTGCAGCCGCTGCTGTGCGCTGCAGCCGCCGCTTACAGCTTGCCAACGGGGTTTTCGGGATAGCGCGAGGTGGCGGATAACCGCACGGAAATGCTCTCGCCCGGGGCGGCTGCAGAAGCTTTCGATGTGCTGCCCGACGTCGTCATAGCCGAAGTGTTCAAGCTCTTCGGGCTGCGGGCGGGCTGGCCCCTGCGCGGCGTATGCAGGTCGGCGCGACTGCGCCCGCCGTAGCTAATTAAGCATTACCGCCGTAGCTAAGCATTTCGCCGCAGGCGGTGGCGGCGGCTGGTCGAGGAGACGGAGTGGGCGAGCTTCGAACTAACCGGCGCGGCGGCGAGCGTCGAGCAGAGCCGCGAGAGCGCGTACGAGGCAGCAGCGGCGCTCTTTGAGAAGCGGAAGCTGCGGCTCGGCGGAGGCGGCAGCGTCACGCTCAGGCCGTGGGTAGCGAGCTGGAGCTTGATTCCGGATACTGGGTCAGCTGCAGTGGAAGCAGTGTGCAGCGTTCTCTCCGCCATCACGCACACCCACAGCGGCCCTGCGCAGCCGCGGGAGGTGATAGTCGAGCTGCAAGAGCTGTTCGATGTCAGTCGCTTTGACGAGGACTTCCTTCACGCCTTCCTGCTCGGCGTGCTGCGGGCGCTGCGGCCGGCGGAGGGGGCGGCCAGCGGGCTGGAGAGCCTCAGCGTCGGCCTCACTATGGAGGATGAGGGCGGGCAAGGGGACCACTGCCGAAGGGGATCGCTGCCGTGGCCGGAGTCCGCCGACCTGCGGGCCGCCCTCGCCCCCTTCGGCGGCGCGCTGCGCTCCCTCCACCTCTTCTTCGGGCCCCGAAACGCGGGCTTAGACGCCGCGTCCGCGGCGGCCATCGCTGCCGCCTGCCCCCTCCTCCGATCCGTCCTGCTTCCTTTTGACGAGGAGTCGCTCTCCGAATCGCTGGCGGCCCTCGCCCGCCTCGGGTGCCTCGAGGAGCTGGCCGCTGTCCTCACGCCTCTTTCTGAGGGCGGCGTGTCCGAGGGGCTGGCGGCGCTGGCGGACGGCGCCGCCGGGCGAAGCATCAGGAGGATCTCTTTCCTCGCCGAGGCGGAGATGTGCAGGTGCGCTTAAGCTTCCGATCCGCAGTCCGAGTCCCTTCGTGGCGCTCCTCGCTGACGGATTTGTTCGACGCAGGAGGGGCGAGTTCCCGCGCCGGCCAGAGGCGGACTCGAGCTCCGGCGAGTGCCTGGGTCTCGTGCTCTACGACGCCGGCCTCCTCGCGCTCAGCCGCATGCCCCAACTCGAATCGATCGAGCCTCTGCGGGTGCTACCGCCTGCTCCGCTTGCTGCGTTGACCCCTCCGTCGGCTGCGTTGACCCCCCGCGCGCCGCAGATCTATCCCGGCTATGTGCAGCCCGACGCCGTCCGGTCCCTCGGCCGCATCGCGGGCCTCCGCGAGGCCTCCCTGGAGTTCGTCTGCAGCTCGTCCCGTCAGGAGACGTCGGCTGCGCTGCGCGCGCTGGCGGAGGCGGTGGACGGCCTCCCGCGCCTGTCGCGGCTGCGGCTGCAGCTGCAGACGAGCATACGCGAGGGCGCCGGCGCCGTGGCCGAGTTCCTCGGGAGCGCCGGCGCGCGGCGCGCCCTCACGGACCTCGAGCTCGAGGTGCACCCCACCTGGACCTCGGAGGAGGTGCGCGCCGTGGGGGAGGCGATGTCTGGCCTGCCCCGCCTCGCGAGGCTCAAGCTGGACCTGCGCGGTGCGTGTGGGCCGTGCGCTCCTCCGGCAGTGCATTCGCCCGCTCACCTCAATGTGCAGGCTTGGACCCGACCGCTGCGGACGTAGTGGCCCTCCTCGGGGGCGGGTGCCTGTCGATCACGGCGCTCGAGCTTCTCCTGCACCGGCCCCTCTCCGAGGCGGAGGCCGAGGCGATTCTCGCCCTGCCGGCCCTCCGCCGCCTCCGCATCTCCTCCAAGCTCTTCCCCCTCCCTTCCCTCCGCCCCTTCGAGGTGTGCGGCTGTACCCCGAGGCCCCCGCGCCGGCCTCTCATCTCTTGCCCCGGCCCGGCGCGGCAGGTCCTGCGCGGCCTCCGGCCCGAGGTCGCTGTAAAGGTCGACCCTCACCTCCGGCGGCTGGGCCGGGAGCAGGTGCGAGCCTTGACCGAAGCTGTGAACAGCATCTTCGCGGGGCGCCCTCCTATTTGATCATGACAGCCCGGCGGTTTGAGCTCGTTCGAGTTCTGATCTTAGACTTTTGAAAGACCTGAGACTCTGTAACGGCCCCGCGAAAGTTTCCATGCTAGTTTCCTGCACAGCGGTGGAGAGGGTCTGGAGAAACATGCACATGATCGACAGCGGGTGCTACCGTGTAATACTTAATTACCGCGCTGACATAACTACTCTAAAGATCTACGGTGGGCGTGCCCACTCGTAGTACACAACGAGGATACAAGTCACGGTATCGGGAATCACAGGGATTCGAAGTACAACGTAGCGGAAACAGCAGGAACCGACATAACTACTGCGCTACCATATTACTGCGCTCTATATTTTTACAACGCAGTAATTTGGTAGCGCAGTAAAGCGCGCGCGCCTACCGCAGAGTACCGCGCCAGTACCCAGGACCGGCGCAGAAAGTTTAGAACGCAGTAATTTGGTGGCGCAGTAAAGCGCCTACCGTAGTTCCGGCGCAGAAATTTACCGTAGTACCGGCGCAGTAGCGGAGAGGGGGGCACGTCGGAGTCTCTTGGGCGGCTCCGGTTCGGCTCGCAGAAGCTAGCTACAAGCGGCGCCGGAGTGCTCGGCAATAGCAGCCGCGACGGCCGCGCGCGCGGGCGCGGGGTGTCCGGTTCAGCACGCTGGAGCCCAGCTCCGCACCCTCCGCCGGGCCGCGCCGCGAAGGGTACGGCGCCCGCCACGGGTCGGGGCGGCGTCGCGGCCACGTGCACGGGGCTGGCAAAGGGCCGAGCTCGAGCAGGCGCCGCGCCACGTCGAAGCGCCCGGCCCGCAGCGCCACTGCGCCCGCCGCTGCATCAGGCGCGCCCGGGCGCAGGGCGGGCGGGCGGGCTGCGGGGGAACAAGGACGAGCCTCTGAGGGCGGAGCGGCCCTTCGGCGTCGGGACCGTCGGACGTCGACTTGGCGCGGCCAGCGGAGCGCACTGCGGCAGCGTTCCTCCCCCAAAAATGGGCGGAGCGACTCCGAATCGCGCTGCGCGGGCGTCGGACCCGCGCAGACCGCGTCGCCGGCTTTCCAACGACCCCCATATCGCGTGGCCCCACGAGGGGGGTACAGGCAACTTCGCACCTGACCCACGGCGTGACGGACATCGTTGGAACGGGCGCGACAAGGATATTCCGGCGGCGAAGTCCCCTTTGAGAGGCTGGCCCGAGGTGGAGGGGTACACCCAAAAAACTGCCCGGGGGCCTGTCAGAGCCCTGCAGCATCGCAAGAGAGGGGGCCGGACCGTGCATAAGGAGTGATATGCGCGCTGCGAAATCGGTGGTGAGCGCCGCATGGAGCAGTGAAGGGGCAGACCACCGGGCATCGAACGAAGACGAGATCGCCTTCGACAACGTCGACTTCGATGGGTCGAAGTGGAACCTGCGTAGACGGATGCACAGCGCTAGCCGCGAGGACGCCGTCTGAAGCTCGCGCGGCCGCCGCGGAGCCCGAGCCCAAGCGTTCGAAGACGAAGCTGCCAAAACCGCCGCGCGCGCGCGAGCCACTACCAACACTCGCGCCGCCGCAAGTCCGAAACTCGCTGCGCAGTCTGCGGCACGGCGCCGAGGTCCGAACAACCGCGGCGTCGACGTGAGATCAGACGACGCGAGGCCAGCGCGATCGAAAGCGATCGAAAGCGATCGAAAGCGCGGCTGAGAGAACTCTGAGTCCCGCTGCCTCCCGCTGCAGTTTCCGCTGCTAGCGCTGATTCCCGCTGATTCCCGCTGCTGAATCCCGCAGTCGCCGGGGGTACGACACACAAACCGAACTCGAAACGCCGCCCCCCGACAGGCGAGCGTCCGCGCGGCGCGTATGAGAGCGGGTATCGCCTACGAGGCGTATGCGGCGAGAGTCATTCAAGTCGAAGAGCACGCTGAAAATGGGGAGCGCGCTTGACAGGTGTGTCTCGCACGCGGGCCCGGGCCCATCCGAGCCAGCGCGCTGCACGGATATCGATTTTGGGATTACCTGACCTCCCCGCCCGCGCAGAAGCTTCTCCGCTTGCGTTTGCGCCTGCAGCTGCGTAGCTGCCGCCGCGGCTGCAGCGTGGTCATGGTCGTGGCCAGCTACAGCGTTCGCGGCATCTGCATGTGCATGCGCAGTTATAGCTACAGCTGCAGCTGCCCGTAAGGCGCTCGAGGGACCAGCTTCAGACCAAGACACGTTCATGATATCGATCAATGCGCTGCCGGATGCAGTCATCGCCGACGTCTTCAAGCAGCTCGGGCTGCGGGCGAGCTGTCCCCTGCGCCGCGTGTGCAGGTCAGCGCGATATCCACGATTTCGCCCCGCGCGGCCGGCGCCGCAGCCACGACCCGGGCCATGATCTCCCGGCCGCGGCCCGCCATATGCATGGCCACAGCTAAGTATAAGCATTTGGTGACATGTGCAGGCGGTGGCGTCGTGTGATCGAGGAGACGGAGTGGGCGAGCTTCGACCTGCGTGTACGTACAAAGCGCATCAAGCACGTCTCCGACGGCGTGTCAGCGCTGTTCAAGAAGAGGAAGCTCCGGCTCAGCGCCGGCGCGAGCGTCGCCTTGAGGCCGGAGCTCGAGGTCGGCGCGTCTCGCGACCTCGAGCTCTGGGACATCATCGGAGCCGTCGGCGATGTCCTCGCGGCCATCAGCGTCACCCACCGCGGTCATAATCAGGCGCAGCCTCGGGAAGTCGTTGTCGAATTTCTCGAAGGAGACGCCGACCTTTTCGACGAATACGCATGCGCCGTCGACGAGCTGTTCATGCAACTGTACGTGCTCGGCGTGTTGGCGGCCTACTCGTATCGGCTGCGCGACGTCGGCGGGACAGTCAGTGGCCTCCACAGCCTCAGCATCGGCCTCACCAGCAGGAGGGAGGCGCTGCCCGGCTCCGACCGCCAGATGCACTTCCCGTCGTCCGCCGACGGGGAGCTGGGTGCCGCCCTCGCGCCCTTCCGCGAGCTGCGCTCCCTCGACCTCTTCTTTCACAACTCCGCCGGCATCTCCCCGGAGACCGCCGCCGTCATCGCCGCCGCCTGCCCCCTCCTCCGCTCCGTCACCATCTGCCCCCTCATTATCGCCGCCAACGAGGTGCTCGGGGCCCTCGCGCCCCTGGCGCACCTCGAGGAGCTGGCCGTCGTGTGGCCGTCGAACTGCGGCCTGCACGACTTCAACCACGGCGTGGCCGCCCTCGCCTGCGGCGCCGCGGGCGCGAGCCTTCGCAAGATCGCGTTCGTCGCCGAGGCCGGCCTTCACAAGTGCGTTTCGCAATTCGAATTCATTTTGCGGATTTCGCGATATTGAAAACCGACAAAGAAACCGCGGCGTGCATGCAGGGACGGCGAATTCCCGAAACGATCTGCGGAGGCCCCTCCGGCGCACGCTGCGGTCTTCGCCTGCGGCCTCCGCGCCCTCAGCCTCATGCCGAATCTCGAATCCCTCGGGCCGCTGATGGTGCGCGGTCTTACTAGAATTCGCTCTGTACATGTTGCGATCGCCCCTGCAGCTGAATCGAGCTCACTAATTCTATTCCGTGCGCACGCCTCGCAGTTCAAGGCGCGCGAGCTGGACCCCGAGGAAATCCTGGCCCTCGGCTGCGTCGCGAGCCTGCGGGAGGCGCACGTCTGCCTCTACAGCGCGCCCCAGGACCTCGAAGACGACCGCAGCGACCCGGACTTCGCCTCGGGGGCCCTGCGCGCCCTCGCGGGGGCGCTCACCCGCCTGCCCCGCCTCGAGCGCCTCCGCCTCGACCTCGTCGCCACCGGTGCGCTCTTCGACGCCGTGAGCTCATTGCGGCATAGAATGACGTCGGTGTCGACGCATGCGCAGGCAGCGGCCACGGGCCGGCGAGCTGCGCCGCGCGCCCCGCGGACGTCGTCGCCGTCTTCGCCAGCGCCGGGGCGCGCCGGGCCCTCACGGAGCTGCGCCTGGTCGTCTGCCGGCCCCTCTCCGAGGCGGAGGCCGAGGCGATCGTCGCGCTGCCCGCCCTCCGCCGCCTCAGCATCGCCGCCGCGTACAGGGCCCAGTCCGCCCCGCCCCTCCGCCCCTTCGAGGTGCCTGCACGGCCCTAGGCCCGTGCACGAGCGGCTCCCGCGGCCCGACCTCACCGTGCGGCAGGTTCTGCGCGGTCTTCGGGCCGGGGTGGTGGCGGAGGTGAGGGTGCAGAGCCCCTGGGGCGCCCCCTCCCCCGCCTTCGAGGGGGCGAGGGCCGCCATCCAGCGCCTCGTCCGGGGGCGCTAGGCTGCCGGCCCCGCGCCAGGCGCCGCCGGGGCTAGACTGCGGGCTCCCGCGCCATAGCCAGGGGCCCTCATGATCAGTGCTAGCGCTGGCCTCCGATATCGATCCTCCTCCGCATCGCATGATCATATGCATGCCGTGATGATCACGGCGCCGGCGCCCCCCGTCCCTGTCCGATCCCCCGCAACCATATGTGCATCACGTGCATAATAGATAAGCTCGTGTCTCCCGACAAGCTCGTGCCTCCCGACAGCTCTCCCGATAAGCTAGACATGTGCGAAGATCTAGGGGGCGGGGGGGGGGGGGGGGGGGGTGGGTGGTGAGGGGAGGGGGCAGAGAGGGGGGGGGAGGTGAGCTGGAACAGAACTAGACGATCCGCGGGGCCCTGCAGCTGCCGCGGGCCGCAGCGGTCGCGGGCCTGGCATCAGCCGCAGGCCCTGGCAGAAGAAGGGTGCAGCCACGGGCCGGCAAGGGCCCACCGCAAGCAGGCGCCGCGCCACGTCGAAGCGCGGGCCGCGGCGAAGGCCGCCACGTCCGACCGTTGCGAGGGGTTGCCCTGCGGGGTCGTGGGCGCCGGGCGGGCCGGGGGCGGCAGGGCGGGGCGGACCATGGCGAGGAGCGCGAGGCGCGCGCGGGCGTCGAGGAAGGCGGCCCGACACGCTTCGCAGCCCGACACGTCGAGCCCGTCCAGCGCCGGCAGCTTGCCGCCCGCTCGGGCTCGTGGGGCGCCCGCGAGCGGGGCGAGGGCCGCCGGGGCGCATGCGCCTCCTCGGGTCCAGGACGCTTGTGATGAGGGGGCGCCCGCTGCAGAGCAGGGCGCCCATGCCGCTCTCCGTCTCGAGGTACCTGCGGGGACGGCCGGCGGCCGCGTGGGCGGAGGCGGCGGGCGGGCGGCGCGGGGCGCGCACGCGAGGTAGAGGCGGCGCAGGGTCCCCTTGCACGACTCGAGGATGGCGGGGAGCACGCGTACGCGGCCGCTCGCCATCCGGCAGCCCGACAGGTCGAGCACCTCCAGCCTGGGCAGGCGGAGCGTGTACCCGTCCGAGATATCCAGGGGTACGGTCTGCCGCGTTGGCGCGGAACTCCACGAAGGCCAGCGACAGGTGCGTCAGCCTCGGCTCCGCCGCCGCCTCCGCCTCGGCGAGCGCCCGGAGGACCTGCAGCGGCGCGGCCGCGTGAGCGTCGCGAGAGACGCGGGCGCCCGGGGCGCGCGGGGAGGCGAACGCCCGGGCGGCACCTTGTGCACGTGCTGCGGGCGCGTCTGCCTCAGCTGGCCGAGGTTGACGCGCGTGACCCTCGCGACCGAGCGCGCCGGGGCGAGCCGCAGGTGCCGGTGGAGCCTGTACGCCGCCGCGATGACCTTGCACTCGTGCGCCAGGGACCGCGGCTCCGGCCACGTGCACGCGCACTTGCGCTCGCACTGCGACGGGATCGCTCGAATGAGCAGAGCGCGCGTGGATGCAGCTGACGCGAGCGCGCACCTGGTAGTTGTCGTCGAGAGAAGCCGGGGTGTAGAACATCGCGAAGAACTTCGAGCATGCGATGCCCATGCGATGCGATGCATGTGGGGGCTTCTGGCGCGCACGTATTCGAAGGTCTTCTCCAGGATCTCATCTGTGCGCCGCCCGCAGCCGCGGGAGGTCAGCCTGCAGCTGTGCGCCGGCGCCGCGTTCCCGAGCGGCGCGGACGCGCGAACCGGGCAGAGCGAGGAGGCCAGTGGGCTCCGTGGTGGAGGCTATACCTACGTCGGATGTGGCCATGGCCGCGCTCCGGCTACAGCTGGATTGTTTGCGTGCTGTGCTTGACTGGCTTCGCTGCGAATTGGCTGGCTTTGCTTTGAATTGGCTGGCTGGAGCATTACGTGTCGCCCCGCGGCGGTCGCACGACTCGCCACTGAACGACCAGCAGAATTTGCCCTTGCGCGAACGTCCGCAGCAGTGTTCAAACCGAGTGCCCGCGCCATGCGCCTTTCGAAAATTCGGCCTCGCGCCTTCGCGTCGCTGTACCCGCCACGCATCTCTACCCCACCATATTTGCCGCTCCCTTCTCAACCGGGCGACTCCGACGGGCGCGAGAGGCGCCGACGTTGCAGCACAGCTCGAACCAGCGTGCTTGTCGCTCCCGGACCAGACACTTTTGAGTGAGCTTCCTTCAGCCGCGCGCGATGGAGCGACGTTCGGCGTTCGTTCTTCTTCCGGCCGCTGGGCCGCTCTCAGCTTCCGGAGAGCTCCGCACGCCGCCGCCGTTGACAGGTGCGGACGGCGCTTGCGTGTCGTACGCTTCTCCGGTCCGTCGCCGGTCGTCGGTCGGCCTAAGTCGGCGGTTGTTCTACCGTCAGGCTGCCAAGCGTCGTCGTCGCGCCAGGAGCGCCGGGCGGCGGCCGCGCGTACCACTTTCTTCAAGAGGCAGCTGTCCGCACACACGCACCTTGCGGCACCGAGCGCTCTCCGCTGGTCGCCTTCGGCATGTCCCCCGCAGGCGAGTTAGTCGCGGCTTCCGGAAGCTGCGCACCGTGGCCCTGACGCGTTTATCGCGCAGCCGTTTCCCGCCGGCGCGGTTGCGAGCTCGCAGTTCGAGGGCGCGAAGCGGAGCGGCGGTGCGGAGGACTCCGCACGACCGTCGCTTCTCGGGATCACGCACCCCGACAACATGTCGCCGCCCCCGACGTGCGCGGCCCCGCCCCCGCCCCGCCGGCCGCCGGCGGCGCGCGTCTCTGCTGACCCGGCTCCGCGCGCACTGCGGCAGGCTCGAGAGGTGAGTCCCCGTCTTCCCACCGCGGCGCCGCCCCGCGAGCGTCGCGCTGACGCCGCCGCCCCCGCGGGAGCGCAGCCACCCCGACAACCACGACCTGCCGGCGCCGCCGGTGGAGGCAGTCGCGAGCTTCGCCGCCCTCTACGGCGTCGTCGAGCGCCTCCTCGGGCCCGGTCCGCCGTACCCCTCCCCGGCCACCTCCCCGCCGGCCCCAGCGTTTGTACCCCCAAAGGCTCCCGCTCCCCCTTCCCGGCCCCTAGCCGCCGTGCCGCATCCGCGCTGCCGCGCCCCCGGCCCTCCCTGCCCGCGCCCGTGCGCTGCCGGACGCCCTATCGGCCCCCGTAGCCCGTACCCCCTCTTGGGTTCTCCCTCCCCCTGCAGCTGCGCCTGACGGGCCGGCCGCGCGCGCGGGGCAGACGGGTGCCCGTGGGACCGATCCCAGACGGTGTCGAGCCTGCGGCCGTTCATCCTCGAGGAGGCCTACGAGCTCATCGAGGTGCCCGCCCCGCCCCCGTACCCCCCCCCCCCCCCTTGGCCACCTCCCCCCTAATCTCCCCCCAGGCGGTGGACCTGGGGCAGGCGGATAAAGTTTGCGAGGAGATCGGCGACCTCATCTTCAACCTGTGCGTACCCCCTGCACCCGCGGGGCGCATGTACCCCCCCCCCTGACTCTCCGCAGGCTCCTGATGGCCTCGCTTTCGCCTTTCCAAATCTCGGACTCGCTGGTGCGTGCCGCCAGGCCCAAGACCAGACCCAAGGCCCCCTGGGCGCGGGCCGAGCGGGCCGGGGGCGCAGTGGATCGCGTCGGAGAAGCTGATCCGGCGGCACCCGCACGTCTTCGGGGAGGAGGAGGACAGCAGCCACCAGGTCCGCGCGCCACGAAGTGCACGGGCCGCCTAGGACGCTGAGCCGAGCGGCGGGCAGGCGATCCGGGAGAACTGGGAGCGGATCAAGGCGGAGGAGGCGGGGCACGGGGACCGCACGTCGGCCATCGACGGCATCCCCAAGGACCTCCCCGCCCTCGCCCGCGCCCAAAAAGCCGCCTCCAGGCCCGCCCCGCCCCCGCCCCCGTCCACGTTCTTAGGAAGGGCCTGACCGTGGCGGGCAGGCTGGAGCGGGCGGGCTTCGAGGCGGGGCTGCTGGTGCCCGAGGGGGAGCCGGCGGACGCGGAGGAGCGCCTGGGGAGGGAGCTCCTCGAGCTCTGCCTCCGCGCCCGCGCCGAGAAGCTCTCCGCCGGTCAGCAAAGCGTGCCCGAGAAGCTCTCCGCCATCCGCCGTCCGCCGCTCACTTCGGGGCGGGCCAGAGCAAGCGCTGCTGAAGGTGCTGGCGAAGCAGGAGGCCGCCTTCCGCGCCCTCGAGCTCGAGGGGCGCCTCCCCCGCGGCAGGCCCGACGGCCCCGGCTAGCCGCTGGCCGTGGGCGCTCTAGCCCCGCCCGGCGACTTCGCCGGGCCCCCGCACTCCACGTCCATCCCTTCTGTTGTACTCTACAGCGAGCGCGAGCGAGCGATGTTGTCCGCAGTAGTAGTGTTTCCCTCAAGGCCTAACATTACGTACATACATGGGCATGCGTATGCACGGTAGGCCAGGGGGCGCCAGAGCTCTGCGGCGGGCCATCACAAAGGGGGCCGCCCCGCGAAGATGCTGTGTACAGCTGCGGCCACGGCTTCCGCCGCTTTGGGGGGCAGCGGCCGGCCGTCAGGGAGCTCCGGCCGCGGGGAGACCTTCACGGCGACCTCGGGCCGAAGGCCGCGCAGGACCTGCCGCGCACGGCGCCGGGGCGGGGCGTCGGGCGGGCGGAGCTCGACTCGAGACCAGGGAAGGCGCAGGGCCCCGGGCCCTCACGGGCTCGACTGCGCACCTCGAAGGGGCGGAGGGAGTAGTCAAAGGGCAGAGGCGAGGAGATGCGGAGGCGGCGGAGGGCGGGCAGCGCGAGGATCGCCCTGGCCTCGGCCTCCTCGAGCGGCCGGTGCATAAGCAGCTCCAGCTCCGCGATCGGCAGGGCCCCGCCGCCGAGCCGCCCTGCCACCCTGACCCGTCGCCCCCCGCTAGGCCTTGGGCCTGCTGCGGATGCCATGGCCAGCTGTCAGGCCCGCGATCGCTGCGGCCCGCGCGAGGGCCCCCTGTTCGAATTCCGTGCCCCAGGCCGGCGCCTTCCACCGCCGCGGCCCCCCGCCCCCCGCCCCCCCCCCCTTCGCTCCTCTCCCATTAATATTCCCGCCCCGCCCAACCCCACACACCCCCTCCCCGATAATATGCGCAAGCTGTCAGGAGCACGAGTTATATAATTATCATCAGCTTGCAATTGATCATGCATATGATTCAGTGCTTATCTATATATATATATAGCTAAGGTTGGGTGATGGGTCGGAGACGTTGACGGAGGCGGACGGAGGGCGCTGGCCATGGCGCCGCGATCACTACGGCATGACCATGGGATGCGGAGGGGGACCGGAGGCTGAGAAGGGTGCAGACGGACCCCCGACGACATACATATGGCGCGGGGGCCGGCAGCCTAGCTAGCGCCCCGGGAAGCGGAGGTGGATGGCGGCCCTCGCCCCCTCGAAGGCGGGGGAGGGGGCGCCCCAGGGGCTCTGCAGCCTCACCTCCGCCGCCACCTCGGCACGAAGACGGCGCAGAACCTGCCGCACGCGTACGGTCAGGTCGGGCGACGGTGGCCGCGCGGCCGCGGGCCAAGGCCTAGGGCCGTGCAGTCACCTCGAAGGGGCGGAGCGGCGGGGCGGACTGGGCCCTGTACGCGACGACGATGCGGAGGCGGCGGAGGGCGGGCAGCGCGACGATCGCCTCGGCCTCCGCCTCGGAGAGGGGCCGGCAGACGACCAGGCGCAGCTCCGTGAGGGCCCGGCGCGCCCCGGCGCTGGCGAGGACGGCGACGACGTCCGCGGGGCGCGCGGCGCAGCTCGCCGGCCCGTGGCCGCTGCCTGCGCCGACATAGACGTCATGATACGCCGCAATGAGCTCACGGCGTCGAAGAGCGCACCGGTGGCGACGAGGTCGAGGCGGAGGCGCTCGAGGCGGGGCAGGCGGGAGAGCGCCCCCGCGAGGGCGCGCAGGGCCCCCGAGGCGAAGTCCGGGTCGCTGCGGTCGTCTTCGAGGTCCTGAAGCGCGCTGTAGAGGCAGACGTGCGCCTCCCGCAGGCTCGCGACGCAGCCGAGGGCCAGGATTTCCTCGGGGTCCAGCTCGCGCGCCTTGAACTGCGAGGCGTGCGCACGGAATAGAATTAGTGAGCTCGATTCAGCTGCAGGGGCGATCGCAACATGTACAGAGCGAATTCTAGTACGATCGCGCACTATCAGAGGCCCAATGGACTCGAGGTTCGGCATGAGACCGAGGGCGCGGAGTCCGCCGGCGAAGACCTCAGCTGGCGCCTCAACCGGCGGATCCGCGGATCGTTTCGGGAATCCGCCGTCCCTGCATACACGACCGGGTTTTATAGTTAGTTATTAATATCGCAAAATCAATTGCAAAACGCACTTGTGAAGGCCGGCCTCGGCGACGAACGCGATCTTGCGAAGGCTCGCGCCCGCAGCGCCGCAGGCGAGGGCGGCCACGCCGTGGTTGAAGTCGTGCAGGCCGCAGTTCGACGGCCACACGACGGCCAGCTCCTCCAGGTGCGCCAGGGGCGCCAGGGCCGCGAGCACCTCGTTGGCGGCGAAGATGAGGGGGCAGATGGTGATGGAGCGGAGGAGGGGGCAGGCGGCGGCGATGATGGCGGCGGTCTCCGGGGGGATGCCGGCGGAGTTGTGAAAGAAGAGGTCGAGGGAGCGCAGCTCGCGGAAGGGCGCGAGGGCGGCACCCAGCTCCCCGTCGGCGGACGACGGGAAGTGCATCCGCCGGTCGGAGCCGGGCAGCGCCTCCCTCCTGCTGGAGAGGCCGATGCTGAGGCTGTGGAGGCCGCTGACTGTCCCGCCGACGTCGCGCAGCCGATACGAGTAGGCCGCCAGGACGCTGAGCACGTACAGTTGCATGAACAGGTCGTCGACGGCGCAGGCGTATTCGTCGAAAAGGTCGGCGTCTCCTTCGAGAAATTCGACAACGACTTCCCGAGGCTGCGCCTGATTATGCCCGCGGTGGGTGACGCTGATGGCCGCGAGGACATCGCCGACGGCTCCGACGATGTCCCAGAGCTCGAGGTCGCGAGACGCGCCGACCTCGAGCTCCGGCCTCAAGGCGACGCTCGCGCCGGCGCTGAGCCGGAGCTTCCTCTTCTTGAACAGCGCTGACACGCCGTCGGAGACGTGCTTGATGCGCTTTGTACGTACACGCAGGTCGAAGCTCGCCCACTCCGTCTCCTCGACCACCCGTCGCCACCGCCTGCGGCCGAATGCTTAGCTACGGCGGATGATCATGGCCGGCGCAAGCGCAGCGGCTGCAGCTGGCGCGCGGGGCGGGGCGAGGTCGCGCAGACCTGCACACGCGGCGCAGGGGCCAGCTCGCCCGCAGCCCGAGCTGCTTGAAGACGTCGGCGATGACTGCGTCCGGCAACGCATCGAAGGCTGCGCGCGCCAGCTGCATGCGCAGCCCTTGTCCCTCGAGCGCATGCGCAGCTGACCATGACCGGCTTCTGCGCGGGCGGGGATCTCACGATCAGCAAGGCTCGAGCACAGGGAATCCCAAGACCGATCAAGACGCAACATGCAAATGTACATGTGCACCTGTCAACTGCGCATGCGCATGCAAGCGCGCTCCCCATTTTCAGCGTGCTCTTCGAGAGGCCCATGTTAACACTGACTCTATCTTGAATCTTCGTCGACCTGCGTCGCGAATCGGCGGGCGTCGCGCGCGCGGGGGGGCACGCGGATCCCCGGATCGGCAAATCGAAGCGCCGCGCTTGGGACATGATGGTCGGTCTTAACTTCGAGCAGCGCACCTCGCAGTTCGTAGCCTCGTAGGCGATCCCCGCTCTCGTACGCACCGCCCGACCGCTCGTCGGGGAGTGGCGTTCCGAGGTAGGCGTGTATGTCGTACCCCTCGGCTGGCTGCGCAGCCTCAGCCCGCGGCCGCACGCTTGGCAGCCGGCGTTTTTGGGTTTGCCGCGCTTTCCATCGCTTCTAGCGAAGCGATCTGCGCCAGGGGAGAATATAGAGCTCTTAGGATGCCAGGCGAGTGGCGCCGCGAGTTTGGTGCTGGCGCGCGCGCAGCGGCTTTGGCAGCGTCATCTTCGAACGCTCGGGCTCGGGCTCCGCGGCGGCCGCGCGAGCTTCAGACGGCGTCCTCGCGGTTGCGCTGCAGCTGCTTGCGCATCGGTTCCGCAGGACGGTGTCCTCGTGGCTGCCAGACGGTGTTCTCGCGGCTGCAGCTGTGCATCGTTCTCCGCAGGTTCCGGGATCCGCTTCGACCGATCGATCTCGTCCACGCATGACACACCACCGCGGCGCTTCCCACCGATTCCGCAGCGCGCACCTCTCCCAGCTCCGAGATGAACGGTGCGCCTCCGGTCCCCTCTCTCGCGAATCGCGATGCTGCAGGGCTCTGACAGGATCCCCCGGCAGCTTTTCGGGTGTACCCCTCCACCTCGGGCCATCAGCTACGAGGGGAAAGGTCTCCCAGAATGTCCTGGTCGCGCCCGTTACGTATACGTGGGAAACGCCGCGGGGTACGTGGGAAAACTACCTGTACCCCCTCCCCGGACCCACGCGATATGGGGCTTGTCGGAAGCGCAGCGCGCAGCGCGGTTCGGAGTCGCTCCGCCCGTTTCGGGGGAGCTCGAGGAACGCTGTGCTCGCAGGCTGCACCATGGCCAGATCCCTCCCCCCCCGCCCCACCCCCCCTTCTCCCCCCCCCCCTCCCCCCCCCCCCCGCTTCCCTCCCCTCCGCCTTCTCGCCCGGCCCGGCCCGTCCGCCGTCTGACACAGCGTCCGCCGTCCCCCCGGCCCGGCCCCTTGGCCCGGGTCTGACCGCTGCAGCTGGCCTCCCGTGCGCCGCTCCGCCCTCAGAGGCTCGTCCTTGTTCCCCCGCAGCCCGCCCGCCCGCCCTGCGCCCGGGCGCGCCTGATGCAGCGGCGGGCGCAGTGGCGCTGCGGGCCGGGCGCTTCGACGTGGCGCGGCGTCCGACGGTCTGCTCGAACTGGGCGCCTCGCCGGCCCCGCGGCCGCGCCGACCTTCGATGGGCCGTACCCCTCGCGGCGCAGCGCGGCGAGACCTCTGCAAGAGCCCGCGCCTCTAGATCTGCATGCAGAGGGGGCAGCAGCTGCAGGCTCTTGCCTGGCAGCAGGCCCGGCGCAACTAAGCCTTGATCATGAAGACCTTCAATCTGTTTACGTTCCATTTGCAATATTAATATTGATTACCAAATACATATGCCCTGCAGCTAAGGCCTAGGCCCGGCTGTCACGAAGATTCTAGATCTTCGAATCCATGATCATGACCAATACAATCGCCGCCGCCTGAACAGCAAACAGCAAATAACTACGTATACTGCTGCGCCGCCTGAACAGCGAAAATCCATCAATGGGCCGGGAGAGAAAGGCCGGGAGGGGGGGGGCGGGGGGGGAGGGCGGGGGGGGGGGGGGGGGGGCTGAGGAGGGCCTTTGGAAGGGGCGGGGTCCGCTCTGAGGACAGGGTGGAGAGGAAAGAGCGAAGAGACTGAAGCCGCCTACAATGTACGGGAGCATGGGGCCTTCACTGTACAATATCATTTACATGCACTGATCTAACTCGGAAAAATTAAGAAGAGGTGGAGGAATCCGAGCCGTCCTCCCCGCCGCTCTCCTCCTCGTCGTCGCTGGACCCCCGCCGGCGGTTCCGTTCGCACATGTACCCGTCCCCCGCGCAACCGCAGTTGCACATGTACCCGTCGTCCTCTTCTTCCTCCTGCTCTTCGTCGCCCTCCTCCTCCTCCTCCTCATCTCCGTCCTCCTCGTCCTCCTCCTCTTCCGCGGGGGCCGGCTGCGGGGGCTCGGGGTGGACGATCGGCAGCGCGAGTCGCCCCTGCGCTGCCCGCGGCTCGCCCTCCTCGTCCGAGGAGATCTCGATGACCTGGGGTACAGTCAGCTTCGGCAGGAGACGCAGGGCGGGGGTACCCGCGCGGCCGCCCACCTCGGGCTCGGCGCGCCGGGGGGCCGGCGCCGGCGCTCGTTGAGGGGCGGGCGCCCCGCTCGACGGCCCCGCGACCGGAGCGCTGGGGCCAGCCTCCGGACCCCCGCGGCCGCTGGCCGTCGCCGTGCCGCCCGACACCAAGACCACTGCAGGGCAGGGCAGCGTGAGCCGACTTCTGCACCGGGGACGGAAGCTCGCCTAGCGCCTCCACGACACCCCGTTCCTAGCCGGGGACCTGGATCCTTTGTTTCCCACCGGGACGGCCCGACCGCACCAAGGTCGTGGACCCGCCTCGCCGCCGCGACGGCGTCCCCCGCGCACTCCCGCGCGTTCTGCCGCCCGCGAGGCCTTAGCGGAGGTCGCCTCCTCGCGGACAGGGCGGGCGCGTGCGGACCGTGAGGGCCTTCGAGTTGACCGGCTGCTGCTCCCAGAGGCTCGCGAAGTACGGCTCGGCCGCCCGGACCGCCGCCCTTCCCGCCTGCAAAAGAGTCAAAGAGTCAAGAGAGTCAAGGGAAGGAGTGTGAACCCTCAGCGACTTGGCGCGGAACGCGGCGAGGACCTCTCCGAAGAGGAGGTCGAACTGCGGCGCCCGCCCGTGTCAAAAGAGCCGCAGGGCGGATCGAATTAGAAGGCGCCGGGACGCTGCGAAGGAAGCTACCTTGTCCGAGGCGTCCTTGAAGGCCTCGGTGGGGCAGTGCCGGCACGCCCGCCCCTCGAAGGCCGCCCGCATGCGCGCGAAGACGCCCGTGCCCCGGTCCGCCGCGGCCGCGCTGTACCTGCGCCCCGCCCCGCTGCTGCTCAGCTGCGCGGCGGGGAGAGAGAAGAGGAGGCGGCCGCGGACGTGTCGGAGAGGTTGCTGCAGACGGCGTCCTGCGCGATGCCGGCGCCCCTGCCCTGCAGGTCGCGCACCTGCGCGCGCGCCCGCGCGCATCAGCCGCGACGCCGGCGGCGACGGAGGTCGACATCGCACGTCGGCGGCCATCTCGTCGAGGGAGGCGCCGAGGGCCGTGCGTGCCGCCCGGAGCACCGCCTGCTCCTGCCCCGCCAGCCGCCCCGCGTCGAACTGCGGCGGCCGTCTCGGATCGAGTTCGAAGCGGGGGTGGGGGCAGAGTTCGAGTTCGGGCGACGCGGACGTTGCACTGGGCGGCGGCGGCCGCGACGCTCCGCACGAGGGCCGTCGCGTGCCTCAGGAGGTCAGCCTTGACGCCCTCGGCAGCCTGCGCCCTCGGGCGTCGACGCCGGGGAAGGGGCGAGGATCTCGGGTGCCTCGAGCTCACGAACCTGCGGCAGGGCGCGCTCGAAGAGCTCGCCCCAGACGCGCGCCACGGGCCCGCTGAACGGCTCGGAGAGCAGCTGCGGAGGCGTCAGCTCGCCTCGGAACGAACGCCCCAAAGCACAGCGGGGCACCTCGTTCACGTTCTGGCGCCACACGCCGTCCCGCCGCATCGTGGCACGGTAGCTCGCCCAGTGCGTGCACACGTTGCGGCTCCAGTCCGTCGCCTGCGCGAGTTGGCCGCTGAGCCGCTGAGCTGCGCAGCGGGTGACGTTCAAGGCCGCCCGTGGCCGCACCGCCCTAGGGCACTTGGCCGCCGCCTCCGCCCTTCCCTGCTCCACCGCCGGCCGCAGCCGCTCCTCCACGACCTTCCGCAGGCCCGCGACGTGGCCCTGCATGCGCGCACTCAGAAAGCGCCCCTGAAGCAATCGCGACGCGTAAAAAGAGCGGCGCACGTCGACGGACTTCTCCATCTGGCCGCGCGAGATCGCCGCGAGCTCCTCGTAGGCCGCCTTCAGCTGCGCGCGCCCACTCGCGGAGGCCTCCCGCGCCGCTGGGTCCGCGAGGTAGCCCCGCAGCGCCTCGGCGAGGGCCGTGCAGCCCCACGTGAGGCGCAGCTGGGCCTGCACGCACTCAGCTCTGCTTTCGGAAGAATGTAAATCAAAGAAGGCGCCTTCTTACGGAGGAGGCCGGCGCGCTCGGCGACGAAAGCGCGCAGGGCGGGGATCTCCGTCTCCTCCAGCGCCGAGAAGGCCGTCGGCTTGCCCTGCGGGCCCGCTCAGACCCGCTCAGACGAGGGCGGAAGGCTCGCGGGGCCCGAGAAGACTCGCCCGCATGCGCCCCGTGAGCTTCGCGAAGTCGTGGGAGGCGACGGTGAAGACCGGCAGGGCCGCCGCGTCGCGCAGCGCCGCGGGGCGCGCCGCCCCCTCCGCCAACCTCAGAGAGCGAACGACAAGGAAGCCTAAGAGGGGTAGACAGACCTGGACGTCGCCGAAGAACTCGTCGAGGAACTCGCCGAAGCCGCGCTGGATCTCCCGCTTCACCGTCGCGTTCCGCTCCTGCCGCTCCCCTTTACTTTCGAGGGCGCTCTGGCGGCTCTGGGGGCGGACCTTGAAGACGGTCGAGTCGCGCGCTGCGGCCGCGTGCGATTCGGAGGGCCCCGCCCCGTCCTCCCCCCCGTCCCCTTCCGAGTCCAGGTCGATGGGGGCCTCCCCCTGCCCCGCCTCCCCCATCTCCTCGTCCCCGTCCTGCCCCTCCTCCTCCTCCTCCTCTCCTTCGGCCCCCTCGTCCTCTTCCTCCTCGCCGCCGCCGCCGCCGTCCATGCGCAGGTTGCGCCGCAGCTCCGAGGCCTCGCCCTGGTCCGCCCTGCGCCCGCTTCAGAGCCGTTCCGGGGTACGCACGAGAAGCAGGGGGGGTACTTGGTGCCGACGAAAGCGAGGCCGTCGCAGGCTCCGTCCATGAGGACCTGAGAGGCGTCAGAATTATAAGCTAATTCGGCGAGAGACGTGTGTGCGGACCTGCCGGCGGAAGGTCGAGCCCAGCACGTCCCACGCCGTCTACGCGCTCGCCGTCAGCCGAAGGATTACATTCCGGGGGGTACGCGGTCGGACCTTCTCGTCCGAGGCGCGGTGCAAGGCGGAGACGACGAGGAGCAGGCTGCACTTCTTCATGAAGTCCAGCGTCACCTGGGTACGGCATTGGACCGGGGGTACAGCATTTCGGCGTCGCGATCGAAAGCCGTCGGACCTGGACGCGCGCGGCGTTCTGGTCCTCGACTCCGGGCAAATCCTGGAAGCGCGGGGTGAGTGAAGCCACGGAAAAGAGAGGGGTACAGCGCAGGAAAAGAGAGGGGTACAGCGCAGGAAAAGAGAGGGTTACAGCGCAGAAAAAGAGAGGGGTACGGCGCACGACAAGGCAGACGCCGGGGGCGAGGCCGCGGAAGGGGCCCGCGAGGTGCACCTCCTCCACCAGGGGCCAGAGCTGCGGACCGGAAGGACAATCAGTCCGATTCGCCCTGTGACGAGTGTCGTCGCGGGAACGCGCCTGGGCGCCGCCGCGCTTGAGGCGCCCGGCGCGGTCGAGGGGCGCCTCGGTGTAGGACTGGACCCACGGCTGCAGCCTCGCGGCGAGCCGGGCCGTCGCCCGCTTCGGCTGGCGGATCTCCCGCTGCACTTTCCTGCAGGGCGGTGAGCGGAGCTCGAAGCAGAGCTGCGCGGAGCTGCGCGCCTCCAGGAGGGGAGTTTGCAGAGCTCGTCCCACTCGGCGATGCGCCCGTACACGGCGAGCACCGCCTGCCGCTCCTTCTTCACCTCCTGGCCGGCCCTGGGGTACGAGGTGAGGCGAGGTAGAAGAAGGGGGGGGGGGTACGGGACCCACCGCCTGACGTCGAGGCGCCCGGCCTCGTCGCGGAGCGCGTCGAGGAGGGCCAGTACCCGCTTCTTCCACTGCGGCCCGCTCCAGTCAGAGGGGTACGGGGAACGGCGGGAGGGGGTACGGCCGCACCTTCCCTTCGTCGATGAAGCGGACCTCAGCGCTGAAAGGGCACTGCTCGTTTGCCGCAGGCTCCGTGCGGGTCATGAAGATCTGCAGGAAATCAGCGCATCACTCTAGAAGAAAAGGGGGGCACGACGAACCTTGGACGCGGTGCAGGCATGTACCCCCGAAGTGGGGAGTACAGCGCCCTCCCCAAGCACCGCGTTCAGGCACGAACTCTTGCCTGCGTATCCTAGTGAGGGGGGTACGTGTAGCGAAAGGGGGTACGCGAACCGGCGCCGGAGATGCCGACGACGCCGGCGATGACGGGCTTGGCGGCGGCGTCGGCTAGAGCCCGCAGCTGCTCGGCCTGCATCCGGAATGCGTGGACACGGGCGTCGCCCATCGCCCCGGATCGCAGCGCCGCGTCGACGTGCTGGAGCACCCACGAGGCGCCCCGCGTCGCCTCCGTCCCAACCTCTGCCGCCCGGCGCGTGAGAGGGGTACGGCGACGGTCGGGCGGGGGCGCGCACCGGGAGGGAACCGCGGCTCGTCCGGCAGGAAGCCGGAAGCGGGCTGGGCGGGGGGCTCGGGCGCCTGCGCCGGCGCCTCCGGCGCGGGAGCGGCCGGGGGCACCTCCGCCACCGCCGGCCCCGGCGCTGCAGCTGAGACCTCCGCCGCTG
This sequence comes from Cyanophora paradoxa, assembly GCA_004431415.1. Taxonomy (NCBI): domain Eukaryota; class Glaucocystophyceae; order Cyanophorales; family Cyanophoraceae; genus Cyanophora; species Cyanophora paradoxa. The sequence goes on from QPMI01000038.1 coordinate 272,088, forward strand.
GCGCTGCCGCTGCAGCCGGCGCGGCCGGCGCCGCCGGCGCCATGTCTGACGCCTCCACGTTCGCAGCAGGGTACGGGGGGACCTGCTGCTTCTCGGACTCGCTCGTCTTGGGCGGCCCCTGCGGGCTGGTCCCTTCTCGGTCCTCCTCGCGCAGGGGTACAAGGACGGGCGGAGACGCCGCCGCACGCCCCGCCGGCCCTCCGGCCGCCGGCGTGACCGCTTCGGGCGCATCGGCGGCCGGCGCGCGGGGCGGCGAGAAGAGGGGAGGGGGGCTCGGAGGGGGGAGGGAGAGGACGATGGGCGCTTGGGGAGCCTGGGAGAGAGAGGGTCCGGCGGCCGAAGCGGGAGGGGGAGGAGCGGGAAGGGCGAGGACGAGGGGTACGGACGCCTGGGAGGCCTCCTCGGGGCCGGGGAGGGCCAGGGTCTGGCTCTTGCTCTGGCCAGCCCCGCCCTGCGACGCCCTTGCGAGGGCGACGACGCCCTCGAAGGCGTCCTGCAGCTCCTCCCGCACGCCGAACTCGGGTACGTCGAGCGCCGCCAGGGCGCCCTCTACCCCCCTGCGGACCAGCGCCGTCACCCTGATGCACTGCTCGACGATGCGGCTGCACGTCCGCTCCCGCGCCGCTTCCTCGTCCGGTAGCGCCTCTGGGGGTGCGTAAGGAGAGATTGAGGGGGAGGGGGGTACAATGCGGTCGCACCGGCGAGCTTGACGTGGGTGTACCCGGCAAGTTCGACGGGCTTCCAATCAAGCGGAGCTTTCAGAGCCGCGCTCGCCGCAGCCGCCGCCCAGTCGTGTCTGCGCTCGATCCGTCAGGCGGGGCTTGCTGGGGACAGGCGCTGGCGCCCGCAACTAACACCTCGGGCGCTTGGGCTCGGGCTCCGCAGCCTGGCTCGAGGGCGCGGGCGCGGGCCGCTTGGAGGTCATTGGTGGCGGCGGTGCCATGGAAACAGGCCGGGCCGCGCTCTGCGCGAAGACGGGGGCGCGTAGAGGTCAGGGCCCGCAGAATTGATCCGCCGCAGCCCGGCCCGCGCGCGCACGATCGGCTGCGTCATCGACAGCGGCGGCGCCTCCGCCATCGGCTGCGTCACCGCAACGCCGGCTTGTGACGCGCCGCCCCAGCTCTGCGAGGCCTGCAGCTGCGCCGCCGATGCCAACGCCGCCGATGCCGACGCGGGCGCTCCGCTGTCCACCAAGACAGTGGCCGGGCGTTGCTTGGGCTCGGGAAAGACGTCGAGCTGCCACGTCGCTCTGCTCTCGACGTTCCAAGCTTCAGAGGCGGACTGCCGAAGCCGTTCTTCCAGGACCAGCGCGCCGCCGTGAGGGAGGAGCGCGCCTGCGAAGCGCGAGCGATCAGACTCGGTCTTCAGCATAATCGCGCAGCTGCTGCGAGCGCGAGCGACGCACTGTCGCCGGGGTTGTCGAGGACCCGCGTTCCCCCCTCGGCCTCGACCATCCACACCAGGTGATTGAGCGGCGTTCTCTGCGCGCAGACGACGTTAGCTGTCGATGCGCAGGCAACGTGGCGCGCAGCTAGGAGCAGCGGCAGAGCGTACCGTGGCGCTGCTCAGCCGCTCGATCTGCGCTCCGCTCGGCGCCTGAGCGATATGCAGGGACCTCGCCGACACCTTCTTGAGGCTGTTGCTCAGCTGTGCTCCCGGTGCGGGCAGATGCAGCCTGCCGAGGCTACAGCCGTCGAAGATGTTGATCTCACTTGCAAGGACGTCATCATTCCCTTCTTGTCTGAGCAGCCGCGCGAAGCATAACTTCGACTCTCGGCGCGTCACCGCCATGGCGCGCTCGCCGCTGGAGCGCAAGCTGGCTCCTTAACTTTGAATGGCGGCGTTGCGGGAGACCGGTACCCCGGCCAAAGCTGCCCCGGCCTGCCCGGGCCTGCCCGCACCCTCAGCGGCGCCCTGCGCCAGCGGCTGGAAGCGTCACTTTATGCGAAACTGATGGTTGGCCGGGCTGGACTTGGGGTGCTCCTCCGCCACTGGATTTGATTCCTGCGGAGTTCTCGACCGGACCCGCACGCCCGGCAGCCGGCGCCGGCGCATGCGGCTCTTCCGCGGTTTCCATCGCTTCTAGCGCAGCGAGCTGCGCCGCGGCAGCCGGCTGAACTCTCTTCGTCCGATTTCACGTTGACGTCGCGGTCTCCGACCTCGGCGTTGTGCCGGACGAGCGGCGCCCCGGGCTGATTGGCGGGCGTCGGGGCGCCGAAGACTCGCGGCGGCGCGGTGTTGATCTGGGGCGCGCGCGGCGGCTTTGGCAGCTTCGTCTTCGAACGCTGAAGCTTGGGCTGGGCGGCGGCCGCGCGAGCGTCATACGGCGTCCTCACGGCTGTGCATTGTTCTCCGCAGGTTCCGTTCGGCCGATCAATCGCGCGATCTCGACTTTGTTCGATGGCCAGTGGTCTGCCCCTCCACTTCACCACTCAGCGCTCACCTCACCGCGCAGCACGACGCACCACCGAGCTTGTTCTGCAAGGTCGTTCACGCTCGAGGCGCACCCGTGAGGGTGCGCATGCCCTCTTTGTGGTGCCGCAGGGGTCTGACGGCTCCCCCGGCAGCTTTTCGGGTGTACCCCTCCACGGCAGGCCAGCCGCTCGGAGCGGACTTCGCCGCCGGAATGTCCTTGTCGCGCCCGTTCCAACGATGTCCGTCACGCCGTGGGGTACGTGGGAAAACTACCTGTACCCCCCTCCCGGGCCCACGCGATATGGGGGTCGCTGGAAAGCCGGCGACGCGGTCCGCACGAGTCTGACGCCCGCGCAGCGCGATTCGGAGTCCCTCCGCCTTTTTTTTGGGGGGGGGGGGGGCATTGTGCTATAATGGCCGCGCCACGTCACTCCCCCCCGCCCCTTCCCCCCGCCATCTCATCTCGTCTCATCTCTCCCTCCTACTCCCTCCCGTCTCATCTTCTCTCCCATGTAATGCCGCCGCCACCGCCGCAGTTCGAGGGAGCCCTCGAGCAAGGCGGCGCCCCCGCCCCGCCCCGCCCCGTTCCCAGCCCTGACGCCACCGGGGACTCAGCTCGAGGAGGCCGGGCGCTCGATCACGCACGACTGCAAGATCATCGCGGCGGCGTACAGGCTGCACCTGCGGCTCGCCCCGGCGCGCCCGGTCGCGAGGGTCACGCGCGTCGACCTCGGCCAGCTGAGGCAGACGCGCCCGCAGCACGTGCACAAGGTGCCGCCCGGGCGTTCGCCTCCCCGCGCGCCCCGGGCCCCCGCGTCTCTCGCGACGCTCACGCGGCCGCGCCGCTGCAGGTCCTCCGGGCGCTCGCCGAGGCGGAGGCGGCGGCGGAGCCGAGGCTGACGCACCTATCGCTGGCCTTCGTGGAGTTCTGCGCCAACTCGTGGCAGACCGTACCCCTGGATATCTCGGACGGGTGCACGCTCCGCCTGCCCAGGCTGGAGGTCCTCGACCTGTTGGGCTGCCGGATGGCGAGCGGCCGCGTGCTCCCCGCCATCCTCGAGTCGTGCAAGGGGACCCTGCGCCGCCTCTACCTCGCGTGCGCGCCCCGCGCCGCCCGCCCGCCCGCCCGCCGCCTCCGCCCACGCGGCCGCCGGCCGCCGCCGCAGGTACCTGAAGACGGAGAGCAGCCTGGGCGCCCTGCTCTGCAGCGGGCGCCCCCTCGTCACGAGCGTTCTCGGCCCGATCGCGTGGAAGCTCAGGCGCGCGCGCCCCGGCGGCCCTCGCCGCGCTCGCGCCCGGCGAGCCCCGCGAGCGGGCGACAGGCTGCCGGCGCTGGACGCGCTCGACGTCTCGGGCTGCGACGCGAAGGAGGGCGCCCCCGCCGCCTTTCTCGACGCCACGCGCGCCTCGCGTTCCTCGCCGCGGTCCGCCCCGGCCCCGCCGCCCCCGCCCCGCCCGGCGCCCACGGCCCCCGCAGGGCGACCCCTCGCAACGGTCGGACGTGGCGGCGTTCGCCGCGGCCCGCCGCGCGGCACGCCCAAGCCTCCTCGTCGCCCACTGATAGTAAAATCGTGGTGGTTTTAGATAAATATATTTTCTCGCCGCGAGCCTGTTCTAATATCATGCCAAGATATCGATTAATTTCGCTCGAAAAGCGATTTTTAGCCAGCGCCGATGGCAGTGCCTCACATACAATTAAATAAAAAAAATCACTGGCGCCGGGAATTCGAATCGAAGGCGCCGAAATCTATTTTTTTTTTTGGTGAATTACCGGCCACAGTCTCTAGACACCAGCACTGCGGGGGCTGCCCAGGGGGCATAAAGACAAAAAAGCAAAATAACTAAGACAAGAGCACGAAGAAAGATAAGACAAAGAGCCAAAATCGACAATAAAAAAGAAAAGACACAGAGCTCGAGACAGAGCGAGAAGAGACGAGAAATCGAGCAGATCTAGGGACAGAGGATGACTGACACGAAGAAGAGCCAGAGCTAGAGATACCATCAAGATCGGAAGGAATTACATCACTAAGAAGCGGAGGACGAAATTGAGAAAGATAAATAACAGGAAGCAGACAAGTAAGAGGAACAACAAGACGACGCGGAGGCGGAGGCGAAGCAGGACGACGCGAAAGGGCAGAGCTACGGCACGAGGTCGAGGAGGACACAGGAGGCGGAGCAGGCGGATCAAGAGCAGGCAAAAGGACAGTCAAAGGAATCACTAAAGCCGGCCGGGGTCGAGGCGCCGAAATCTAGATCCTTCTGACGCTTTAGCTATGTATACGTATATAGTTATAGATCATCGGTCTAGATCTTACGCATCGTGGATGTGACGGGCAGCTGCAGGAGCGAACATGTCGGTGACGATACCATGGCCAGATCTAGAATAATCCGCCGGCGCCCCGTCCTCGCCCTCATCGGCGTCGGAGCGCGAGAAGAATTCGAGGGAGCCAGGCCGGGAGTGCCGCAGGGGTACCCGCGGCCGACCCCCGGCCGCGTCTATGCTGGCGCCACTTAAGCTTGAGCTTGCCGCGCGGCGAAGCTGCGTGTCGCACAATTCGTTAGAATTAGCTGCTCGAGCTCGCGCATTTTGACTCAGTGAATATGAACGCTCTAAGTACCTCGCGATCGTAGATAGGAGCGTCCAGCTGCATGAAGGGGTGGGCGAGCTCAACGGTAGTCGACTGATCGTACGCGTGGACGTCGCCGTTGCGCTGCCCAGCCCCCTCCATGTGTACGTGAACGTGGACATGCAGGGGCGAGGACCCCTGCAGCTGCGGAGGCGCCTGCCAGGGCGCATACGAGGGGGATATCGATGGCGACTGCGCTTGCGTAGAATCCCCTTTCCGCCGGCTTGTCCGGGACCGGAGCTGGTGTTCGATTGGCGTTGGCGCCTCGAGCTCCCCATTGTCGATCGTCGATTCGAAGCGCGCATCCGCATGCGCAGGATCCGGAGCTGGATCACGAGGGGACTCGCTCCCGATGTCGAGGTTGTGGATTGCAGGGGCTTCCGGCGCGAAGGCCCAGGGACGGTCCTCCGCGTCGGTCTGGCTGGGCCTTCTGGGCCCGTGGGCCCGCCAGGCCAGCGCCCCGCTGGAGCCCGCGCCCGAGTCGCCTCGAGCTTGAGCCCGCTTCGCCAGCCGAGCCCGCTCCTCCAGTTCCATCTCCAGCAACGTTGGCGTCTTCACCGCCCGCGTCCCTTTCAGACTCTTGCCTTCGCCGTTGGGCCGGTGGATCGCGATCGAAGCCTCTGGATCGGCGTGCTGTGCGCCGCGCTGCTCGCGATCGCCGTCGGGTGTGAGCGCGTCCGCCAGCGCCGCGGCAGCTGCCGCCATTCGGTAATCTCGGGCTGTGCCCGCAGCGCTCTTGTGCCTGCACGCGCTGCAGTCAGCGAATTCTGATCACATGTACAAGCCTCGGGGGAGGTGCACGCCTGAGCATTCTGTAGACGGCTGCCTTTTGCGCTGCATTGTTCCGGAATAAGGGAATCTGTGAGGCGTGATTAGGCCGGGAGCGCTGCAGTTAATGCCGTGCACTATAATTAACAGGACGAGCGTCCTCAGCGGGCTCGTCGGTTGTCCTATGTTGCTCTCATCAGAACGCGCGCACCTTCCGGAAAGCCAAAATGATTACAGCCCTAAACAGGATCCCGGCGGCCTGAGTACAATTCGCGGTGAGAAGCCGTGCACGTGGAATAACTTGAAATGGGGGGCTCGCCATGGTGAGGAACACAATGTTTGCGAGGACCACAAAGACGGTTATTGTCGCCGTCTGATCATCCATATGAGTTCAGTCGGGTACAGCTTAGAAATCAAAGGATGCCATAATATGAAAGCGCAGACGGACCGCCGACTCGCTGATGTGGATAAGGTTCCGGTAAATTAGACCGCAGTAGATTGTCAAAAGATTCACGCCCCAACTCGAAACAGCAAGAATATTGAGAAGCGTATCCTGTTAGCAAGAGGAGCGCAGCCTCAGTGTCGGTCCGCGATCCGCGAGCGCAGCCTCAATGCGCGCGCCTGTACGATGAACGCACACTGAAAGGTCTTACGTAGAGGTCCACGTACGCATTTATCATAAAGAAAGCAAGGGCGAAGAACGCCTGCAGGTATATCATATTAGAAGCTGCAGAGTCAACGTCATGAGGAAGCCATGGCCAGCTCGGCTCACCAGCTCGTCTGTCGCTTCCGCCAAGAAGACCGAGCCGAGAATGACAATTATCTGGACAGGGCCGGGGAGGCTGCATAAGAAAGCAGTGGAAACTGCAGGAAGAAAGGGGGTGGCGCATGCCTTCCTCCAGATTTGGACCGCTTCCCACCCGTAGAATCGTTGCTGGTACCCCTGAAGCAGGAACCTAATTCGGCGTCAGAAGGTGCGATATCGATGATATTGCGATCGATCCCCAACTTGGCAATCGGTGTGCAGCGCGCACCCGAAGCGGAACGCGAATTGGGGGTCCTTCAGGCGGCCATGGCGGCCCGCGAAAACGATGGCAGTCGCCGCCAGGGGCACTCCCGCGACGACAAAGATGAGGCCCGGGGCTCCGACCTGAGAGAAGAAGCATAAATCAGGCGCCGCCGCGGAATGTGCGACTCGAAATGCATGGCGCACGGCGGCGAGCCACCTCTTGTGCTCCGCAGAGAGACACTGCGAGAAAATCGGTGTCCAGTCGCGATCGGTCGCCATAAGCTTTTTTAAAAAGCTGGAGAAAGCTTACTTCGACACTCATGCTCCCTCTTACAAAAGATTTCGTGATTCCACCGCCAGAGAGGCTCTTGCATCGGAAAATATCCAGCGCCTTCGCGGCCACCATTGGAAACACCTGCTCCCCTCATTATATATAATCAATATTAGATCTAGATGCATATGCGTGTGCAGGTATATGTATATGCTGGGGTCTCGCAAAAGGCTCAGATATCGTACCAAGAAAACAGAAACCTGAGCGGAAGAGGCGAGTGAGGGGGCGGTACTACGGTATCACGTGCATATTGGGGTCTATTTGCAGACGAACCATCGAGATGATCACATAGAAATCGGCCCAAGACGGGCGGTAGCTTGAAGATGTGACACCAGGCGACGTATAAGTAGCTTCAGTACTGCACGCGCACGATTATAATCTCTTGTTCAAATAGCTGAGACGAGTGTGCGTACGCTAGCGCTGTGCTTTCGGGCCAGACCACGCTCGAAACCCGCTTGGCGACGAAGACTAGCGCACTGTTCGAGCGCTGCAGCTGTACATGTTCTGGAGACTCAGCCTTCTTGATGAAACGATTGATATTCACGGAGGACGTCGATTTACCTTTCCAACTTTTGATTTCGGATTTGAGCTTTTTCCGCCATGAGCGACGGTGTCGATTTCCCGATTGTCTTCCTGGGCAGCATCCGAAGTCCGTTCAACGTCCTCGGTAATTGACATTGTACTCCTGGATCTAGAATTAGTACGAGACGACCAGATTCATGCCTCATGATCAGCAGGCGTGAAAGGCACTAGCTATAGGATATATATAGAATTTCGAAAGCGCCAAGTGCACTCACGAGTTGCGGGAGAAGACCCGCGCTGGCCCGTCCTTTTTAGCCTTGAGCACGGAGAGCCATGCCATCACCGACACCGCAGCCACAGGCTGTGCGTTCAATTCGTTGAGGGGTGTTGGCCTGGATTAGAAGCAAGAAATGCGAATGGTGAAGCGGACCAGCACGAAGCAGAAAAGCGGAAGGAACATGTACCCAGCGGCTGCGTCACCACGTCTTAACTTAAGGCGTATTCCAAAGTTTCCAATTGCAAGCGCAAGAAAATTACAGAAGCTTAAATACCCTTATAAAAATACACCAGCTCGCGCAGATACTGCGCAAAAGTCACTTCGTGCACATCAGAATCAACCGCAGCAAAGTACTAGTGCCGCGCACCGGACGCTCCGCCATTATGCAGTCGATTGAAATCCACGCGTCCATGGGGTCTGCAATGTTGAAAATGTCAGCTTTTCAAAAATGGCAGAGATCGATATCACTACTGCGAACGACACGTGCGCACTGTTCGTAGAGCTACCAATGAGCAGAATGCGGGCGATAACCTCGGGCCAACGGAGAGGAATGGACTGGCGGCCACGGAGATTAAATCAACAACGGTACGGTTTCTGATGCATCATTAAACAAGAGGAACCTGCACGAAGGAATTGAACCTGAAGAAGCGCTCAGTGCAAGCGATCAGCATCATGATCAGGAGGTCGCTCACTGCAAATGGTTGATGAGGATGCGCAGGATCACAGAGACTTGTGAAGACGACCTAAGTACAGGTCAGCATACATGCGGCCACGACAGTTGGTCGAAAGGGAAACTTGAAAGACATCGGCGCACTTGAACGCCGACCGGACAGCAAACCAAGACATAATGCCAGCACCCTGGTTTCCAGCGGGCTCAATGGACAGGGCAGCAATTAAAGCGATCCATATAATTATAACATGAAGATTGCTTACCGCGACGATGCCGAGCAAGCTAAGGAAAACGATTGCCGCCGAGGCCTGCAGAAGCGCTGTGAGGCCTATAGCTAGGGCAATGCAAGATTGAATGCCGCATAATCAATTTCCGCGCACTTCCGGGTTGGCGCATTTGACGCAGCTTGCCGCTTCGCTGCTGCCGCCGACGGAGCCGTACCCGTACTGATTCAGTGAGACCCAGCTGCAGGTCAGAAGAGCAAATTCAAACACTTGAGGAGCCAAGGACGAACATCGCATGTGGCACAGAACGTGCCGACGAAGCCCTCACGGCACTGGTTGGCATAGGCGCCGCGGGCGGTCGTTGCGTTCCCAGATCCTCCCGCACAGCCTCCGTGTGTACACTTCACCAGAGAGGAGTAATCCCACGACAGGCGGTAAAAGTCCGGCTCGACTCCGAGAAGCGGGCCGCCCTCGCAGATGCCTCCGGGGCTCGGGCACTTGAGGCACCGGTCGTACGCGGCGCCGTCGAGCGGGGCAACGCTGTAGAATCCCCGAGAGCACGAGCACTCCGAGATGCTGGCCCCTCCAACTCGGTTTGTCATTGAATTCTCGGGGCATTTGGTGGCCTGCCTCGATTGTGAGCGGACCGGAAATTTTTCGAGCGTCTTTCGAATTCTCACCTTGACAGACGCGCTATCAGATACGAACTCGTCGAAATCCGCAGCCGTGCAGGCGACGCTACCCGCCCGGTTCTCCCAGAAGCCCTGAGTCACATCCTTAGTTCAGAGGATACGCGTACTGAAGCTACACATGTCTTTCCAAGCTTATCGTGAGCTCGTCTTCGCGGTCGTGATCGTGATCACCTTCGGGCAGGGCGAGCAAGACGTTGAATTGACTCCAGCAGCGAAGAAGCCGGGGTTACCTGCAAACGATCAGAGCTAAATGGGGCGCGAAAAGGGGGCGCAGCCTCGCAAAAGAGGAAGTCCTTTGACGCACATGGCTCGCAAATTTCAGCACCGGATTTCCGAGAAAAAGTACCCGGGGCGCACGGAATGCAGCGGTCGCTCCCGCTCACGCCCGCGAACGAGCCAGGCGGGCCTGCGAAACGTCATTTCGGTTCGGATCCGCCTGCCACTGGGCCGGGCGCGTCCAATCGAACCGCACTGACGCACAGGGCTGGCACGACGCGAAACCGACCCGCGAGAAAGTGCCGCGCGGGCACGAAACGCAGAGCCTGCTCTGGCTCAGGGCCTGCCCGGCCGCGCAAGAGCCATCAAACGGTTTCTGCGGTCCCGGCCACGTTATTTGAGTTCCGGAGATCATCGTCAACACGCCGCTATTCTCCAGCTTGGCAACCTGCGCCGATCGCGATAACCAAGTCAAATCATAAGTCGAGCTCGCGATCGATCAGAGCTACATGCGACGCTTGATTTGCATGCACGCACCGGCTTCCATTGTCCGTCGACATAATTCACGAGCACGAACGTAGCGAGCCGATCTCCGTTCTTGTCCAGCTCGACGGGACCAGTGATGCCGGCAACTTTCTGGTTGATGATCGTGTCGAAGAGCTGCTTGCCAAACGGGTTGGTCCCGAAGAGCTCTCCAGGACGCGTGTAGCTCGAGTTTACGGCCACGCCCTGCTTGATGAGCGTGTCCAGCGCCGTCGCAACGACTTGCGGAAAGGCGTCGGAGAGTGCGACGCGCGGGGCCCCCTCTCTCAAAGCGAATTCGAAGACTTACCCTGGACAGCGTCGGCCAGCAGAACCGCGTAGGGATCCGTGAATGGCACGCCAGCCTCCGGGTACGCGTCCGGACTCTGTCTGCTGAAGGACTCGATAAAGTGCTGCACTGCCGGCGTGTCCTGTACCCAGAGATCTCGAGTGAGCGCTCCAAGTCAGCATATATATAGCAATGAACTCATGATTATGGTCACCATCGCGCCGTCGGGTTGAAGGCCCAAGCTTCCCCTCGCGGCGTCCGCCACGCTATCGAGAACATAGCCCGTTGTGAGCCCGTCTCCTCCGAGGTAAACGTAATCGGGGCCTGATCATAAGAATGAATACAAACAGATCTAGAGCAGAAGCGACGATTGATCGCGGATCGCCACAGAACTGCAGATTGCAGACCGATCATGCCAACAGCCTGAGCGCTCCTGTACATCGCTGAGTTGTCCTGATTATGCAGCCCCGTCCGACGGTCAGAAACAATGTTTCAGTCGACGTCTCGAAATGCATGCGCACAAGTCAAACGACGTACCGCAGAACTAAAGATGACGATGACCCTGGCACCAGCATCCTTGAGTGTCAACAGCTGTCTGGTAATAAGCGCATCATCTGCAAGCGAGATTAGGTAACCTGCGGCGGATCTGGGATCCGGAGTGTAAGAAGAGAGATATGAACCCGGAGAAAAGGACGCCCAAGCGAGGATCCGAAGCCCGATAATCTGTACAAGATGCGGTTGAAATTGGCAAACAACACCATGTGATTGAGCTTGCGAGCACGAGGCAGAAATTATAATTAAAAGACCAAGTGCGACTCACCTGAGCTTCTTCCTGCATCTCTTTCGCCAAAGCTTGACCGTACGCCTGCAGAGGAAATTAGGATTCGAGGGACAACGGTTGCGCTGAGGATTTGGGGGGCGCCTCATCTGCGCTGAGCAGCCCGGCTGCCCGCCAGCCCAGAGCCAGAAGGAGCCTCGCCATCGCCCGCCCCTGCAGCGTGCTGCGCGCACGCAAGTACAGGTTAGGAGGCGGAAAACATGGAGTGTGCCGTCTGCAAGCTTTAAGCTTATAATTAGAGGAGGGGAAAAGAGAAAGAGCGCACTCCGATGGGGCCATCCGCGCGAACAGCCTGTACTGGTTCTGCGTGCACAGGAATACGAAGGTTAATGTTTCGACCTTCAGCTTAAGCTTGTTTGCAGTGAGCTCGCGATCATGAACGGATGGATGGCGGACCTTGTCTGACAAGTCTGGGTTGGTCGCAGAGGGCGAGATGGAGACAACCTGATAATTCCCCAGAATAGTTGCGGTGGGTTTCGCCATTCGCGACGTGGAAGGGCCGAGAGCCGCGATCGGGTCCGTCGAGAGAAGCTGAATTGCGGCCTGTGCGGCCGATGGACCTGTCGTTTCTGCAGCGACACGAAATGTGAGGAGGACGACTGCGATTGCAGATGCTGGCCATGGGGAAGATTACCCGTGTCGTAGACCCGGTGTACGAGGCGGTGGTGGGGGAGGATATCGCTTCTGTTATTGATCAGGTCTGTACAGAACTGGAAGACACCCGCAAGCCGCGGGCCGAAGCCAGCAACATTCATAGGGAAAAGCCTGTTGCGGGTTGCGGAAGGGGTCAGAGATCCCTGGATTGAGGAAGCGCTAGCGGGCGGAGGTGATGCATTTAATAGGAGGGCAGGGCGCGCGGCTGCGGTCGGCAGGATGAGATAATATCGATATCGCACCCGCCAATGTTCAGCGTATGTGGCCCTTTTGTAGTAGTAGGCTTTGGGTCGTATCTCGCCGCCGCTGCCGCCACTGCTGCTCCAAGAACCAATTGCAATGCAAGCGAACAGAAGAAAACGGCCGCTGTCGTTGGCCGCTGTCGTCGGGGGCGCCGTCTGTGAATGCGAGCGCAAGTGACACCCTTGGTGAGCTGCAGCCGTCGAACTCGGTCATAATCATGAGGTGCGCCCCGAGGCCTACGACTACGCGCGTGCGAGCGATCCACCGAGTCCATGCGCATGATCGTCGTGCTGAGGCTGGAGAAGAAAGAGAGCTGGGAAAAGCTGTATTTGTTCTTACGAGGCGCGCGGTCGCGCGCGCCGGCGTTCTCCGCTGCAGCTCAGCGCGCTACAGCCGCTGAGCTAGCGCGCGGCACAGCGCGGCGACTTGCGGGGATATCGATTAGGCTGCAGCGCTACTAGGCTTGCTCGCTCAGCGGCTACCGTGTAACACTAAATTAACAGCCCGATAATTAACAGGCTATAAAATCTGGCCCGCCCTCAGGCGAAATAACAGAAAATTTAGACTTGTATGGGGCGATAATGCTGGGGGGTAGATTGTATGAGATGACTGAGCAGCAGCGAATTAGCAGAGTCACAAATTAACAGACTATGTCAAAATTTCGGTCTGTTAATTTGGGACTCTGCTAATTAAGTGAGTCCAGTACTTATGTGTTACACGGTAGCGCTCCGCGGCTCGGCTGGCTGTACATGTGCGGCCGCGGCTGCGGCTGCTTAGCCTCCGAGGCTCTCTGCCGCAGTGCAGGCTGCAGGCTGCAGCTGCAGCCTGCATCATGGCATGCAGCCTGACTGTATGGCGACTTGACTCGGGAAAAGTTTGTATGGCGGAAATCGCGCCATAGAGCCGTAACTCGTAGCGCAGGTTGCAGGCTGCACTGCCCGGCCGCTGCAGCCGCTGAGCCTGCAGCTGCAGCCTGCATGCAGGCTGCAGCTGCCAGGCTGCTTACTAAGTACGTTACTAGTACTACGGTTATAGCTCCTCGCCGCCGAGGGCCAGTGAGGCTCATCGCCACTCACTGGCAATATGTCGATCGCGATCGCGATCAGCGGGCTTGCCCACGGGCCACGTGCACCGTGGACCGTGGTCCGTGGGCCCGGTGGGCCGTGGCCCGTGGGCCCGTGGCACGTCACGGCGTACATGTACATGTACAGCGGCTCGTGCAGGCCCACTGCAGGCCCAGTGCAGCCTGGCAGGGGTGCCACCGTGGCCACGTGCACGGCCCGGCGGTGCCGCGCATGCCGCAGTGCGCACGGCGCGCAGTACGTATATATACAAGCAGGGGGGGCTCCGCCCCCCGCACCCCCCCCGCTTGCTAGCTGGCCAATCGGAATTGCTGGGTTTAATTGACCAATCACCAAGTCGCCCGAGTTTTAGACTGTAGCTTTTTGACTGGACTCGCCGTAGTAAGCGATTTCAACTCAACTGGGTACACTGTTACTTGAGCAGGTGTTCGGACTTATATATATATACCATGCCCGGGTACACGAAAGCCCAATACTATGCAAGCTGGCAAAGCAGTGTTTTTTTCGACTGAATCTATCAGTCAGACAATTACACCATTGGTGGGCAGTTTTGCTGGCAGGATTTTCCTTTTTTTTTCCTCTTCAAGCTCGCAGCTGCCGTAGTTCGGATGATCCCAAATGTGTTCAGAACTTACCAGTGGCAGCCTCCGTTTTGCGAGTTTCAAATTCCCAGCCTGGGCCGGTAGTGAAGCGAACAGCTAGTAATATAAACTAGTTATACAGTTACAGGGCCATATTACAGGCCCGCCGTACTTACGTACTACGTAGTACGTACTACGGTACTGCGCCGCCAGTCTGCGCGCCGTACCGCAGTACCAAATTAATTGGTCAAAAACCGGCCGCGGATTTCAAAACCGGCGTCAAGGTGGTCTTAACTGCCCTGATATTCGTGCCTTTTCTCTGTCGCTAAAAATGAAGTGGGTGGCCTTGTTGGCCGACCCGTCCTGCTCGGCTCCTTGGAAGGAGTACCTCTTGAGCAAACTGGACGCTCAGCTGGCGCCCTTTTCCTACGGCCCCGCCCTTATCTCGCTTCGTCTCCCACTTGACGGTCTTGACTTGCCTTCTATTTGGAAGCAGACTTTCTCGGAGTGGTCTCAGCGCCAGGGCGTGTGTCAGCCTCATACCTCGCTCGAAGTTTTATCCCAACCTCTTTTCTTTAATCCCCTGTTCGATGCTCCGGGTGCCAAGGTCGACTGGAGTCGTTGTGCACGGTCTGGCTTGCTGCGAGTCTGCGATATCTGGGATTGTACCACCCGGGGGTTCCGGGCTCCAGCAGCTGCCTCGTCCGCCCTCCATTCCTTTTTCCCTCGTCTGTGCTCCGCGCTCCCGGCAGCATGGCGCCAGGTCCTTGAGGCCCCTGCCCGCCACCTCAGCATCTCTGGTGGTCTGGACCGGACGCCTCGGTTGCTCTCCTTCGGGCCCGAGCGGTACTTTTGTCGCCTTCCCCGTTCGCGATAACCAGATAATTCCACGGGTGCTGGATTACGTGCCGCGTGTTCCTTGCCGCCCTGCGGCTTCCCACCCTGTGGCCTATCCTCTAATTCAATTCTATCTCGTTTGCTTCCGCTGCACGTTTGCTTTAGCGTTGTCTTTCTCTCTCTACGTCGCGGAACCCTGCCCGGTCTTTTTATTCTAGGAGCAGGCCCTCTGCCTTTCTTTCTCTTGATAATCTTGCGTTCACATTTGCTCGTATGCTCCCTCTCCGCCTCTCATCTGTTCGTCGCTTCTACTGCCTTGAGGTCCAGCGGCTTCGCGATGTGTCCAGCCACGCTCAGATGCCCGATGCTAAGTGGGGTTTCCCGGCGCCTTGTCTCCGTCCCGTCTTCCTCATCTTGTCGTCCTTCAGTGTTTCCCGATGCTTTGGATCGATGCTCTTTACCGTTTGCATTTCAAATTGTATCGTTTGGGCGAGCAACAGTCGCCTCGCCGTCGTTTCTGTCGGGTTTGTAATGACGGATCTGCTCGCTCTCACGCGCACGTTTTCTCTGAGTGCCCGCTTTCTCGTTCGTTCTGGGATTTCATTCGTGAGCGCCTGAATTTCTGGGCTTCTACTCTTCCACCGGAGGAGCGTGAAGAGGTCGCAGTGCCTGACCTCTCTCTCTTCCACATCCTCTCGGTTCCGGATTTATCTGGGCCCATTTTACGCAGTAAAGTTAACCCCGCCTTCTGCCTTCGCTCACTTGGAGCGATCCTTGCTGGCGTATTTTCCATCCAACAGGTTGCTCGCGCTCGGTGCGATCTTGAGGAGGCTGACATTGATGCACCTTCTTACAACCGCGCCGCGCTTGTTGCCGCCTGGGACAGAAATATGTCGTACCTAGAGTTCACCATCCCGCAGGCTTCGGCCTTGTTGGAGGAGCGGCGCGCTCGCTTGGCTGCTGCTGACGCTGATGATCAGGATGCCTCGGATGCTGACGCACATGATTCAGAGTCTGGTGCCGGTTCTCATCGTTCTAGTTCAAGCTCTGAATCTGACTCGCCCGACCCTCCTTCTTCGGGCGATGCTGACAACCTCGTCTCTTCGCGTGACATCGATTCTGTCCTCCGGAATCCTGCGGAGTTTTCCGTTCGTGGGAATGTCCCGTTGGGGATCCCTGGTGGTCGCCCGCCTCCTGCGCCGTCCCCTCCTGCTCTGGCCCCTGTAGTGACCCTTGGGCCCGTTCCTATTCCTGCTCTCGCTGCCCCTCTCGACGCTCCTTTTCCCCCATTCCCTGCGGTCCCGATCCCTGTGCTCCTTGGCCCGCTGGCCCCGCCTCTACCTCCTCCCTCCTTACAACTTGCTGTCACGGGGCCTCTTCACTTGCCTGTTCCCCGGCAGGTCCCTGGTCATCTTGCAGCTCCGTACCCCTTCTTACCTCTTCCCCTTGCTCCTCCACTTCCGCCCCCGCGTGGCCCTCTTTCTGACGTCCTCCTGGTTCAGCCCCTCTTCAGCCCATCCTTCTTGCCCCCGCTTCTGCAACTGTGACGCCGGGCGGCACTATCTTTTTGCATGCCCCTCCCGCCATTACGTCCCGGTCTCTTTGCGTCTGCATCCACTTTCCCGGGTCCGCTTGCAGGCCCCTCGCCTCCAGAGCTCGCCATCACTTCGGCCTCCCTCGCCTCCGCTCTCGATTCTCCATACCCTTCGAATAGCCGCCTTCTCTCTCCTCCTCCGCCCTCCCTCCCCCCTCGAGCTCCGGTCCTCGGCCTCTGCTCCGCTTCCGAGTGTTGGCGAGACTGTCCTCTTTTCGGTCTCCCCGTCATTCCGGCTCCCTGCTCCCCTTCGGCGCCTCGGGTCCCATCTGCGGGTCCTCTCCCGCTTCCTGGCGCTCGTGAGATTCGCCGCCGGCGCCCTCGTCAGGCCCTTGCGCACTCGAGCTCGTCTCTCTCTGCGCCGCCCATGACCCCGTGTCATCTGATCCGGCGCCACCTGACCTTTCTCCTGCTTCGCTGCCCTCTCTTCGGCGCCGGCAGCGATCCCCGTCACCTGTTCGCGGCCCTTCCCCTGCCTCCGGATCCGACCCTTCCTCGGCTCCCTCCTCGCCTCTTCCGTCTCGTAGGCCTCCGCCGCGTTCCCGTCGGCGGATCTCTCGATCGACCCTGGACTCTCCGCCTGCCACTGTCTGCGGGGTACCTCCGCCACCGTGTTCGGCGCCGGCTGTCAGTACTTTGCTCGGTAGCTCCCCGTCGTGGCTCCTCGGGGCCTCTTCGTCGTCGTCGTTCGCTGGGTTCCGGCTCCGGGTCAGATTTCTCGCCGGGCTTACCTTCTAGATCTCCTGGCTCTGCTCCTGGGCCCTCAGCTCCGGGACCGGCTTCCCCGATCTCCTCCCGGACTCGTGGTCGTACCCGTCGCCGGCTTGCCGTGCCTGCGTCTCCTTCTACTTCCCTCCGGCGGTTTGCCGGGCCGGACCCTCCGGCCTTTGTTCTTGATACCGGACCGCCGCCTTTGCCTTCGTCTTCTGCTTCGCTGGTCGTATCCCGCCGGCGCCGGCGTACTTCGTCTTATAGTTTAGTTCGGTCTAGTTCGGATTCTGATCGTAGTGTTGATGCTAGAGTTAGTTTCAATACTAGCTATAGTCCTCGTGCTCGACCTGTTGTTCGCCGTCGTTTGCAGTTCGACTGCCCGCCTCGACCCGGCCGGCTTTAGTGATTCCTTTGACTGTCCTTTTGCCTGCTCTTGATCCGCCTGCTCCGCCTCCTGTGTCCTCCTCGACCTCGTGCCGTAGCTCTGCCCTTTCGCGTCGTCCTGCTTCGCCTCCGCCTCCGCGTCGTCTTGTTGTTCCTCTTACTTGTCTGCTTCCTGTTATTTATCTTTCTCAAATTTGTCCTCCGCTTCTTAGTGATGTAATTCCTTCCGATATTGATGGTATCTCTAGCTCTGGCTCTTCTTCGTGTCAGTCATCCTCTGTCCCTAGATCTGCTCGATTTATCGTCTCTTCTCGATCTGTCTCGCGCTCCGTGTCTTTTCTTTTTTATTGTCGATTTTGGCTCTTTGTCTTATCTTTCTTCGTGCTCTTGTCTTAGTTATTTTGCTTTTTTGTCTTCATGCCCCCTGGGCAGCCCCCGCAGTGCTGGTGTCTAGAGACTGTGGCCGGTAATTTACCAAAAAAAAAAAAAATTTCAAAACCGAGGGGAAATTGGTCAAAAACCGGATTTCGGCCGTGTTCGGGAACTTCGGGTCGACCGGTAAAAAAAACGAGCTGTGCATGCGCATGCAGCGCTAGCGCGCGGCCAGTCAAAGCGGTAGCGATGATCGGCCAATGATCGGCGATGACCATCCGTGATTGGCCAATGACCTTCATAAAACATTTCGGCCAATTGCAATGCGCACTTTCGGGCAATATTTTCTGTACCCCTCAAGGCCAGGCGTACCCTCGAGGCTCGAGCTCCGAGCCTCCGTCGGCCCTCCGACCCTAAGCCTCGATCGATCCGCCGGCGGCGCGCGCCGCGGCCGGGCCGATTCCTCAATGCACATGAATCCATGGCCATTGTTTTTGGTGAATTACCGGCCACAGTCGAGTCTGAGTCGACGTCTAATCCGATCCCCCAATTTTCTTTTTTTGGTGATTGTTTTCTTTTTCTTTTTTGCCAAATTTTTCTTTGTTTTGGTGATCATGAATTGCCGCCGAATTGCCGGCCTTAACTTGCCAAAGCCTAGGCTAGGCCTCCCGCGCGCGGGGGGGCGCCGGGCCGGGGGCGTACAAACATACAGTATGACAGAAGGCGTACTACGTATACGGTAGAATTCGAAGACACGAGCTAATCATTGAATTATAATACGTGCACAAGAATATACTGAAGAAAACCAGAACACTCATGCAGCTGCAGAATTCGCGTTTGTCGCGATCGTCGGCCGCGGGTTCCCGTACGCGTCTTGACTTCTCGAACTTTTGAGCTCCTAGCTATATATACCGTACATCCGGAAGCAGATTCTGTCCTTGGATCTGCAAGAGAGTGGCAGCGAAATCTCGTTCGATCGGCTACACACCCTCAGCCTCGCGATCGAGCTCAACCGAGTTCCCCGACCGTCAGACCCTCCGATTCCCCCCGTCACAGCTGCAGGGCCCCGTGGCCGTGCACGTGGCCGTGGCTACAATATGCATAACGGACCCCCCCCCCAACCCCCCCCCCCCCCCACCCCCGGCCCCCCCCGGCCCCCCCCCCCCCCCCCCCCCCCCCCCCCGGCCCGGCCGGCCCCCCCAATTGCAAGCGTACGGCCCCCTACTAGGCTACGCGTACGATCGCGAGCCCTTGGCCTAACTTAGCTATAGTAAAGATCTATAGCTCAGGCCCCGCTATAGCTAGCTATAGGGCAGCCAATTGCAAGGCAGGCTGCCTCGGTTCGAGTCCTGCTAGCGCTGGCGCCCGTCACGACGTTCCCTGCCACGGTCCTCGCGCATTGTAGCAAGTCACTAGCAACCTATTAGCTAGCAGCATGTTAGACTGATCATGAGCGCTAGCTGGGCGATGCTAGCTCAACTGGCGCCTTCCAACCCAGCGCGCGGCTATAGCTAGCGCCAGCTCGCACTATAGCTATAGCTAGCTATAGCTAGAGCTCGAGGTGCACAGAACACGTACATGGTGCGAGGCACCGGTACCCCCCCCCGGAGGGGGCCGGGGCCGGCGCGGGGGTCGCCGGATTCGGAGCATATCAAGCGGACTCTCCGGGAGACTCAAATCAGGCGGAGAAGTTCGCCCGTATGCGTTTCGCCTCTTTCTCCCCCCAAGCTTCAAGCTTAAGGCCCCTCCGGATCCACGCCTCCCCCAGTCGCTGTCTTTCCCGTCGCCCCTCTCAATTAAGCTCGGGGGCCCGGGCTTGGGCAGCCCTTCCTCCTCCTTAACCGGGGGGGCGCATGCCGGAGAGCATGGCGAGGAGGGCGGGGGGCACGGGCATCGCCCCGGGCGGGAAGGCCCTCCGCCGTTCCGGGATCTGCGTGCGCGCGCGGGACGGCGCTCTTAGTCCGGCCGGCGGGTGTGCGCCGAATTAAAGCCCAGCACCTGGACGAGCCAGCCCGGGAGCAGGGCGTAGAGCCGCTCGGCGGCCGCCGCGCTGGCCGCGCCCGCGGCCGCCGTGACGCAGAACTTGCGCCCCTTGGCGGCGAGGCGCCCCAGGGGCGCGAAGGCCTCGGCGTCCTCCGGCTTGAGGGGCCCGCAGGTGCGGCCGCCCGTCGTGAGCCGCACGAAGGCGAGGCGGGAGCAGCCGGCGAGGGCCGCCACCTCCGCGGCGCTCTGGCGCGGCTGCAGATCGCAGCGGTCGTAGTGGACGAGGGCGCGGCGGACGGCGTCGAGGGCGAGGAAGCGGGCGAGGGCGGCGGCGAGCGCCGCGGGGCCCGTCCCGTCGCTGCACGTCTCGCAGATGCACGACGTCGGCACCACCTGGATCGAATCTCAGCCCCGCCCGGATCAAATCTCGGCCTCGAGGGCGGCGGGCACCACAAGGGAGAGCTCGCGGAGGCCCCAGGGGGCGGCCAGCTGGTCGGCGAGGCGCCCGAAGAAGCCGGCCTGCTCGCGCCCCGCGCAGCCGTCCACGGTGAGGAAGAGAGTCTGGAGGCGCGGGAAGGCGGCGGGGTACGCCCAGCTGGCCGAGCAGCCGGCGACCCGCAGCCGCAGCGACAGGTGCTCCAGCTGCGAACATAGGAGCCGCGTCGGCCGCGGACCGCGCGCGCAGAGCGCCGCGCGCCGCGCCGCGCGGCACCTGGCTGAGGCTGCCGAGGGCGGCCCAGGTGGCCGGCTCCCCGCTGTCCACCTCGACCTCCAGCCGCCGGAGCGAGGCCTGCCCCGCCGCCGATCGGTCTCAGCGGCGGCTAGCCGGGCCCGTGGGGGCGGGCGGGGGGCACCATCGCGCGGAGCGGCTCGAACTGCCCCTCGAAGTCGATGGAGCCCTCCTGCGGGCCCCGTGAGGAAGGGAGGAGGAGGGCAGGGGCTGGCGGGCGGGCGGGGGCGGACCGCCTCGCGGATCTCGAGGTGGGAGAGGGCCGAGTCGGGCCTCAGACCCCGCACGAGGCCCGCCAGGGCCCCCTCCGCCAGCTCCCGGCACCGCAGCGCTGCAGCTCGAGTCAGCTTTGTTTGTTTCTCCTCTTCGTCTCCTTCTGGGAGCACCGAGGACGCGGAGGGTGCGGATGCCGCCGACGGTCTCGAGGGGGTCGGCCTCCACGCTGTTCCCGCCCCACTCCACGTCCAGCTCCTGAGGCGCGAGGTGAGGCGAGGGGGGGTGGGCGGAAGGGGGGGGGGGTGGGGAAGGGGGGGGGACAGGGGGGGCGAGGGAGGAGAAAGAAAGGGGTGCAACGGGGGAATCAAAGCTTATAGAGGGGTAGGGGTGGGGAGGTGGGTGAGGGTGGGAGGGGGCGTGCCGCGGCGGCGCGAGGTGAGGCGAGGAGAGGGGAAGCTGAGCTTAGACTCTGAGAGAAGGGGGGTGGGGGGGGGGGGGGGGGGGGGGCACCTCGAGGTGGGGGAAGCCCTCAGCGAGGGCCTCCGCGATGGACTCCAGCGCCGGGCCCTCCGCCTCCTCCTCCTCGCCCTGCGCCCCCGGCCCGTGAGGCGCCCGCGGAGCGCGCGCCCTCTAATCTGAAATCTGCACCGAGCTCATCTGAACTGATCTGAATCTAGACGAGGCGGGGGCGCACGTCGGCGTCGTCGAAGGCCTCGCGGAAGTCGCCGGCGGAGGCGAACTTGAGGGAGGTGAGGTTCGGGGCGGCGCGGGCGATCCCCCGAACGAACTCCGGCTCCATCGAGCAGTAGTGCGCGAGGTTCAGGCGCCGCAGCGCCGGGAGCTTCCGTAGCTCCGCCAGGAACTCCCGCTCCAGGCGCCCCGCTGAGCGCGCGCGCGTTTGCCCCCGGTCAACTCGAGCTCGAGCTGAGGCGAGCAAGGGGCGGACTGGGCGGGGGCGTCTGGGCGACGGCGTCGTGCGCGTTGAGCGCGTCCACGTCGAGCATGAACTCGAAGGTCGCGAGCGTGGCGCCCGACGAGGCGGCGGCGGCCCGCAGCAGCGCCGCCGCGTACTGGTGCCGCCCCCGCAGCGCGCGCTCCGTCGGGCGCGGCGGGAAGCCGTCGGTGTAGCCGCCGGCGGAGACGTCGCCGTGGCGGATGGCGACGTGCTTGAGGCCCGGGAGGGCGGCGACGAGGGCGGGCACGAGGTCGCGCTTGGGGCAGAGCGCGGCCGCCTGCACGAAGAGGCTCTGCACGCGCACGTGGCCCCGCCGCGCCCGCTTCGTCCACCCGGCGATGTCCCGCACGACGTCCTCCCCCGTCTGGGCCCGCAGGCTCCCGCCGGGGAACGTGAGCCGCTCCCACTCGTTGGCGATGAGCATGGCCCGGATGCGCTTGCTGATGCCGCGGGCGCACTTCCACGAGTCGTGCAGGCCGACGAACGTGAGGATGCGCTGGATCACGTTGTCTGGCAAAAGTTCCAGTTGCGAGGCGCCCACGGCCGCGGCGAGCTGCGAGCCCGAGCCCGAGCTCTCCTCTTCATTCGCGGGCTTGGATCGCTTCGCCGGCTGATTGCCTTTCTTCGGGCCCATCGTCGAGTGCCGCTGCTTCGTTTGACAGGGGGGCGGTAACTGCCGGTAACCGCCGCCGGTACCGATAAGCTAACTGCCGCGCCAGTGCGACTGCGTACGCGCACCACCCGCGGCTGGGAAACGCGGCTTGAAGCTCCGCGAGTTCGCCGTACCCCAGCCCTTCCCGGCCGCGAAATTCGGCGGAAATTCGATCGGCCGCAAATTCCGCGACGGGCCGGGGTTGCAAACTTACAGTTGCAAGCTAGCTGAATTCACGTTTCTTTACGAGGTCCCCTAGCTAGGCTATAATGCACGCATGAAATTAAAGCGCGCAAAGTGCTCGACTGGCAAGGGGGCCAGGGGCTCTGGCTCAGGCCGCCGAGCACTGGCCATGGCCCCATACGCCGAGCTCGGGGCCGGCGGTGGCGGGGAGGACTCCAGCAGCTGGCCGAGGGTGTTGCGGCAGATCCGGGGCGGAAGACGCCGCCGGCGCCGTCGGAGGGCGGCGGCGGATGGAGCGCTGCCGACGCCTGTAGCTGCGGGGTGCTCGGTGCAGCCGCCGTTGATGACACCGAATTGCTGGCCACGGTCTCCGCGTCTGCGGACCAACGGGGATGCCGCGGCGGAGAGGCGTGGCCAAGGATCGTTCGCGCGGGCCGGCGCCGCGTGCGACCGCACTGAGGCTCAGCTGACGCGGCACTTCATCATTCGCTCGAAGTCCCGGTAGCCGACGCGCCCGTCCATGTCTGCGCGCCGCGCTTAGCCGGGCGAGGGGAGAGGACCGCGCGGCCCCCGACCCCGCGCACCCGTGTCGACCTCCGCGAAGGCCTCGGCGATGGCAGACTCGGGGATCGAGCTCGCGACGCTCTTGAAGACCCGCTTCAAATCCTCCGCTGTGATGAAGCCGCGGCCTGCAGAAGCCTGAGAGGCCGCGCCGAGCAGCGGGCGGCGCGCGGAGCTCGAGCGCACGGCCGACGTCCATCGCCTCGAAGATCTGCCGGATCTCGATGTCCCGGTCCTGCAGGGCGAGCCGGTCCGCCATGATCCGCTCGAACAGCTCCTGTGGCACGCCTACTGCTGCCGCCGAGAAGCGAGTCGGCTCTCGTTTCAAATTCTTGAGCGCGGCGCGTGTGCACCGCTCCTGCCGTCTTCGTTCTTTGGAAGGATGCGGTCCAGCTCTATCTTCGTGGGCTTGAAGCCCAGGAGCGCGATCATGGCGAGCTGCGCGGCGGTCAGCCGAGGTTCAGCGCGCTGAGCTGCGGGCGCCTCGGACCTTGAGCTCGGCCCTGATCAAGTATCCCTTGCCGCCCGTATCGTACGCCTTGAACGTGTCCACGATGTCGCGCCGCGTCTCATCGTCTACTACGAGCCGCGGGCCCCAGCCGCCGAGCATAGCCTTCAGAAGCCTGGAACGGATCGCCTGAAGAGCGCAAAGTGCCAATTTTGCGCTCAGCTGCTTCCGCGGTCCCGGGCTGAGGAGCGCTGACCTTTGCCGCGAAGTCGACGGGGGTACGGGTCAATCAAGACTCTGCTGGGCAGCCCAGCGCCCCTGCCAGCATGCGGAGCGGCTCGTTCGCCTTGTTTGCGTGCGCGGCCTTCGCGCTGCTCCTGGCGGCGCTGGCGAGCGGGAGCGCCGGGGACCGCAAGATCGAGCGCACCGATCCCCGCGTGCGCGTCTCGCGTGCGGCATCGTCAGTCGGCGGATTGCATCATGTAGTTCACGAACTGAAGATCGACGCCAGCTTGGACCGGGTGCGGTAGCTGCCGCCGGCGGTATACGCTTCGACGCTGATCCACACCGACGGCCGGCGCCGCGCGCAGGAGGCGCCGCTCGCGGGACTCCTGAAGCGCGTCGGCGCTATCCTGAAGCGTGGCACAGGCGGTTTGGCGACCGCGGACGACGCGGCGGGCGAGAACTGGCCGTGGCCCCGCCCGTGGGGGCCCAAGCGGAAGGAGCCAGACCCCGACTGCGCCATCACAGACAAGGATCGCTTCTACCGATTCGTCCCGAAGCTCGCGGCGTCCCTCTCGCTGAGCAACGGGAGCGTGGGCTCGGGCCAGGCCGCCAGCTGGCCCACGCGCTGCTTTCCCGCCACCACGGCGAGCGCCCGCGTCGAGGGCGCCGACCTCGTCGTCACGATCACAGCGCTCAGCGAGAAGCCGCCGCCGCCGCCGCCGCCACCTCCTGTCCTGGCATCGGCCTCCTCGAGCTCCCGTGCGCTCCGCTCCGCTCCGCCCGTCCCCTCGCCCTGAGAAGCCTGGCGCGTGCAGATCTGGAGGGCGCGGGCGCGCGGCTGCGCGGGAGTGCGCGCCCGGAGGAGGCGGGGTGGCCGTGGCCGTGGCCGGGCGGCTGCGAGGATATGTATCTCGTGGCCACCACGCTCTTCTGGCACCCCGTCAAGGCCCGCCCTTGCGCACCTCAGCTCCAGCCTGAGATTTGATCCGCGCGCGATTTGACCCGGATTCGATCCGGGCCCTAGATTTGATCCGCGCCGGCGCCCCAGCTCCAGCCCGAGATTTGATCCGCGCATAATTTGACCCGGATTCGATCCCGGCCCCGGCGGGCAGGTGGAGGGCCCCGGGACGCACGAGGTGCGGGTGGCCGGCGCGGCGGCGGCCGAGGTCGCGGGGGGTACCGACGCCGTCCACGTCTTCCGCTTCTGCGACGGCCAGCTCGGTGTGTACCCCTTCCGCTCAGCTCCTCTGCACCCTAAAGCTCTCGCCAGGGACCCTCATCGGCATCCTTGAGACGATTCGGGCGCGTGGGAGGGCCCCTGACTTTCAAGGTCCCCCCCCGTCCACTTTGTGCCCCTCTTACCTCTCACCGCAGCTGTTCAACGGCGGGCGGGGGGTCGGGGAGAAGGCGCACGTGACCCCCGACATGGTCCGGACAAACCTCGCCTTCCTGAGGCGCGTACCCCCGACTCCCCGCCCCTCTCCTCTCTCACCTTAGGCCAGGGACCACATGAACTGGGACCCGCTGCCGCGGGTGGCCCCCGCCGTGTCCGTGGACCCGGCGCTGGTGCGCAGCGGGGACGCCATCGTCGCCCTACGCCTCGACGGCCTCGACCCCCTCATCATGCTCGGCCCGCCCCTGCCCCGCCGCACACTTCCTGCGGCCCTTCGAGCTGAACCCCGTACCCCGCCGCAGGGACGGGGGCGTACACGGGCCACGCGGCGGCGGCCCTCTGGATCGACGGCGCCCTCCACGTCGTCGAGTCCCAGGCGCGCGCCGTACCCCGCTTCCTTCCCCGTACCCCCGCTGAACCGGTACCCCCCGGGCTGCGGGCAGGCGGCGTGGTACTGGCCGACCCCGCACGGCGTAATCGCGACGCCCTGGGACCAGGCGCGCCCCGTAACCCGGCGCGCCTCGTCCCCTCCTCTCAGCCTCTCCTCGCCCGCAGTGGATGAGGCAGGCGGCGGACGCCGACTTCGCGGTGGCGCTCCTGCCCCTCTCCGAGGCCCGCGCCGCCGCCTTCGACGAGAAGGAGGCCCGTACCCCCCGCGCCCCTCCTCCCCCACCCTCTGAGAGGAAAGGCGGCAGGCGGTGGCGTGGTTCGAGTCGGTGCGGGGGGCGCCCTACGGGTACCGCAACTTCCTCTTCGGGTGGGCGCACGAGAGCCCAGCCCTCGAACTTCGTTCTAGAGCCAGAGCCTAACAACTTCGTTCGCAGGTGGGTGGACACGGAGCGAGAGAACCTGCCGCGGCCGCTCTCCCCCGAGCTCCTCGCCGCCGCCTTCGCCCTCCTCGACCGCCTCCGCCCCGAGGTCGCCGACCTCATGTGGCTCCAGGCCCTCAACAAGCGTCCGCCCGCCCCGCGCCGCCACCCTCGCCCCCCCGGCCCCCCAACCCCTTGGGGCAGGGCTGGGGACCTCGGGCCTGCGGACGCACGAACTGTACGCGCTGGCGCGGGAGCGCGGCCTCTCCTTCGGCCAGCTCCTCGCCGGTCCGCCACGCGCCCCGCCCCGCCCCGCCAGAAGGAGGAGAAAAAGAGCACGCTTAGATCTACATCGAGTCCGGCCCGAATAATCCCCCCCGCCGCCTCCTCCTCCTCTACGATCCCTCCCGCCCGGGTCCCCGACGCTCCCTCCCCCCGCCCCCGCCCCCGCAGTGCCGGAGCGGGACGAGTGGGCGTACAGCGACGGCCCCGCGATGGTCTGCAGCTCGCTCGTCGTCGCCCTCTGGAAGGCCGGCGGCCTCCTCGGGCCCCTCGCCGACTCCATCCAGGCCCGCCCGCCCTCGAGCCCCCGGGCGGGCGGGCGAACGGGCGGGCGAACGGTCGCCTTCGTGCGCAGGCGACCGAGTTCCACGACCGGGACCTCTACACCCTCGCCTTCTTCGACGGGGCGGGGGCGCGGCCCCTGCCCCCCGCCTGCCGCGCCGCCGGCCGCCCCTGGTGCCAGCTCTCCGGAGCGTGCGCCCGCCCCGCGGCCGCCCCGGCCCGCCGCCCCGCTGCCTCCTCGAGCTCCCCCGAACACACCGCAGGATCGAGATGGAGCTGCCGGGGTACAACACGATCGAGCCGTACGCGCGCATGGCCGAGCGCTGCCCCTCCGTCGGGCCCGAGTACCCCCGCCCCGCCGGCTGCTGACCGCGAGGGATCGCATCCCCTGTACCATATGCACAGAGATAGCTCTAATGATGTAAATAAGTGTACTTCAGGGAAGGGCCGACCTTCGGAATGGAACTGCAACGCGTTCGAAACAGACTGGTGCGGGCGACTGCGACTACAATCTACGTGCGCGGGACCTATCTAAGCTATCTGTACACAGGGGGAGGGCGCCGGCGCGCCCCGCGAAGCCCGGCCCGGAGCCCTAGGGCATCACTCGGGCTCCCAGTCCCGGGGCTCGTAGGGGGCGGGAGGGGCCGGCGCGCCCTTCCTGCGCCGCCGGCCCTTTGCGCCGGCGAAGCAGTCGCCCCGAAAGGCCGGCGGGGCGGCCCCTCGGGAGCCGCCCGAGAAGCCGGGCCGCAGGGCCGCGGCCGCCGCGTCCGCCTCCTCACCGTCCCCCGGGCGGAGGCTGCGCGAGAGGGTCGGCGGGGGCGGGGGCGGGGAGGGGCGGGGGGTACCGCATCACGGCGAGGGAGGGCCCGGAGCCGGTGGAGAAGAAGACGCGGGCGACGCCGTGGTTCCGCAGGACCAGGACGCACTCGGCGCACGGCCGCGAGTTCTTGTACACCGGCTCCGGCTCCTCCCCGCCCCCCGCCGCCGCCGTTGCTGCCGCCGCCGCCCTCCGGCCCCGCCGCTCGCACTCGGGGACCCCCGGCACGGCCGCCCGCACGACTGGCGCCACCTCAGACGCGGCGGGCGGCCGGTGGGCGGCGGCGGGCGGCGCACCGAAGAGGTCGCAGCCGTGCGCGCTGCGGCGGGCGGCGCGGGAGAGAAGGGCAGCAGGTTCATAAAACCCGTGACGGGGCTGATGTTGAGCGTGATGAAAAACAGTACAGGGCGGACACCTCCGCATGCTGCGCCGGCTCCACATGAGGCACGACCGCGGGCACGTGGCGGGAGGGCGGCGACGCACGACGGAGCAGAGGTCCTTCCCCAGGAGGCGGTTGCGGGAGTGGTTGCAGCCACGGGCGAGGGCCTTGCCGCCGCGGACGAGGACGGCCCCGTGGCGGACCGGCATGTCGCCTGCGATCCCGCCGTCAGGCCGCCGGCAGCCAGGGAGCGGAAAGGAGCGGCGCACTGCGCATGGCCTCCTCAAGCGCGAGGCGCGAGAAGCGGGCGAGGCGGCCCGATGGCGCCTGGATCTCGGGCGGCGACGACGACGACGAGTACGAGTTGGGCGAGTACATCTCTGCTATATCGTTCTGGCGGTTTGGTGCTGTCTAGCTGGGCGGCTGTGGCTGGCCTCCTGTGATGACGGGTGCTTACGAAGTCAGTACCGAGT
Organism: Cyanophora paradoxa; assembly: GCA_004431415.1. Lineage (NCBI taxonomy): Eukaryota > Glaucocystophyceae > Cyanophorales > Cyanophoraceae > Cyanophora > Cyanophora paradoxa. The sequence goes on from QPMI01000038.1 coordinate 300,334, forward strand.
ATCCCCCTAGGACCTTGCAGAGTGGCATCAGCCAAGGGCCGCGCGGTTCCCACGCGGCACAGGGCGGCACAGGCAGCACGGCCCGCATGAATGGGTAACGTCGGATCGTGCGAGAGCTGCCTGGTGAAAGCCCTGGTCAGTATCAGCGGACAAGCGCCGGCGTCGAAGGAAGACAGGGACGACCTCAGCAGCAGCCTCGACACCCCGCTCGATCAGTCGCCTTCGTTCGACAAGAGCTCTGCCGACATCGTACTGCGGCTGCCAGCCAAGGGCCCTTCTCGATCGGCGTCCGGCCAGAACAAGGATCCCGGCGCGCCGGTTCTGCGGACATCCGCTCCCGCGGGCGAGTCTCCAGAGCAGCAGCGCGGCCGCCCGGCGTCGCGAGCCTCCTTCGACGACCGCACCGAGCGCTCGGAGGGTGGCACCTCGCGAAGCCCCTCGCCCTACCGCTCGCCCTCGCTCGCCTCGGCCTCGATGAACGACGACGAGGACGGGGATGGAGGCGATCTGGACCTGGAGCACGTCCCCTCCGCCTCCGTCGGGACCTACGCCAACCTCACGCACCATGAGGTCGAGGTGGGCCCCAGCCCGCCCCGAAGGTGGTTCTCGACCGACCCGCCCCCCGCAGGAGCTCGTCGAGCGCTTCAAGAACATGGACTCGAACGGCGACGGGTGCGGCGCCGCGACGCCGCCGCCGCCGCCGCCGCCGCCCCGGCGGCGCGCCTGACCGGTCCCCCGGCAGGCGCCTCTCGAAGCTGGAGTTCATCGCGCACTTCGGCAACCAGCAGCTGGGATCCATCCTCTTCGAGGCGAGCGGCCGCCGCAGCGCGCCCGACGCCTCTCCGCCGCCGCTGAGGCCGCCCGCCCCCGCGCAGGCCTTCGACGCGGACCAGTCGGGCGACGTGGACGTGAACGAGGTGTGTACCTCAACCTCGCGTTTCCCCCCGCGCCGGCCAACGGCGGGGCGCGCGCGCAGTTCATCTCGGGGCTCGCCGTCCTCTCGAAGGGCTCCCTCGAGGAACGCCTCGAGTTCGCCTTTACCATGTTCGACGTCGACCGCGTGCGCCCCCGTACCCCCATCCTTCACCTCCCCTTCCCCCACTTCCTGTACCCCTCCGACGCGGCGGTACCCCGGGCGGGCAGGACGGGGAGGTCTCGAAGAGCGAGATCCTGAACATGCTGACGAGCGTGACGTCCATCCTCTCGGTGCTGGACCCCCGCAAGCGCACCGACATCAAGAACATCAAGGTCATCGCCGACAAGGTCCGCCCGTACCCCCCGCCCCCCTCCGGCACCCCCTCGCCCCACCCCAACCTCCTCCCAACTCCCGACCCGCAGCTCTTCGCGATCCTGGACACGGACGGGAACGGGTTCGTCTCGAAGCACGAGTTCGCGCACGGGCTCGCCAACAACATGGAGGCCGCCCAGCTCCTGAGTCAGCGCCCCCGCCCCCGCCCCCGCCCCCGGCGTTCCTTCGGGGGCCGTCTTCCCCGCGTTCTCTCCTCCTGACGGGGGCGCAGCGCTGGCCCCGGCGAACATGGTGGCGCAGGGGGCCAGCAACTCGCTCAAGGCGCACGGGGCGAAGCTCCCCGTCTCGTGGGGCCACCCCCAGTGGGCCCTCGTCCTCTCCATGATGCTCGGCATCCGCACCGCCGGCGAGAAGGAGGCAGAGCTGAGGCGCGAGTGGCGCGACGGCCAGCCGCCCCCGCCCGTCACCCTCGGCCGCGCCGCCCTCTCCCGCCGCATCCGCCTCAAGATCAACAAGAACCCGATGCTGCAGTCGGCGAGCGATTACTCGTTCGTGGGGTACGCCCCCGAGGTCTTCACCGCCATGCGCGCCCTCCTCGGCGTCGACGAGGCCACCTACCAGACCTCCATGGGGCCCTCCCAGGCGCGCCGCGCCGTACCCCCCTCTCCCTCCCCCTCCCCCCGCCCTGCCTGACGCGTACCCCCCCCCCAGATCTTCGCGCGGCTCCTCCTCGGTGACTTGGCATCCCTGACCGCCCACGGTGCGCCCTCCGGCCCGCCCGCGCTGTACCCCCCCCCTGGCCCGTGCCTCGCGAGCGCCGCCGGCGGCGCCGGGCGCAGTGTCGGCCGGCAAGTCGGGCTCCCTCTTCTTCCACTCGCCGGACGGCCGCTTCCTCGCCAAGACCATTCCTCGCCGCGAGAAGGTCCGAGAGAGAGGGAGAAACCGAAGCCGGCCGGGCGGGCCGACCGGGCGCCGAGCCGGGTCCGGGGGCGCGCAGGAGTCGCTGATGCAGTTCCTGCCGTCGCTCTACGAGTACGCGCACACGTACCGCAACGAGTCGCTCCTCATGCAGATCCTCGGCCTCTACAAGATTAACAAGTGCGCCCGCCCGCAGCTTCAGCTTCAGCTTCCTGCCCCTCCTCCCTCACCCCTCCCAGCTTCTTCTTCGTGGTGGTGAACAACGTGCTGAACACGCCGAACGAGATCGGGCGCCTCTGGGACCTCAAGGGCTCCTCCGCGGGGCGCACCTCCCAGCCCTCCGACTACCTCCAGAAGGCGAGCCCGCCCCGCCCCCAGACAACTTCAACGAAACTCTCCGCTGAGCCGTTCGGCCCGCCCCGCGCGCGCAGGACAACAACCTGACGGAGCCGTTCGACCTTGGGAACCAGTCCCAGCGTGCCTACGACATGGCGCGCCTCCCGCCCCCCTCCTCCCCCCTCCTCCCCCTGACCCCGCCCGGGCAGCTGGTGCGGGACACGGACCTGCTGGGGAAGCACGGCCTCATGGACTACTCCCTCCTCGTGGCGCGCCACGCTCCGCCCCGCCGCTCCCTCTCCCCCCCGCCGCCTCGCCCTGAGCGTGCCCCGGCCGCGCAGGGCGTGCACAACATCGTGCCGGGGCAGTCGGTGGTGCGGGAGACCGACTTCGTCTCCTCGGACGGCAAGACCGCCTACTACATCGGCGTCATCGGCGCGCCCCGCCCCCGCCCCCGCGCCTCCTCTTCTCGCGGGAAATCGAGTACTACCCCCGCAGACTACCTGACGTACTACGACTTCCGGAAGGGGATCGAGACGTTCGCGAAGGGGCTCTTCACGGACAAGAAGACCCTCTCCGCCGTCGAGCCGGGCTTCTACGCCCGCCGCTTCCAGGAGTTCATGGCCAGGTACCTCCCCCCCTCCCTCCCCCTTCTCCTCCTTCCCCCCTAGATTGCGAATTTCTTCGCCCCGGCCCCCTGGCCTCTCTCGGAGCGTCGCGGCGCTGACGGCCCCTTTCCCCCCCCGCGCGCAGCAAGTTCTACCCGTACCCGAAGGAGCGGGAGTTCACGCTGCAGCGCCCGAGCTCGGGGCGCTCCTCGCCGGCCCCGGGGCGCCTCTCCCCGGCCCCCTCCGCCATGACCCGCGCCTCCTCCGGAAACGTCCTCGCCGTGCCCCACTCGCCCTCCCTCGGCCCCCGCGGCTCCCGCGGGCCCTCCCCCTCCGTCTCCCCCTCCCGCCTCCGCGAGACCCGCTAGCAACCCGAGTCTCAGCGCCCGGCCCCCGCCCCTCCCCTCCCTCCTTCATTATGCTAATTGTTCTCGTGCTAATTATAATGCAACCGCTTCCGGAATGCTCGTGGATCGCCATACACGGGCCTTCTCCCCCTTCGAATGCTTCACATTCTCCCCTCGGTTTTTAAATCTTCCCTAGCTTCCCCCCTCGAGCTCCCCCCTCTTCCTCACCCCCTTCGAATTCTCCCCATTGCCACCCTCTAGCTCGAAGTCATCTGATTTCCCCTCTCCCCCTCGAGCTCCCTCGCCGCCCTCCAGTTCCTCCCTTGCAGTCCGCAGCGGCGTCGCGAACGACAATGGCTCGCCGGCAGCTGCTCGCGCTCGTTCTGATCGCTCTTCTGGGCTCGGGCATCGATGCCGGCCCAACGACGGCTCAGCGGACGGACCCCGTGTCCGCGGCGAGCGCGAACGCTTATTCCTCGGCGTCGGCGACGGGGGGGCAAGCGTATGCCGCAGCGTTGGCAGCAGCGTCCGTCATTGGTGCGCGCGGGCCAGTTCCCTTTTTCCGAGGAGCGGAAGCGGTGCGACATAGAGTCCGACCATTCTTCGCGCGCAGCCGGAGTTTCCCAGGCGCAAGCGCGCGCGGTCGCCTCGGCAGCGAGCACGGCGCTTGCGCCATCGGCAGCGTACGTCACATCCCGCGCGGCAGTGCGCCAGCGCCGTCGCTGCGAAATTTGATCCGCGCTCCCCGCACTGCGGCAGCCATGTCGCGGCGACGGCGAAGGCTGTGGCGTCGGCTTCTGCCCAAGGTGTGCATCTAGATCTGTCTTTAAATCGAAAGGATCTGTTTTCGCTGTGCTGATTCGAATTTTGAATTCAAGTGTACAAGTGCGGCGGGGAGTCGGCCGCGCGTGCTGTAGCGTTCGCGGCAGCCTACGCCCGGGCGGCTTCGGTGTACTCGACGGCTTATGCGAAGGCCTACGCCGCCGCCGTCGCCTCTGGTGAGAACTTCAGGCTTCATGCAAACACGATCCGAATTTGATCCCGGACATCTGACTCGCAATGCTTGCTGCAGGCGCGTCGCAGGCGCAGGCGTACGCCCTGGCCTACGCTTCGGCCAGCTCAGCCGTCTCCGGGATTGCCGCTGCCACTGCCACTGCAGCTGCGAGGGCCGTCGTGCAAGCCTACCGAGCCCCGACTCCGCCCCGCGCCCAGGTGAGATCGGCTCTAAATTTAATGATCATGATCAATTTTCGCACCCCGTGTCATCCGATTTTGCGCTAAACCGTGCCCCATGGCCAGGTCGCTGCGTCGGCCGAGGCTATCGCGAAGGCCGTCACCACGCCGGGCACCGGAGCGGCGTACGCTTCAGCCTTCGCGGCCGCCCAGGCCACCGGTGCGATCGCCTCGCAATTTCTCATCTCTCTCAATGCTCGATTTCTGAGCCTGCGCACGCCCGCTCCAGGCGTCTCGACCGCTGTCGCCACCGCGACTGCTACCGCTGTTGCGAGTGAGCTCTCGATCGCCCTGGCGCCGGCGCCGGGCAGAGCGATTCGATTTCCCTGATCATGAGCGCCGTCGACGTCTCGCAGCGACGTACTCGGCGAACTCGCAGGCCATCGCGATAGCCATTGCCATCGCAGTCACGCAGACGTGCCCCGTCAACGGCCGGCGCGCCCTTGCTCTGCGCCCCACGACTCAGCTGCAGCTCTGCGCACTTGACTCGGCTTCCACGTCGCAGGTCGTACGCGTCGGCCCAGGCGTACGCGTCGGCGCAGGCGGCGGCCGGGCGCGTCCAGGCACAGGCCGCCGCGCAGGCCCGCGCCGCCGCCCTCGGCGCCGGAGCCACGTCGGTGCGCCCGCGCCCGCCCCGCTCCGCATGCGCCGCGCTTCGCCTGATGCCTCTCGCAGGCCCAGGCGGAGGCTGCCGCCACGGCCGCCGCCTCGTCCTGCGGGAACGCAGTCGCCGTCGCCACCGCGCAGGCCCGTACCCCTCCTGGCATGTCTAGCTCGACGCACCCCTCGTAACAGTCTCGCAGGCGGCCGCGACCTACTGCGCGATCCCCGACCCGCCGGCGCCGACGGCCGTGCCAACGCCGTTCGTGCCGACGCCGCTGCCGACGCAGTACATCCCGCCCACGCCCTGGATCCCCCCGACGCTGCCGCCGGGGGTGACCCTCACGCCGGAGCCCGTCCCCACGTGGGACCTGACGGAGCCGACGCCGGCCCCCAGCGACCTCGTCATCATCCCCCTCCTCTTTGCGACGCCGGCCGTCCCCACCGAGGCGGCCGCGACCCCGGCCGTTCCAACGGAGCAGATCACGCCGGCCGTGCCCACCGAGCAGATCACGCCGGCGATCCCGACGGAGCAGATCACCCCAGCCATTCCAACGGAGCAGATCACGCCGCTGCCGACGGAGCAGGTCACGCCAGCGATCCCGACGGAGGCCGCCACGCCGGCCGTCGGCGTGTTCCCCACCCCGGAGGTCCCCACCTTCCTCCCCACGCCCGAGGCGCCCGTGGCGACGCCCGAGGTGCCGCCGGCGACGCCCTTCCCCTCGCCCTTCGAGGGGACCCCCTTCCCGGGGGTCGTCGCCACGCCCGGCCCGGTCCCCACCGAGGTCGCCCCCTTCGTCACGCCGCAGCCGACGCCCTTCGCCCCCGTCGCCCCCACCGAGTCGGTCCCGCCGGCCCCCACCGAAGCCATTGGCGCCCCGGCCCCCACCGAAGCGATCGGCGCCCCGGCGCCGACCGAAGTCATCGGGGCCCCCGCGCCGACCGAGGTGCTCCCTCCGCCGGCGCCGACCCAACTGGGGCCCACCGAAGTGCTCGCCCCGCCGGCGGCCCCGACGGAGGTCGCCCCCGCCGGCCCGGGCGGACCGCCCGTGCCGGTCCCGACCGGCGTCCTCTCGCCCGTCGGCCCCGCCGGGCCCGCCCCGACCGCCGCGTTCGGCCTCCGCGGCCGCCGCCGCCGCGCCGAGTAGGCCCGGATTCCGGACTGCTGGCATTCTAGATCTGCAGTTGCGACCCGCCGCGCCTTCATTTTCATATATATCAACTTTCTGTCACATTTTCAACTAGATCTAGAGCAGCGTCTCCAGGCCTAACCCAGAAGACCGCTCATCGGATGCTTGTCGATGGTCCATTCGTAAGTAACGTTTACAGAGCCCCGCTCGATAAATCTCGCAGCGCCCAGTGGCATCCCTGTAGCGGCCTGTGCATTTGTACAGCTCACAGCGAAATGCATATATCTATTGATGGGGACTCCAGCGCTCCGGATGGGGCGCCTTGGCCTCAGCGGCGCCGGCGGGGGGCAGGTACGGGGACGGGGGCGGGGGCCGGGGCGGGGGCGGGCGGCGCGGCGCGGTCGTGGAAGCGGCGGACGGCCTTCAGGCGCGCCCCGCGGGGCACGTTGAAGGGGCCAGCGGGGCCGGCGGCGGCGCCCCTCCACGGCCTGCCGGCCCCAGGGGCGGGCGATCAGGGCAAGGCGGGCCAGAGGGGGCCGAGGAGGGGAAGTACGCGCCATGACGTCGAAGGCGCAGAAGACGGCGGCGCAGGTGAGGGCGAGGAGGGCGCGGGCGCAGGCCTCGCCGGGGCAGGCCCCTGGCCCCACGCCGAACGGCGAGACTGCGGGGGGCGGGGGCGTGAGAAGGGAAGGGGGCGGGGCGGGGAAGGGGGCGGGGCGCGCGGGGCGGGTCGAGGGCCTCGCCGGCGGCGGCGCGGCCGCGGAAGTCGCGCATTGCGGCGGGGAGGTCCGCCGCCGCGCGGGAGCCCGCGGGCAGGCCCCGCCCCGCAAGCTCCAACGGGGCCGCCAGCACCCGGTGCACCGCCCCTGATGCGCGTGAGCGGGGCGGGAGGGGACGGGCGGGGCGGGGCGGGGCGGGGCGGGGAGGGGCGGGGTCACGGAGGGGCGGCTGGACGCGCAGAGACTCCGAAATGGACTCTGAGGAGGGCGGTCAGGGGGAAGAGAGCGCGGAGGGTGGGGTACGGGGCCGCACCGGTGAGGAGGGGTAGGGCAGCCTCGTCCAGGAGCTGCTCTGCCTGCGGGGGTACCGGTTCCGGAGGGGGTACAGGGCCTTGCGAGGGGTACGGGGACCTTGATCGCGGAGAAGTCGAAGGCGAATCGCTCGGAGAACTCGTACGCCTCCGCGCCCACCGCGGCGGAGACCTGAGGGCGCGTCAGGGGATACGCAGCGGTGGCGATGGGGGGTACGGGGCGGGCCTTTGGGTCCGAGCCGACGTGGAAGAGGAGCCACGCGAGGGACGCCGTGAGCTTCCGCTCCACCTACCCCCCCTCCTTGGCTCAGAAAGGGGGTACTTGGAAGAATGGTCGGGAGGGGGTACCGTGAAGAAGATGTACGTCGCTGCCCGGGCGACGGTGCGGACGGCGTCGGCTTCGCTTACCCCCTCCCAGTGCCCCTCCTGCCTGGGGTTCAGGTAGGGAGGGGGGATGGAGCGTGCGGGGGGTACGGACCAGGAGCAGGTCGTCGAGGAGGCAGCGGCGGCCGAAGGGGCGGCCGCCGGGCGAGGGCGGCGAGGCGGTGTCGGGCTGCTCCTGCGCGTACCGCAGGTGCTCCTTGCGGAGCCGCACGGCGCTCTCGACCCAGGCCCGCACGACGCGCGCCCGCGCCTCCTCGGCGCGGCGCGCGGAGGGCAAGCGCGGGCCGCCGCCGCCCCGCCCCGCCGCCCGCTCCTCGAAATCCTCCACCGCAGCGAGGTAGCTCTGCCCGCGCGTCGTTCCGCGCCGAAAATCAGCGCTCTCAGTCCAAAAGCGGATCGAGCTCGCACCTGGGCGAGCTTGTCGTCGGCGCGCGCGAGGAAGTCGTGCGCGCTGCCGAAGAGCGTCCGCCACGCGAGCTCCGCCGAGTACAGGTGCAGGATCTGCACGAGGTCCACGTCCAAATTCGAATCCGCGATCACCTGCGCCGGCAGAGCGTTCGAGTTCAATGCGCGACGGGATTCCACAGGGCGCGACGGGGCGTGGAGGCGGTACGCTCGCTCGCCTCGAGCTGCTGCAGCAGGGCCTCGACTGAGCGCCACGCCTCCGGAAGGAGCAGCTGGACGCGGGCGGGGAGGAAGGCGCGCTTGGACGCCGCTCGCAACGCCTCGAGGTCGCCCTCGGTGGGCGGGCTTAGCTGCAGCGGCTTGAACAACTTCGCCCACGGGCACGCCGGCTTCGCCTCCGCCCGCAGGACCGCCAGGGCGTCCTCGTACGTCGATGCGCGTGCCCCGCTGGACAGCGTTCGCGGGCCGCGCAGCGACATCGCGTATGCCAGCGCGAAGCCCAGTGCCAGGAGCGTTCCGAGCGCCTGGACGAGCTGCATTGGCGAGACGGGCTGGGCCGTCGCGTCCATCTCCTAACTTAGCTGCTCGGCCGACGAAATCCGAAGGCCCGATCCCGCCCGGAAGCCCCCAGAGAGCGGGCACGAAGATTTGCAGCGTACCCTTGCTAGCTTGCAAACCGCGGCCAAATGTCCGCGCCCGTGCCCCCGGCCGCGATCGTCCACGCGGCGGAGCAGCGACGGCCGCTCTCATCGCAACTATCGCAGCGATTCAGGCTGCGCACGGCCAACGAGTGCGTACGCGCCTTCGCCGCAGCCGCCTGGCTCACTAGCGCCTGCACGCAGCATCGCTGCGGACTACATATTTCCCTCGAGCGGCTCGGTCGCGTTTCAGGTCCGCGTCGCTCGCCCGGCGCCGGCTCGCGCGCGCTTCCGTTCTCAGCCGCGTGGTTTGTGGCTGCGCGTGCCGCGACGGCACAGATCGCTCGAATTGGCCCGCAGGTAACCGCTTCGGACATCGACGGCGTGCTCGCTCGCGCCGTGCGGCTTGCGGCGGGATTCCGGATGTGCTTCGTCATTGCCGTCCTCTTGTCGGAGACTCAGGACCCTTACTCGCCAGTGCAATCCGCTTTCATGCATCTGCAGCTCCGCTTTCCGCACCGTCCGATCCTCATTCCAGTGGCGAGGTCCGTCGGCGCCGCCGGCGCCTATCCCTCAATTATTATTTTATCCGATTTCGCGAATTTGGCTTGCAGCGAGCAGGCGGCCGCCGAGGTGCGCCGCCGTTCGATGCGATCCTCTCATTTCGAGCCGCGGCCGGCGGCCGCGCGCATGCGCAGACCATCCTGGAGGTCGTGGCCGCGACGACGCGAGAGAAGCGCGCCGAGGCACGCGCCGCCTTCGAGGCGCAGGTGCCCGCCCCGCGGCCCGCGGCCCCGCCCGCTCCGTACCAGCGCCAGCGTCCGCGGCGCAGATGGCAGCGCACATGCCGCCGCCGCGGGAAGCGGCGCAGGCGGCCCTCGCGGCGCTGCTGCCGGAGCAGTCGGCCCTCGAGCGGGCGCTCCTGCTCGACGGGATGGGCACGCTCGCCAGCGTCCTCACCGCCAGCCCCGACGAGCTGCGCGATCGCACGGCGCTCGACGCCGCCGCCGCGCTGCGCATCCACAGCGCACTGAACGCAGCCCCCTTCGAATCTGAGCTCAGCGGTTGACAGAGGCACATTGTTGCATTGGACCAATAATACACACACACGACTGCGGAGGGCTGCGCTAGCGCTAGCGCTCTCGAATAAGGCATAGCTCCGGATCCATAGCATGATCACGATGGAGAAATAGAACAAGCATAAAAGCATAGAATAAGCGATCCAACTAGAAATTGAGTCTAGAATGTCTCTGAGAGTGCTGCGGTGTCTCAGATCCTGAGCTAATGAAAAAGCATTCAGCGACGTAGGAAAAAAGCGGTTTGGGTGAGAAAAAGCGGAATCGCCGCCCGTGAAGAGCGGGAGGGGCGGAGGGGCGCTGGCCGCGCTGCAGGCCCTGACAAGGCCCCGGGCTACGCCTGGAAGAGGGCTACAATGGTCCCGCTGGCGCGGCGGCCGGAGCCGCGACCGATGAGCGCGTACGCGGGCAGATCCATGCCGTCGTCGGGCAGGTCCGTCGGGCTCTCCGCCTCGGCCCGCGGCTCGAGCTGCTGCGCCGGCTGGGGCGCGGGAGGCGGGGCGGAAGGCCGGGGAGGTGGGGAGGGGGACGCCGACCGCGGCGACTCCGCCGGCTGGTGGCTCGCGATCCGCAGCAGCGTCTCCAGGACGTTGGGGCGCGGGGAGCTCCCCTTGGAGAGCGAGCCGGGGCGCGGGCGCGCCGGCGTGCTGGGCGCCACGGCCGCCTCGATGGCCTCGCGGGCGACGCGCGGCGGCTCGAAGAGGTGCGAGCGGTCCCCGCCGCTCGACTGCGCCTTGACGGTCGCCTGGATGGGCCCGTACTCGCCCACGAACTTGACGCCCCAGAGGCCGAGGTCGGCCCTGATCCCGTCCGTCGGATCCTCCTCAAACATGAGCTGCACAAGAAGACCGAAGGTCAGAAGTGCGCGAGGGAGAGCGCTTCGTATGCGTGGCGGTTAGATGCCGGCCGGGGGCGCTGCCGGTGCTCTGCACTCACATCCAAGCGCTTTGGGCGACGTTGTTTGCTGTTGCTGACCGGCGTCCGCCCCGGAGACTTGGATGCGGCGGGAGTGCTGTCGCCCTTTTGACCCGAGCGGCTGGACGAGGGCGGGTTGCTCTTCGCTAGAGTAGGCGAGGGAGTTCTTGCGCTCTCAAGCGGAGCGTGGGAAGCCGGGTGCACTGCCGATGCGCGGAGCACGCGGAGATCGAGGTCCAGCGACTTGCAGGCCGAGTAGTCAGAAGCGTCCGTTTCGTCCATAACTGCTAGGCACTGCTGTGCCAAGGGCAAGCACGCCATTCCAATGCGTGCAGCTTGTCACACTGGCGACCGCAACTCCAAGCGGCGGGCAAGGGGAAGCGCTGCGCTGTCGAGCGGCTGCCAACTCGGCTACGATGCTCGTTTGTAAGCGTGCACGGCGACTGCACGGTGCACGCGCGTGCTCAACGCGTGCTGGCTGATGAGACCTGGCTCCGCGGGTGCTCCGTTGCTGGGGTAAGCGCGTCTTCCAAGCCGCAGAGCTCGCGATGTCGATCGAGGGCCGGGGGTACGTACGTATATATACGTACCCGGTGCTGCTTGAATTCAGAATTTTGGGCCAATTTTGACAGAAATTATAATTACCTAATAATACAAATGCATGCTTAAATTCAGGCGAAGCCTCTTTCAGGCGAAGCCTCTTTCTCAAAACCAAAAACCGCCTCTTTCAGGCGAAGCCTCTTTCAGGCGAAGCCTCTTTCTCAAACCCAAAAACCGCCGATATAAATTCCTTTTTTAACCTTTTTTTCCACTCAAGATCCCCCCTGCTAAATAATTTCCGCGTCGCACTCCCTCGAGGACGAATTATTAATTCTGCCTCGACACGGACGCGATTGCTGCTGGTAACACAGCTCCCCGAACCCCCACAGACCTCTCTAGATCCATTTTTAGCGTCGTGGCTCCCCTAAGACGACCGCTCGCCCGTGGGCGTCGCGCGAAAATCGAATTTCCCTCTGGATCAATTCCGGTACTTAACCTCCGACAAATGCAGTCCGAGTCAGAAGGTGGGACCCGGTCCCGCCCGGTCCCGCGACGAAATCGCGCCAGGGACGCCCCAGAACGATACAGAATGCCGCGCGAGGGCGACCGCATCGCCGCAAGCTCGATTTCGGGCGCCCTCGACGCTCCAGTGCGAAGAGTCGGCCGAAAATTTGATCCAGCCGGTCCGGCCCGGTCCCGCGACGCGCGCGATCCATGCGTACTGGCGCGCATAGACATAGCAGGGCCTGCACACCCCCGAAATCCGCTTTTCGGAGCCGGAATAGCGCAGGAAGGTACCCGACGGCAAAAATTCGATCCTAGACATGCCCGGAGATCTCTCCGCGCGCCCACGCCGCGGCGCATGCGCGCATCAATCGCATATGCATTTGAGATGTAGAAGAAGACTTCCGCACGGTCTCTAAATGCGCCGGGCCGCGAGGACCCAGCCGACCCCGAAAATTCGATCCTGGACAGATCTGCGCATCTTTCCGCGCGCCCTCGCATCGTCACGCGAGCGCATCGCTACAATATGCATTTGAGATCGTTTTAAAGCTTTCCGCGAGCTCTGCGGGCGCGACAGCGCACGACAACCCAGCCGACGCCAAAAATTCGATCCTGGCCACGCCTGCACATCTTTCCGCGCGCGCTCGCCTCCGCATGCGCAGCGCCGCACATCGATGCTATATGCATTCGAGATTCTGTTTAAGCGATTCGCAAGCTCTGTGCATGCGCCTGGCCGCGAGAACCTCGCCCCTCCCGGGCCTCCTTCCCAACAATATTATAAAAATAAACTCCTCAAAATTCGATCCTGGACGGACCTGCACAGCTTTCCGCGCGCCCTCGCATCCTCACACGAGCGCATCGCTACAATATTCAGATGAGATTAAAGCTTTTCGCAAGCTCTGCGGGCGCGACAAGGCACGAGAACCCAGCCAACGCAAAAATTCGATCCTGAACGGGCCTGCACAGCTTTCCGCGCGCCCTCGCCTCCGCAGCCCTGCACATTGATACTATATGCATTCGACGTTCTGTTTAAGCGATTCGCAAGCTCTGCGCATGCGCCTGGCTGCGAGAACCTCGCCCCTCCCGGGCCTCCCCCCCAACAATATATTAATAATACTAAATTAATCCGGTTCGACTCCTCCCCTAGCGTTACCGGTTCAACTCCTCCCCTAGTTAATTATATATTCCCTCTCCTCATTACATTGCTCCCTGGCCAGCGAGCTCTCCATCGAGCTGGCTATAGCGGGCCAGCCCGGCCCATTGCCGCAGTACCACGGTGCCAAGCCGGCGAAACCCGGCCATGCAGCTGGGCGCGCGCCGGCGGGGCTGCACCTGGCCGCCTACTGTGACAGCCGCGAGGGCGTCCGCGAGGCTTCGCCGTACTTAGTGCTCCGCAGGAGCACGGATCTTGTCTCAAAACCAAAAAGGAACGGGTCCAAATTCCTTTTTTAACCTTTTTTTCGACTCAAGATCCCCCCTGCTAAATAATTTCCGTGTCGCACCTCCTCGAGGACGAATTATTAATTCTGCCTCGACACGGACGCGATCCCTTGCTAATAACACAGCTCCCCTAACCCCTACAAACCTATCTAGAGCCATTTTTAGCGTCCTGGCTCCCCTAAGACGACCGCTCGCCCGTGGGCGTCGCGCGAATTTCGAATTTCCCTCTGGATCAATTCCGGTACTTAACCTCCGACAAATGCAGTCCGAGTCAGAAGGTGGGACCCGGTCCCGCCCGGTCCCGCGACGAAATCGCGCCAGGGACGCCCCAGAACGATACAGAATGACGCGCGAGGGCGAGCGCATCGCCGCAAGCTCGGTTTCGGGCGCCCTCGACGCTCCAGTGCAAACAGTCGGCCGAAATTTTGATCCGGCCGGTTCCGGCCGGTCCCGCGACGCGCGCAATCGATGCGTACTAGCGCGCATAGGCATAGCAGGGCCTGCGCACCCCCGAAATCCGGTTTTCGGAGGCCGAACAGTGCAGGAAGGTACCGGACATCAAAAATTCGATCTTGCACAGGCCCGGACATCTTTCCGTGCGCCCACGCCGCGGCGCATGCGCGGAACAATAGCATAAGCATTTGAGATGTAGACAAAGCATTCCGCACGGTTTACGGATGTGCCGGGCCGCGAGGACCCAGCCGACCCCGAAAATTCGATCCTTCACGGACCTGCACGTCTTTCCGCGCGCCCTCGCATCCTCACGCAAGCACATCGCTACTATATTCATTTGGGATTTTATCAAAGCCTTCCACAAGCTTCGAAGACGCGAAAGAGCACGAGAACCCAGCCGGCGGCAAAAATTCGATCCTGCACGGGCCCGGACATCTTTCCGCGTGCCCACGCCGCGGTGCATGCGCGGAACAATAGCATAAGCATTTGAGATGTAGAAGAAGCTTTCCGCACGCTTTACAGATGCGCCGGGCCGCGGGGACCCAGCCGACCCCAAAAAACCTATCTAGAGCCATTTTTAGCGTCCTGGCTCCCCTAAGACGACCGCTCGCCCGTGGGCGTCGCGCGAATTTCGAATTTCCCTCTGGATCAATTCCGGTACTTAACCTCCGACAAATGCAGTCCGAGTCAGAAGGTGGGACCCGGTCCCGCCCGGTCCCGCGACGAAATCGCGCCAGGGACGCCCCAGAACGATACAGAATGACGCGCGAGGGCGAGCGCATCGCCGCAAGCTCGGTTTCGGGCGCCCTCGACGCTCCAGTGCAAACAGTCGGCCGAAATTTTGATCCGGCCGGTTCCGGCCGGTCCCGCGACGTGCGCAATCGATGCGTACTAGCGCGCATAGGCATAGCAGGGCCTGCGCACCCCCGAAATCCGGTTTTCGGAGGCCGAACAGTGCAGGAAGGTACCGGACATCAAAAATTCGATCTTGCACAGGCCCGGACATCTTTCCGTGCGCCCACGCCGCGGCGCATGCGCGGAACAATAGCATAAGCATTTGAGATGTAGACAAAGCATTCCGCACGGTTTACGGATGTGCCGGGCCGCGAGGACCCAGCCGACCCCGAAAATTCGATCCTTCACGGACCTGCACGTCTTTCCGCGCGCCCTCGCATCCTCACGCAAGCACATCGCTACTATATTCATTTGGGATTTTATCAAAGCCTTCCACAAGCTTCGAAGACGCGAAAGAGCACGAGAACCCAGCCGGCGGCAAAAATTCGATCCTGCACGCACTGGTGGCGGCTCGTCCCGTTCAGCCCGTCAAAACACGCGTCTGAAAATGACTCAGCCGCTCGTTCAGACCGGCTGACCCAGAATGTCAGGCTTTTCCGAAGAGGCTGATTTTTTTTGTGAGCTGAGCTGAGTTCTCGCCCAGTTCAGCCCGGTCTGAACACTGTCTTCAGCCTCGGTTCAGCACCGTCTGAACAGCAAGAGTCTTATGCCGCTCGCTCAGCCCAGCCCATAGGTAGCTTGCTCTAGAGCGCTCTACGCAACCTGGGCCAGCGCTAGCTGGACTGGCCGTCAGCCAGCCAGCTTCCAGCCAGAAAGCTGTTCGCGATCGGCCAGGCCGCTGGCCAGCCTGGCAGTCGCTGAATGCCCTGTACTGTAGGCCTACTGTGACAGCCGCGAGGGCGTCCGCGAGGCTTCGCCGTACTTAGTGCTCCGCAGGAGCACGGATCTTGTCTCAAACCCAAAAACCGCCGATGAGAATTCCTTTTTTAACCTTTTTTTCCACTCGAGATCTCCCCTGCTAAATAATTTCCGCGTCGCGCTCCCTCGAGGCAGAATTATTAATTCTGCCTCGACACGGACGCGATTGATGGACATTACACAGCTGCCCGAACCGCCACAGACCCCTCTAGATCCATTTTTAGCGTCCTGGCTCCCCTAAGACGACCGCTCGCCCGTGGGCGTCGCGCGACATCAAATTTCCCTCTGGATCAATTCCGGTACTTAACCTCCGACAAATGCAGTCCGAGTCAGAAGGTGGGACCCGGTCCCGCCCGGTCCCGCGACGAAATCGCGCCAGGGACGCCCCAGAACGATACAGAATGACGCGCGAGGGCGAGCGCAATCAAATTTCCCTCTGGATCAATTCCGGTACTTAACCTCCGACAAATGCAGTCCGAGTCAGAAGGTGGGACCCGGTCCCGCCCGGTCCCGCGACGAAATCGCGCCAGGGACGCCCCAGAACGATACAGAATGACGCGCGAGGGCGAGCGCATCGCCGCAAGCTCGGTTTCGGGCGCCCTCGACGCTCCAGTGCAAACAGTCGGCCGAAATTTGGATCCGGCCGGTTCCGGCCGGTCCCGCGACGCGCGCAATCGATGCGTACTAGCGCGCATAGGCGTAGCAGGGCCTGCGCACCCCCGAAATGCGGTTTTCGGATGCCGAACAGTGCAGGAAGGTACCGGACATCAAAAATTCGATCTTGCACAGGCCCGGACATCTTTCCGTGCGCCCACGCCGCGGCGCATGCGCGGAACAATAGCATAAGCATTTGAGATGTAGACAAAGCATTCCGCACGGTTTACGGATGTGCCCGGCTGCGAGGACCCAGCCGACCCCGAAAATTCGATCCTGGACAGACCTGCACATCTTTCCGCGCGCCCTCGCATCCTCACGCACGGGCATCGCTACTATATTCATTTGGGATTTTATCAAAGCCTTCCACAAGCTTCGAAGACGCGAAAGAGCACGAGAACCCAGCCGGCGGCAAAAATTCGATCCTGCACGGACCCGGACATCTTTCCGCGTGCCCACGCCGCGGTGCATGCGCGGAACAATAGCATAAGCATTTGAGATGTAGAAGAAGCTTTCCGCACGCTTTACAGATGCGCCGGGCCGCGGGGACCCAGCCGACCCCAAAAATTCGATCCTGGACAGACCTGCACATCTTTCCGCGCGCCCTCGCATCCTCACGCACGGGCATCACTACAATATTCATCAGAGATGTTTTAAAAGCCTTTCGCAAGCTCTGCGAACGCAACAGGGCGCGGCAATCCAGCCGACGCAAAAATTCGATCCTGGCCACGCCTGCACATCTTTCCGCGCGCCCTCGCCTCCGCAGGCCTACACATCGATGCTATATGCATTCGAGATTCTGTTTAAGCGATTCGCGAGATCTGTGCATGCGCCTGGCCGCGAGAACCTCGCCCCTCCCGGGCCTCCTTCCCAACAATATTATATAATTAATCTCCTCTCAATCTGCTCCACCCTTTATTTTCTCAGTACATTAATATTCCTCTAGCCGGCCAGCGCTAGCTGGACTGGCCGTCAGCCAGCCAGCTTCCAGCCAGAAAGCTGTTCGCGATCGGCCAGGCCGCTGGCCAGCCTGGCAGTCGCTGAATGCCCTGTACTGTAGGCCTACTGTGACAGCCGCGAGGGCGTCCGCGAGGCTTCGCCGTACTTAGTGCTCCGCAGGAGCACGGATCTTGTCTCAAACCCAAAAACCGCTGATATAAATTCCTTTTTTAACCTTTTTTTCCACTCGAGATCTCCCCTGCTAAATAATTTCCGCGTCGCGCTCCCTCGAGGCAGAATTATTAATTCTGCCTCGACACGGACGCGATTGCCGCTAATGACTCAGCTACCCTAACCCCCACAGACCTCTCTAGATCCATTTTTAGCGTCCTGGCTCCCCTAAGACGACCGCTCTCCCGTGGGCGTCGCGCGAAAATCGAATTTCCCTCTGGATCAATTCCGGTACTTAACCTCCGACAAATGCAGTCCGGGTCAGAAGGTGGGACCCGGTCCCGCCCGGTCCCGCGACGAAATCGCGCCAGGGACGCCCCAGAACGATACAGAATGACGGGCGAGGGCGAGCGCATCGCCGCAAGCTCGATTTCGGGCGCCCTCGACGCTGCAGTCCGAACAGTAGGCCGAAATTTGATCCTCCCGGTTCCGGCCGGTCCCGCGACGCGCGCAATCGATGCGTACTGGCGCGTATAGACAAAGCAGGGCCTGCGCACCCCCGAAATCCGCTTTTCGGAGCCGGAACAGCGCAGGAAGGTACCCGACGGCAAAAATTCGATCCCACACGGGCCCGGACATCTTTCCGCGCGCCCACGCCGCGGCGCACGCGCGGAACGATAGCATAAGCATTTGAGATGTAGAAGAAGACTTCCGCACGGTCTCTAAATGCACCAGGCCGCGAGGACCCAGCCGACCCCGAAAATTCGATCCTGGACGGACCTGAACATCTTTCCGCGCGCCCTCGCATTCTCGCGCATGCGCATCGCTACAATATTCATTTGAGATTTTATCAAAGCCTTCCACAAGCTTCGAAGACGCGAAAGAGCACGAGAACCCAGCGGACGGCAAAAATTCGATCCTGCACGGACCCGGACATCTTTCCGCGCGCCCACGCCGCGGCGCATGCGCGGAACAATAGCATAAGCATTTGAAATGTAGACAAAGCATTCCGCACGGTTTACGGATGCGCCGGGCCGCGAGGACCCAGCCGACCCCGAAAATTCGATCCTTCACGGACCTGCACGTCTTTCCGCGCGCCCTCGCATCCTCACGCAAGCACATCGCTACTATATTCATTTGGGATTTTATCAAAGCCTTCCACAAGCTTCGAAGACGCGAAAGAGCACGAGAACCCAGCCGGCGGCAATAATTCGATCCTGCACGGGCCCGGACATCTTTCCGCGCGCCCACGCCGCGGTGCATGCGCAGAACAATAGCATAAGCATTTGAGATGTAGAAGAAGCCTTCCGCACGCTTTACGGATGCGCCGGGCCGCGGGGACCCAGCCGACCCCGAAAATTCGATCCTGGACAGACCTGCACATCTTTCCGCGCGCCCTCGCCTCCGCAGCCCTACACATCGATGCTATATGCATTCGAATTCGAGATTCTGTTTAAGCGATTCGCGAGATCTGTGCATGCGCCTGGCCGCGAGAACCTCGCCCCTCCCGGGCCTCCTTCCCAACAATATTATATAATTAATCTCCTCTCAATCTGCTCCACCCTTTATTTCCTCAGTACATTAATATTCCTCTAGCCGGCCAGCGCTAGCTGGACTGGCCGTCAGCCAGCCAGCTTCCAGCCAGAAAGCTGTTCGCGATCGGCCAGGCCGCTGGCCAGCCTGGCAGTCGGTGAGTGCCCTGTAGGCCTACTGTGACAGCCGCGAGCTCGAGGGCGTCCGCGAGGCTTCGCCGTACTTAGTGCTCCGCAGGAGCACGGATCTTGTAACTGAAAATCAGGTTTTTGTGAGAATATTGTGTGAATTTGTGTACAATACGTCCGAAATAGCTAATTCTGAAAATCGAGGATGTATAGAACTTCTAGCCAGGTTGACATGTACAGGTTGACATGTACAGGCAGCTAGGAAGAACTGCGGGACGCTGACAGGGGTCGACGCAGACGAAGGGATCGGAGGAGGGGGGCCACGCAGGGGGCGCGGCGCCGGGGTGGGCTCGGGGCCGTGGCTAGGCGCGGACGAGGAGGAGGAGGCGCTTGGCGTCCTCCTCGACGAGGCCCGGGAGGAAGGGGGGCGCCCCCGCCGGCTTCCGCTTGAGCGCCCCCACGGTCCCGATCCCCGCCGCCCGCAGCGCCTCCACCGCCTCGAGCACCTTCGGGTGGTCCGCCCGCTTGCCGGCCCGCGTCGCCAGCAGCGCCAGGAAGTCGGAGACGGGCGTGCCTGCCTCCAGCCGCCCCGCCGCCTCCACGAGCGCCGCGTCCGGCAGTGGGGCCTCGGGGAAGCTGAGGGACGGGGGCGGGGCCGGGGCCGGCTGCGGGGCGGCCCCCTCGGGGGAGGCCAGCAGCTCCTCCTCCTCCATCGCCTCGCCGGCCCCCTCGCCGGCCCCGGAGCCCCGCGCCCGCTTCCCCGCCCCGCCGCCCCGCTTCTTGCCGGGCCCGGACCGCCGCTTCTTCGGGAGCACACCGCGGCCGCCGAAGGACGGGCCCGGGGGCACCAGCGCCGCCTCGGGGGGCGTCGGCGGGCCCTGATGCTGCGGCTGCGGCTGAGGAGGCTGCGGCTGGAGCGGCTGGAGCGGGCGGGGCTGCAGCGGGCGGGGCTGCGGGTGGTGCGGGGCGGGGGCGGGCCGGGGTGGAGACGGGAGGTCGAGGTCGGGGACGAGGCTGGCGGCGTCGAGGACGGCCCCGCTGGGGCCCTCGAGGCCGGGCCCCCCCAGGATGTGCTCGCGGAGGCGGGGGAGGGGGAACATGATCTCGCGGGTGGCGAGGGCCCAGCGCTCGGCGGCGGGGAGCTCGAGGCGGCAGAAGAAGGCCTCGACGGCGCGCGCGACCTCGTCCCGTGCAGCGGGGAACGCCTCCCGCAGCGTCGGCACGCGCGCCGCGACCTCCTCGAGGACGGCGATGCGCTGGCGGCCGGCCTCGAGGACGCGCAGGTACCCGTTCAGCGCCTCCCGGAAGCGCTGCTGCCGCTGCTGCTCCAGCTCGGGCGTCGTCGCGAAGGGCATGAGGAGCGGCGGGCCGGGCGGCGGGCCCAGCGGCGGCAGCGGCGGGCCCATCGGGGGGCCCCCGAACGGCGGCATCATCCTGCGGGGGAAGCGCGGCGTCAGGCGGGGCGCGCCGCCGCCAGGGCCAGTGCGCAGGTCGCACGGGCGGACATGGGCGCCGGGCCGGGGCCGTGCCCGGGGCCGGGGCCGTGGCCGGGGCCGGGGCCGTTGAGCGAGAGGCGGCGGGGCCACGGCTCCCCGTCGCTCCCCGCCTCGTCCTCCTCGTCGCCCGGCACCTCGCCCCTGCGCCGCGCCGCCCGTTCGGTTAGGGCCGGCAAGCGCGGGCGGGCGGGCGGCCGGCGGGGCCGGGCGCACTGCGCGTCGTCGCCGCGCGCCGGGATGTGCTCCCGCAGATGGTCCCGGAAGGCCTGCCGGGGGGCGTAAGAGGCCGGAGGTCAGGGGGCGGGGCGGGGTCGGAGGGGTCCACGCGCCCGCCCGCGGGGGATGTTGGGCATGCGGCAGGAGGCCACCGGGCACTCGAAGAATCGCGGCTCCTCCTCGGGGTCCACGTCTTCGTCCCCCGCCCCGAACTGCCCCGCCCGCGCGCTCCCTCAGCCCCTTCTCCTTCGGGGGAGGGGGGGGGTACGGCCACCTCGGAGTGCCTGGTGAGGACGTGGCGGGTGCAGTGCGGGCGGAGTTTGAAGGCCGCCCTGCAGCCGTCCACGGGGCACGCGAAACGCCGCGTCTGCGGGGGCGGGGAGAAGGTGAGGGGGGCGGGAAGGGAGGGGCGGAGCGGAGGGGAGGAGGGGCCACCTTGTTGTGGACGAGGTACTTGTGGTTGGAGAGCTCGCTGTGGTTGCGGAAGCGCGAGAGGCAGCCGTCCCGCGGGCACCGCACAGGCCGGTCCTGCCCCAAGCGCGTCAGGGCAGGCGGCGGGCCGGGCGAAGGCGCCGGGGGCGCACGGGGTGCCTCTGGTCCATGTGGGCCACCATCTCGGGCGAGCGGCTGCGGGGAGGGAAGGCGTCAGGGGCGCCGGGCCGGCGGGCGGGCGGGCGGGAGGGGCCGCGCCTGCAGGCGAAGTCGCAGCCGCGGACGTGGCAGGAGTAGGCGGCCCCGCCGAGGGCGCCCCGGGCGAGCCGCTCGAGGGCGCCGCCGCTCCCCTCCGATCCGCCGCCCTCCTCCGAGTCGGAGTCGGCGGGGCCGCCGCCGCGCGCCGGCCGCCCGTGGAGGTCCTCAAGCAGCGCCTGCACGGCGCTGCAGTCCTCGTCGCCGGCCTCGCCGCCGTACCCCCCGCCCGACGGCCGCTCCTCCCCCTCGCTCTCGCTCTCGTCCTCCGCCTGCCCCTTCCGCCTCCTCCGCACCTGCCCCCGCGCGAGGCGAGCGGCGCCTCAGCCCCGGCAGGGGTGCGAGGCGGGCGGCGGCCGCGCACGACTTTGGGGGCCGGGGGCAGCGGGGGCAGCCCGTGGAGCTTGCGGTACTCTGCGACCTTCGCCGCGACGTCCTTCTCGTGGGCGACGTGTACCCCCACGTGCCGCTTGAACTCCGCCAGGCCGTCCACGTACTCCAGGCACGCCGTCACCGGGCACCGGTACGTCTGCCGGCGGGGCTCGAAGAAGAAAAGGGGGGGGGGAGAGGGGGGGGGTACGCACGGCGGCGTCGGCCTCGGGGTCGACCCCCGGCTTGATGAGGGAGCCGGGTACGTGGCGCAGGATGTGCCGCGAGCAGTTCTGCGGGCGCGCGCGGGGCGCTCAGCGCGAACATCACGTGGAAGGGGCCCCGCCCCGCCGTGCCCCGGCGCGCCTTGCGCATGGTGAAGCAGGAGTCGCAGTTGTCGACGGGGCACTTGAACGGCTTCTCGTGCTGCCGCGCCGGTCTCAGAGAGGGCGGGCGGGGCGGGCGGGCGGGGCGCACGTCGAAGCCGATCCACTGGTCGGCGATCGCCGGGTCGGCGGGCTGCACCGCGGAGCCGCCCTGCGCGGGCAGGCGGGAGAAAGAAGGGAAGGGCGCTGGTCACGGGCGGGCGGCAGGCCGAAGGGCGGGGCGGGCGAGGCGGGCGGGCGCACCGAGTGGTTGGAGCGCTTCTCGTGAGCCGTGAGTCGCTTCCGCGAGCGGAAGCGCGTGCCGCACGCCGCGCACGCGAACGGCAGCTCCTGCGAAGGGCGTCGCGCGTGAGAACGAAGCGACGGGGGCTGTAGGGGGCGCGGCGTCGCACGGGGCGGACGGTGGAGTGGAGGCAGCCGTGCTCGGTGAGCTGGTCCTTCCGCTTGAAGCGCGCGAAGCAGTCGGGCTCGCGGCAGGCGTACGGGTGCGTCGCCTCGTGCACGCTCATGTGCGCCCGCACCGCCTCCGGGCTCTGGAAGGCCGCCGAGCAGCGCGTCACCCCGCAGAAGAACTGGAGGATGCCGTGGGCGTTCGGCCCGCCCTGCTGCTGCTGCTGCTGCTGCTTCTGCTGACGCTGCGCCCGCGGCGTCTCCCCGTCCCCGTCCGAGTCGTCGTCGTCCGACGAGGACTCCCGCTTGACAGGCACCGGCGGGGCCCCCGGCGGGGCCGGCGCGGAGGGCTGCGACGGGGCCGGCGGCGGCGGCGGCGGCGGCGGCCCCGCCGGGGGTGCGCCCGTGCTGCCGATGACGACGGCGCCGGGGGGGGCGGAGGGGGGGGCCGGGGTGGGGGGCTGCATCTGGGCGCCCTGGAAGGGGGCGACGCCGGGCTGGAAGGGCTGCTGGGGGGGAGCTGCCGGATGATGACGGGGTTGGAGGCGGTCTGGGCGGGTGGCGCCCCCGGGGGGAGGCGGTTGAACCCGGGGGCGGGGGCATGACGTGGGGCAAGGGGTTCGGGCGGCCCGCCGTGCCGGCCGAGACGACGACGGCGCCAGGCACGAGCGGCGACGGGCCTCGCGGGCCCCCGGGGGGAGCGGGGGAGGCGCCCGGGCCGGACGGCGGGGCCGGCGGGCCGGAGAGGTGACTCGGGCCCGGCGGGACGGGCGGCTGCATTGGCGGGGCTGGGTGGGGCGGGTCGGCCGGCTCCTTCTCCTCCTCGTCCTCCCCCTCCTCCTCCTCCTCTTTCTTGGCGACGTGACAGCCTGCTCCCTCCCCGTTCTCCGCGTGCCTCGGGCCCCCGCCCGGGGCCCCGCCCGGCTGCTGCGGCCACTGCGGCGGCGGGCCCCTCCCGCCCCCGCCGCCGGACTCGCTCGGAGCACCCGAGAGGGCCGGGGGCGGGCCAGAAGAGGGGCTGGACTGCGGGTATGGCGACGGGTGGGGCGCCATGCCGAGCTGCGCCGCCTGCGGCCCGTCGTGCGGGCCCGGCTCGCCGGACTGCCCGTAGGGCCCGTCGTCTCCGCTCAGCGCGACCGCCCAACGGGCGTCTCCTGCCGCCTCCCAGAGGCCGCCGCCGCCGCCGCCGCCAAGACCGCCGCCGCCGACGCCGACCGCGGCGCGGGCCGGCGCGAGCAGCCGCGGGCCCAGCGCAGCCGCGTGCTTCATGATAGGGGCCCTGCGCGCGGAGACGCTCAGAGAACGCCGCGGGCGGCTAGAGGCGGGGGCACGCACGCGAGGGCCCCGGGGACCGTCGCGACGGCCCACTCGACTGGGCCGGCCGCCTCCTCAACCTCCGCCTCCGCCTCCGCCTCGGCCGGCGCCCCGAGGGCCGACCGGAGGAGCGACTCGAGGGTCAGCCTGAGGCCGCGGCCGGGGCGAGTGAGTGAGCGAGCGAGCGCGCGCCGGACCGTGCGGGCGGGGAGGGCGGGGCGCTCACCAGTCGAGCTTGACGGGCGCGCAGCCGGGGAGCGCGAGGTCGACCCTGGGCGCGGCCGAGTGAGCGCGCGGGCGCGGCGGAGCCGTCTCGGCGAGCGCACAGAGCGTTCGCGTTGGACTCGGCGGCCGCGCAGCGCGCTTCCTGCCGCTCCTGCTGCACCGGCGTCCCCGGGCGCGTCCTCGGGGGGCTCACCGGCCGTCGCTCCCTGCGCGCCCCGCTCGGGAAAAGGAAGCAAGAGGGGCGGAAAGAGAGGGCGAAGCGAAGCGGACCCGGGTGCGACGCCTCCCGCTTCGCCGCGAAAGGGCCGAAAGGGCCACGCCGCCGCCTCCTCCGTGCCCGGCGCCGGCGCCGGCTCCGGCTCGCCCTCGGCGGGCGCCCCCTTCAGAAAGACGAGCGCCTCCGCCAGGCTCCGGTCGGCGTCGGCCGCCGCGCCGCCGGACGAGGACGCCGCCGGCTGCTGCTGCTGCTGCTGCTGCTCCTCCTCCTGCTTCACGACGACCTCCTCATCCGTGCTCTCGCCCGCGCCGAGCGTCTCCGCATCCTCTCCGCTAGCGCTCTCTTCCTCGTCTCGATCTTCCTCGGCCAACCGCCGCCGCTTCCTGGGCGCCTTGCTCGCGCCGCTGTCTCCCGCGGACGCGCGGGCCGACGATCGCTGTCTGCGCCCTGCCGCCCCTTTCCTTGTGCGGGCCATCCTCGCAGAAGAGGCGACTTCCGCTTGTTTGAAGAAGCTCTCGTCGAGTGTTGCAAGCGTCTTGCGTGCAGGATCGTAAATGAACCTGCGCGGGGCGCTCAGAGGGACCCCAACAGCACGGCATGCGTGGCTGCCGCTGTCTGAACCTGCAGAAGAGCGTGTTGCGCGCGAGACCGTGCGGGATCGAGCCGTCGGTTGACAGCCTCACGTTGGTTCGGCGAACAATGCTCCCGACCGGCTGCGGTCGCCGGGTTCAGCGCTTGCTCAGACGCATGTTCGGCGAACGTACTTGGCGGCGCTGCACGAGACGCGTGGCGTAAACCTCGTTTGGTTGTCGTTCGTGGGCAGAATGGGCGGACTGCACGTCGAGCATCAGCTCCGTGCTCCAAACTGGGTGAACCGAGCACCGGAATGTACCTGCAAGGGAGCTGTGTCGTTCACGTGCCACAGCCACTTGAGATCGACGTGGGTCGCCTTCTCACCTGCGCGCCGATCGGGAATTGCCCGATTCGCAAAGCACGCGGGCGAACGGCAGACCTTCCGCCGAGTACACTTTCTCAACGAAGGCGAGGCACTGCTTCCTCCGCCCGCTGTCAAGCCGCGTGTCGACAAGCACAAAGAATCCCGTTTCGATGTTCCTGCGAACCAGGGAACCGGCCTCGAGCTCAGTGCCGAGCGCTAGCTGAGCAGCCGAGCGCTAGTGCTGACCGTGAAGCCGCCATGCCCGCGCCGAGCTGGTACGGCCCGCCCGGCTCGCGTGCGCCCGCTGCCAGCGCGGCAAATAAGAGTGGGCGCACGATCTCTTCAAAGCCGCATGCTCTCACGTCCCGGCGGAGCCATCTGGAAAAAAAAGTGGCCGGTGGCGCGGGCTCTTCTTGCGGGGTACGCGTCGCGTGGGGGGGATGAGCGCGGGGACTCGGGGTCCGGGGAATCCGTCGGCTCGATCGCGAGCTAAGTACGTGAGCTCGTTGCATCCTCCAATAAACGGTTCGGCGCTCCGACGTCGACGTTGCACACGAAGCGGGCGGCGTTTGACGCCAGCGATGGAATCGCGGCGCGCAATGCGGCAGGGCGCATCGAACACCAAGGAGCGCCGCCACCGCATGGTGTTCCTCGATGCTGGTGCGTGCATGCACTGCGGCATATGCGCAGCCTCGCCTGCTGGGCGTTATGGCTTCTGCGGCTGCCGTTGACTCAATTGGATACAGAGATGACGGGCGCGTTTTACATCCCAGACTGCACGTCTGCGGCACCTCACGCGGCCAGCAGGCCTCAACGTGAGCGAGGACAAGCTTCTCGAGGTGGCGGTCGTCGTCACTGATGCAGATCTCCAGATCATCGCAGAAGGTGATTGCCCCCTCAAACCGCGGCTTCGGGGCTAATTAGGCCGCCGCCCGCATGCGCATGGATACGCAGGTCCCGACATCGCCATACGGCACGATGAGGTCGTGTTCGAGGTGCGCCGATGCTAGCGCTGCTTTCGGCTCCGCCCCGCGCTCACCTGCGTCGCGCTCAGAACATGAACGCATGGTGCAAGAAGCACCACACGCGGAGCGGGCTTGTGGATCGGTGCCGATCCAGCAGCATCAGCGAGGCGGAAGTGCGCGCTTTTGAATTCCAGCACTCCGGCGCCGCGCGCCCGCCGCGCGCCCGCCGCGCGCCCCTCACGCTCTGCACAGGCGGAGCAGGCGGTGCTCTCGTTCCTCCGGCAGTGGGTGGATCCCGGCCGGGCGACGCTGTGCGGCAACTCCGTGTACGTGGACCGGAGTGCGCGCCCCATGCTCCCGCCTTGCCCCGCAGCTCCCGCCCCGCCTCAAACCGCGCCGCAGTGTTCCTGCTGAGGCACATGCCCGAGCTGGCCAAGTTCTTCCACTACGTGCGCCTTGCCCCCGCGCCCGTGCCCGCGCCCGGCGCCCCCGTTTTGAATCCTCACGCCGGGCCCCGCGCTCTCGCCGCAGCGGATCGTGGACATATCCACCATCGACGAGCTCTCCAGGCGGTGCGCGCCGCGCGGCCCCCGCTTCTCTCTCTCTCGGCTCAAGGGCGGGGCGGGCAGGTGGCACCCGGTGGAGCACGGACTGCGCCCCCAGAAGCGGAGGCAGCACCGCGCCCTCCTCGACATCTACGAGTCCATCGACGAGCTCCGGTACCCCCGCCGATCCCCTCCGTCGCGCATGCGCCCTCTCCGCGGGGCTAAGGGCATCGGCACCGGCAGGTACTACCGTGCGACCGTGTTCCGGGCGGGCGGCGCGGGCCCCGCGCCGCGCTCGGACGCCGCCTCGGGGCCGGAGGGCCCCATGGGCGGCACCGACGCCGCCGCCGGGCCCGACGAGGAGGAGGACGGGCCGTGCCCCACGCTGGACGGCGGGCGCCCGGAGCGCTCCGACGCCGCCGTCTAGCGGCCGGCCGCGTGCGCCCCGCCCTTTCTTCGCCGCGCGTCGGCTTTCTCCCGCCGACGCCGGCGCTCCGCAGGTCCCAAGGACTTCTCTTCGAGAGCGCGTGGCCCTGTCGGGGGCCACAAGCGCACCCACTGCACCAAACCAACAGGCCAGGCGGCCGGCCGGCCGGGGCCGCGGAGCGCACCGGGCCGGGCCTCTCCGGCTGAGGTCGGAGCCGCCTGCCAGCAGCAGACGAGTGCCCGGCGCGGCGCGGCGAGGCTTCAGGAGGGGGCTCCCACGCGTACGGGTCGCCACCGCGAGGCCGCTATGCCCCCCGCCGACCTGGCCCCGCCCGCCCGGCTCGCGACGCGCCCGCCGCCAGCTAGCGCGGCAAATGGAAATGAGCGATCTCTTCAACGCCGCATGCTCTCACGGCCCGGCGGAGCCCTAGGGAAAGAGTAAAACGTGGCGAGGGCTCTTCTCGCGGGGTACGCGTCGCGCGGGGGGACTCCGGGATGAGCGCGGGGAATCTGTCGACGTCTGCCGCAGTGCGCATGCTCGATCGCGAGCGAAGTACCGTACGTGATCATGACTCCGTGATCATGATTCGTGATATCGATCGAGCAGTGAGCCCGTTAACCTCTAATTAGAGCGTTGCATCCTCCACTAAACGGCCGGGCGGTTCGCCGAGTCGGACGTACCGTAGTACGCGTTGGCCCGTGGCCGGAGCCTCGCGGAGCGCATGCGCATGCGCAGCGCGGTCCGGTGTGCCATGGTCATGTGGCAGGCCTAGGCCCTAGGGCCGTGGGGCGTCCGACGGTCGAACATGAAGCCTGATCGAAGGGCTGGCGCAATGCAGAAGTAGAGCTTTAATATTTACTTAGTTTCTCTACGTATACCTTCTCAAGATCTAGATCTGCAATCACTCTCATAGTAGACGCTCAAGATCATTCTGTGGGGTAACTGGTAACGAACTGTGCGGATCTGAAAACTGCGGTTCTGAGGGGGAACTAGAACTGCCTAGGGCTGAAACTTAAAGAGCGTGCAAATCATGCAAATGCGAAACGACGACTACCAAAAGCACAAACACTACTTCACTGCCTCAAGTTACGAATACAAGGGTACTTTACAGGGTCGAAATGAAAGTCTTGAAAGGGGCCTGCATGTCCTGAAACTAGCTAAGACGCCGACCTGGGCGCCGCCACGGCGCGGCCGCGGCGAGGCAGCGGCCGGAGGGGCTAGAGGCTCGGAAGGGGAGCGCCGGCGCCGGCGGTCACCAGACCTCGGCGCAGGTCGAGCCGTCGCGCTCGCCGAGGACCAACTCGAGGCTCACCGGCCGCCCGCCCCGCACCGCCTCCACCCGCACCCGCTCCCCCACGCACCGCGAGTACAGCTGCCCGCCCCGTGAGGCTGGGGAGGGGGAATGAAGGCCCGGGGGGTACGCGCACCGCGCGGGCGAAGTCGTTCTGGTCCTCGACGGTCTGCCCGCCGAGGGCGACGACGCGGTCGCCGTCGCGGAGGCCGCCGCGGGCGGCGGAGGAGCCCTCAAGGACCTCGCAGAGGTGCGCCCCGGGGCCGCTCGGCCGCCCCGCCCCGTCGCTGAGCTCGAGGCGCACCCCGAAGAGCGGGTCGGGCACGCTGCCGCCCCGCGCCAGCACCTCGACGGCGCGGACGACCTCCTCCGAGGCGAGGGCGAGGGAGAGCTGGGAGACGGCGGGGCTCCAGCGGCCGGGCCAGCCGCCCCGCACCACGTCGCTCCGCCGCACGAACGCGAAGTTGAGGCCAATGACCTCGCCCCGGGCGTTCACCAGGGGCCCTCCCGAGTAGCCCTCCTCCAGCGGGGCGTCCGTCGCGAGGACGCGCCCCGCGTGGCCGCGGCCCACGAGGAAGCCGTGGAACTTGAAGAGGAGGCGGCCGGCGCAGGTCGTGTAGGGGACGGGCGCGGACAGGTAGCCCCCCGCGTAGACGGAGAGCTCGAGCGGGGAGTAGGAGGAGGCGTGGAGCCACTGGGGCACGCCGTGGTCGAGCCAGGAGAGGAGCGTGGCGAGCTGCGGGCTGAAGAGGCTCGTCGCCGTGTACACGAACCCCGCGCGGCTCTCCCCGATCGTCGCCTCCTCCAGCGAGTCGGGGAGCAGCGCCGGGTCCACCTGCGAGCGAGCGAAGCCTGCTCAGCCGCGAAGCGGATCAAATTCGAATTTGATGGACCTGGAGGACGCTGATGTCGCGGGCGGCGTCGGAGCCGAGCAGGCGGCACTCGATCGGGGCGCCCTCCGCCTCGATGTGGAGGCGCGGGCGGACCTCCCCGTCCTCCCCGTGCGCCACGTGCTGGCAGGTCACGACCAGCCCGCGCGCCCGGTCGTACAGCCAGCCCTGCGCGCCCGCGCCGAGCCGAGCCGTGAGCCGCGCCTCCGGTGGGGGCGCGGGATAGGCGGCGCACGGTGCCGAAGCCCGTGTCGGATTTGATCTCCACGACGCAGTGGGCGAGCTGCAAGGGGGCCCGTGAGGCCGGAGGCGAGCGAGCATGAACGCGGATCGCAGGTCGGACCTTGTTGGCACTCTGCTCGGTTCCCGGCACCGGCGCGGACTCCCAGGGGCGAGGGACGACCGGCATGGACTGGAGCGGCGGCGGCAGGTTGATGTAGATGTCGGGCGCCGTGCGCGGGACGATCCCGCTACCGGCCATGCTGTGCGCCGATCGCTGACCCGAGGCTTCCGCTACTTCCTCGCGAGGCGCGCTCGCCGCCGCCGTGGTGCTTGTCTGCCGCACGAGCCGCGGCGCTGCGCGGCCGTCAGCTCGACTCGAACACGATGGAGCCCCGGCGGGCCAACCTGACGGAACCCGGCCGAATCGGCATTCGCATGGCTGCTGAGGGGATGCCCGCGTCAGTGGCAGGAGGTCGGGGGTCGCTGAATGCGGAGGCGCCGGGCGCACCGTTGGCGGGAGCAGGACCGATCTCGAGGCGTGTTGGGCGCCGGAGGTGTAGAAAGGCGCGCCACGATGCGCCGTAACCCGTACACGGGGTCTCAGGGCGAGGAGCGACCGCATGGGCGTGGCGTTTGATCTGGTCGCGACCTCTGGTAAGTGCGTGCTCAAAATCGCGGGCGTTGCGCCAAACGCACGGCGGACAGATGCTCAGATTGTCTTCGTGGAGAGGATGCTCTTCTCCGGGGGCCCGGCCAGCTGCAGAAGGCTGGAGTCGCGAAGGCGCGTTCAACGTGCGGCCTCAAGATGACGCGATCCTCAGAGGGGGCGCAGGGGAGCGTCAATTGCTGCTGCACTTCAACGGAGAAGTCTATGTCGACTTGCCGGGTCTGCCGAGGCTGCACGGTGACGCGCGAGAGCTTGACGCCGAGCTTTGGGTGGTAAGCGTCGATCAAAACGGCCGCCGGACCGCGGCCGACGCGCTACAAGAGCGCCAACGACGTGTACGTGGGTGCAGGCTAGCTCGGGTGCAGGTGCCGACTCCTATAGGATCGGCGATCCGGTTCCAGCAACAATATGCCTCTACCCCCCCAGCAGAGTCAGAAGTTGAACTAGGCCGCTGATATCGATAGCTCAGCGGCGTGCGCATGGCGGACGGCGCGGCCGGTCCCGGCGGGCTGGAGGCGCTGCCGGACGCGCTGCTGGACGGCATCGTCTCGCAGCTCGGCCTCGCGTCGGCGTGGCCCCTGCGGCTGGTGTGCCACCGCCTCAAGGCTGTCGTCGAGGCGCAAGAATGGCCGGGCGTCGAGCTGCGCGCCCCGCTGCACGCCGACGGCATACGCGCTGTCGACGCCGCCGCCCGGCTTGTAGCGGGCGGGGCGCTCCGCCTGCGGCGCGGCTCGGAGGCGCGCGTGGCGTTCCTTCCGGTCGCAGGCCGCCCGCCGCTCGCGGTGGCGAGCGCCGAGCGGCAGCGCGACCTCGCCGCTCTGAACGCGGCGTGCGCGCTCCTCGCCGCCGCCGCGCCCCGCCTCGCCGCCGCCTCCGTCGGCTTCCCGCACTCCGCTGCGGCCGTGAGCCTCGCGGAGCTCCTGCGGTACCCGATCGCCGCGCTCGACGGGGCGGGGCTCCTGCAGCGCCTCGCGCTCCGCTGCGAGCTGCTCCTGGGGCGGCCGCCCCCGCATCCGGACCTCGGCTCCCTGGCCGGCCTCCCGAACCTCACGTCCCTCGCCCTGCCGCCCTGCGCCCCGCTGCACGCCGCGGCGGCCGCCGCCCTCGCGGGGCGGCGCCGGCCTGCGCCGCCTGCGGGCGAGCGTCGCGGACGAGGACGCGCTGCGGGCCCTGGGCCGCGTACCCCGCCTAGAAGCCCTCCTCCTCGAGCGGCACACCGCCGTCCTGGGTCCCGCCCTGGCCGCACTCGCCCCGCTCCGCCTCTTCCAGCCCCAGAGCCCCGGGCGCGCCCCCGCGCCCCCGCGCCTCCTCCCGGGATCTGCTCACGCGTACCCCGGTTTGCGTGCGCAGGAGCTTCGCCCACGTGCTCCCGGAGGGACTGGCCGCCCTCGCCCGCCTTCCCCTCCTCGAGGAGATCGACGGCGGCGCCCTGGCCGTGCGCGATCCCCGTACCCCCCGCCCCCCGCCATCCCCTTATCCCGCCCGCAGCCGGCGAGCGTGTGCGGCCGGCACGAATTGGCGAGCCTTGGGGCCTGCCGGGTACGCTGCGCCCCCCCCCCCCCCCCCCCCCCCCCCCCCGCCCCCCCTCCCTCCTTCCGTCACCACTGCCACACCTCACTCCCCTACCCCCCCAGACTCTCCGTGTGCTCCGCCTCCACATCCGAAACGAGTATCCCACCATCGGCCGGTGCGTGTCCCGTACCCCGTTCCTCCAGCCCCGCCCCGAGCGGGCGGCGGCAGCGATCAGCTGTGGGGCCTGGCGGAGGCGCTGAGGGGCGGCCTCCCCGCCCTCTCCGCCCTCCACCTGGTGGTCGGGGGCGGCGCGCACGCGAACCGCGCCCCGCGCGGCCCCGCGCGGCCTCCCGCCGATACCCGGCGCAGGGGACCCGGCCTCTTCCGCAATCGACGGGACCGCCCTGGCCGAGGTCCTCGCGGCCGCCGCGGGGGTCATCCAGAGCCTCAGGTGAGCGCCTCCGCGCCCTCCTCCGGCTCTGCCGGCGACCTGTACCCCCGCAGCCTGTTCTCCGCGGGGCCGCTGGGGGTACCGGAGGCGGAGGCGATCGCGGCCTGCGGGCCGCAGCTCCGCTCCGTCGAGCTCGCCCACGGTCCGCGCACGCACGCGCCCCCCGGCCCGGCCCGGGCCCAGCCCAGCCTAGCAGGCCCGATCCGTGCGGGCGCAGGGCGGCCGTGGCAGCCCGGCTTCGCGCCCTACGAGCGGCTGGAGGGGCTCGCTGCGCGCCTGAGGGGAGGGCCCGAGCCCCTCCGGGTGGACATCGAGTGGGGCGACCACGGGCCCTTCGCCAACGACTCCGACGGGGAGGCGGAGGCGCGCCGGGGCCTCGCCGCCGCCCTCCCCGGCGCCCGCCTCGGCAGGCGGCCGCGCTCGGGCCCCGGCGCCCCCCTCGGCGGCTGGCTCGCCCCCGAGTAGCCGCTCCACGAGGCCCGCAGGCCCTCCTCCCCGCAGGCGCCCCAGCGCGAGCTAGCGCTGGCGCTGGCTATCGCTTCAAAGAACGCGGTTGCAGCGCGCTGGGAGCGGGGTGGGGCCGGCGCGGGGCGGGGCGGGGCGCCGCCCACTACTTCCAGCTGTAGCGCCAGTCGCCCTCGCCGAGGCGGCAGTGCTCGGTGCGCCAGCCGGCCGCCCGCAGCGCCTCGCAGAAGCCCTCGAAGCGCCGCCCCGCGTAGTCCCGCGCCGCCTCCGTGTCCCCCTCCCTGAGCGACAAAGTCAGCCGGCAGCTCGGGCGCGGGCAGGCTGGGCGCAGCGCAGGGGCGCACGCGTGGGGGGAGAGGAAGCGGAGTGCGCAGGCGTGGAAGTAGGCGCGCAGGGGCTCCTCGGGCCCCGCCGCCGCCGAAATCAGCACGCGGGCGCGCCCCCCGGCGCAGACGACGGCGTGCTCGTCCCCGCGGGCGGCCGCCCCGTCCAGGGCCTCCCGCAGCGTGTCCCAGGGCAGCCGCCGCGTGAGCGGCAGGAGGCGCGCGCCCAAGTCCACCCCGGGCTGGGCGAGCGCCCCGCCCCGGTCGGGTCGGGCGCCCCGGCTCGGCAGGAAAGGCGTACCCCGGCGCCGAGGGACTCGAAGTAGAGTATGCGCTCGTGGCGGGCGACCTCGGCGGGGGAGGGTACGCCGGCGCCGTCCGTGCGGAAGAAGTGCCGCGCCGCCAGCGCCGCCCGCTGCCGGTTCAGCGTGTCGAACGACATCGACGTGATCGCCATGTAGTTCTGGGGTACGCGATCTCAGAGGCGGGGGGGGGGGAAGGCTGGCGGGGGTACGGACGAAGAAGAGGTGGAGGAGGGTAAAGGCGAAGAAGAGCCCCCAGGCACGCCGCTGCGGAGGGGGGTGGGGGCGGGTCAAGCGCAACGGAAGGACGCAGGGGAGAAGAAGGGGGGGGGTACCGTGGAGTTGCCGACGAGGGGGGTGACGAGCATGCCGAGGAGGAGCCCCGTGAGGCTCACCGCCGTCTCCTGCGAGTTATCCTTCGCCTGCACGTCCTGTAGCCCCCAGCTCAGGCGAGGAACACCGTACCCCCCCTCACGAAAGCGCGCACGGCGGTGTTCCCGCGGCGGGCCTGGTGAACAACGAAGGCGGCGCGCGTGGCGCCGCCGGCGACGCCCACGACGGCGCGCGTCACGGAGCCGAGGCACGCCAGGAGCAGGAAGTACCGCGGGAACAGCGCCGAGACCATCTGGCGGGGCGAAGGGGTTGGAGGGGGTACGGGCGAGGACGCCGGAACGGGGGTACGGCGCGCGCCTCGATGGCGATGGCGGCGTCGTTTAAGACGTCCGCGGCGAAGCGCCACGCTGCGGGGGAGGGGGTACGCGTTTCGGCGGCCCGGGGCGGAGGGCGGGGCCGGCAAGCGAGCGGGGGCGGCACTCTTCGCGTTCTGGTCGAGGTTCGTGCCCTGGAGGTAGCAGAAGACGATGGTCCCGACCTTCGACGCGCCGTCCCGGATGGCCCACTGCGCCGGCGCGCCGCGTTCAGGAGAGCGGCGGCGCCGGGCGCCGGGTGCTGATACGCCGCGGCGCGACGCGCCTGCATCGCGGCGGCGGCGGGAGACGCCTCCTCGTTACCCACCCCGACCCCCTTCAAAACTGCGCGGGCGGGGGCGGGCACGGGGCTCGGCCGGCGCGCCCGAGGAGGGAGCGGCGGAGCGCCCGCGCACTCGCGAGCGTCGACAGCATGCCCGTGACCGAGCTGCACAGCTGCACTTGTTGCAGGTTGGGCTGGCTCAATGGCCGAGGAAAACAAATTACATAATTGCAGCGAACCGCTTGCAGCGAATCCCACTTCTGGTACGTGAGGTAGTCCGCCGAGACGGACGCCGGATAGCCCTGCGCCCCGGTGAGCCCGCGTACGTCCCCGACAAGCCCAACGAGGCGCGCCCCCATCGCCATCGGGGCGGCGCGCTGCGGGAGGGGCGAGGCGGGCCGCGGGGCCGGGGCCGGGGCCGGGGGCGCGTGGTAGGCGGGGGCGGGCGAGGGCGGGGCCGGGCGGAAGCTCTGCTGGAGGGGCGTGGAGTAGGGGTCGAGGACGGGCGGGGGCGGGGGCGGGACGAGGCGCGCCTCCGGCAGGAACGGGCAGGCTTCCGAGAAGCCCACCGCTGGTGCCGGGGGTGGCCTAGCTCTGAGGCGCCGTGCGGTCACGCCTAGTGCGCCCCCTATCATGCCCGGGACTGCCGGCAAAAATACTTGCGCCCAAGGCAGTCCATCAGGATCGATTCCCGTTCCTAGCCCCGGTGAGCCCGCGTACGTCCCCGACAAGCCCAACGAGGCGCGCCTCTGGCAGGAAGGCGTCGGCGAGGTAGCGCTTGAGCGCCCAGAGCGCGCTGATGTGCCGCGGGCGGGCGACGGGCTGCGGCCGCGCGTGAACGCGGGGGCGGGCGGCGGCCGACGTCTACGTCGCGCCGGCGCACCTGTATTGAGTCGCCGGGGCCGGCCTCGAACGTCGTGGTGCGCTGCCCGTTTCGGATCTCGGTAAGCTTCACCATCTCGCCGCCACCGGCTCGGCTGGTCCTACAGGCTGCTCGCAAAGCGCACGACTGCTGACTTCAACGCAGGGAGCGCTGAGGCCAGCGCGAGTTCAAGTTTGGGGGGGTACACTCGTGTTAGCGCGCTGGAGCCACAGCGCCCTGCGGCGCGGCTGAGCACGGGCGTTGCTTAGTCGGGGTGCGGCGGCGTGCCCAGCAACTGGGGCTCTCGGCCGCCGGCGCACCGTTCGGAGGCCTTGACATTCGAGTTGTTGGTCAATTACGAATGAAGGCGGCGACTCGTCGCCCGAAGCCGCCCGGCTCCGAGCCCGGGCGGCGCTCTCGTTCGCTTCCTCTTGGGGACATTAAGGCGCATCCGCCGCCCGCGCCGCCCAAAGCGCGAGATCTGCGGGTGCCCACTCCGGCTGCGCCCCCCCTCCGGCCGTGCCCTGACGCTTTTCCGGGCTGCAGTACCTTAAGGGTTTCTTGTTTTGGGCGCTGTTCTCGTCGATCGGCTGGCGTGCCATCCCGCAACAGTACCTTCCGCTGTTCGCCCACTCCTGCGGCTTCGGTTTCTACCTGC
This sequence comes from Cyanophora paradoxa, assembly GCA_004431415.1. Taxonomy (NCBI): domain Eukaryota; class Glaucocystophyceae; order Cyanophorales; family Cyanophoraceae; genus Cyanophora; species Cyanophora paradoxa. Next base: position 336,064 of record QPMI01000038.1, read on the forward strand.
TGGTGAGTCTGGCGATGCTTCCCAACCCCTGGCCTCGCGATGCTTCCCAACCCCTGGCCTCGTTCATGCCCGCCGCTGCCGGCCGCCTGCCATCGAAAAGAAAGACTAGGAGGAGGTGTTGATAGCGCGATCCATGCTCCTAGCCTGCGCATATGCGAGCAGATGAGTTCGAATCTTAGATTTCTCTTGTCTGATTGCTTTCTTTCCACCGGCAGATTGTGACGAAGCAGTCGAGGTCAGCGCGCATCGCGGCCAACAATCAAATTCTTTGCGGCTGGCGACTCACATGCGTACAGATGGCTAGTCCCTCTTTTCATCGGATTCTGCAGCTTTCTTTTCACCATGTTCGCCCACCGCGGCTCGCTCTGCGCATCTTCCACCGCCGCGCTAACCGCGCGCAGGTACATGCTCGTCCCGCAAGACCTGCGCGATGTGTACGCCACGCAGATTCTTATGGCGTCCCACGGTGCGCCGATCCTCTTCCGCGCTGTCTTCTCTGGCGCCGCAACCGCGGCCCGCCCCGCCCCGCCCCACCGGCTGACCGCCGCCCCTCCCTCCCCCGCAGGCGCCGGTTACGGAGCCATGGTCGTCGTGGCTCTCGTCGCTGTGATCCTCTCGCTTACGAACCACGCCGCGAGTGCGCGGGGGCCGCCGCGGAACCGCCGCAGAGCTGAGCGGAGCGAGCTGACGGGCGGGGGCGGCGGCGCAGCGCGGAAGAAGGTGACCAAGGAGTGGAACGAGATCGAGCGGAAGATGAAGGACTACTGGGCGTCGTTCGACAGCTCGACCCTGGAGCGCTGGCGCTCGCTCGACCGCCCCGTCCTCGAACAGCTCTTCACCCCGCACGCCCTCGCCGAGTTCCTCTCCTTCAGTCCGCCCCCTTTCTTCTCCTCCCTTTCTTCTCCTTCATCTTCTTGACTTGGCGCTTGCGTCTCGCGCGCGCAGTGAACGAGGGGAAGCGGGACGGGGAGGATGGCGACGAGGGCGCCGACGCTGACCGCTCGATGGGCTCCTCGGAGCGCGGCTCGTCCGTGGCGACCGAGGAGGAGGCGGCGGCGGCGGCCGGGGGCGGGGAGGGCGGGAAGGAGTCGGAGTCGGCCCCTGCCGCGCCTCAGCAGCAGCTGGAGGAGGGCGAGGCGAAGCCCGAGGGGGAGGGCCGGGCGGAGGCGGCGGAGGCGGCGCAGCCCGAGGCCAAGGAGGAGCCCGAGCCCGCGTCGCCCGCCCCCCCGGCTCCGGCGGCGGCGGCGGCGGCGCGCTCGGTGCTCCTGCCAGTGGCGCGGGCGGCGTCGGCGGGGGCGGCCGCGGAGGGCGTGCCGACGGACTGGCGGGCCTCGGCGGCGCGGCTGGAGGCGGCGCTGGAGGGCGAGCGGCGGGCGCGGGAGGCGGCCGAGTCGGCGCGGGACCTGGCGGAGGGCCACCTCGCCTCGGAGCGGGAGCTGAGGCGGGACGCCGAGGCCGCCCGCGACTCGAGCGAGAGGGCGCTCGCCGAGGTCGCGCTGACCCGCCGGAGCTTCGCGGTCGAGACGGGCTCGACCTCGGCGCTCTCCCGCGTCGCCTCGTCCGTGTCCCTCGCCTTCAGCGAGGACGCCCACGGCGGCGGCGGCGCCGCCCTCGCCACCCCGCCCTCGTCAGCCCCGCCACCTCCTCCGCCGACCTCTTTGCGCTGTCGTCCGCGGCGGCGGCGGGGGGGGCTCCCCGCAGCCGTCGCCCCCGCAGACGGCGGCGGTGCTGCAGCGGCGGCGGGGCAAGGGCGGCGCTTCGGGCGCGGCGCAGGCGGCGCAGGCGCTGCCGGCGCTGAGTTTGGCGGGGACGACGCCCTCGACGGCGGCGCTGCTGGCGCGGCTCGCCGCGGCGGAGCGGCGGGCGGCGGAGCTCGAGGCGGCTGCGCGGCGGGACGCGGCGGCGGCGGCGGAGGACCGGGAGAGGCTGCTGGAGAGCCTGCGGACGCTCGAGACGACGCGGGCGCGCTTCGAGAAGCTGTACAAGGTGGAGCAGAAGAGCCGGCAGCGCGCGGAGCGGGAGATCGGCGAGGAGCGGGCGGAGGCCGAGCGCTGCCGCCGGCGCTGCGAGGCCGACAGCGAGCGCGTGCTGGCGCTCTACCAGGCGCGCTCCTCGGAGCTCGCGGCGGTCTCGGAGGAGGCGGCGGCGGCGCGGGCGGCGGCGGCGGCCCTCCGCTCGGAGCTCTCCGCCGCGCAGGCCGAGCTCTCGCTGGCGCAGGCCGAGGTGGAGCGGATGCGGGCCCTCCCCTCGCCCGAGGACGCCCTCGCCGAGGCGCGCGCCCGCGCCGAGGCGGCCGAGGCGCGGGCGGCCGAGCTCGAGGCGACGGCGGCGCGGCTGCGGGGCGAGCGGGAGCGGCTGCGCGGGGAGCGGGACCGGCTGCAGGGCGACGAGGCGGCGCTGGCGGGGGCGAGCCTGGAGGAGCTGGGGCGGGCGGAGGAGCAGCTGATGCGGGGCCTGGCGACGGCGCGGCGGCTGCGGGAGGCCAAGCTTGCCGAGCACTACGAGCGCATCCGGCGCGAGACCGAGGCGCTCAAGAAGGCCCGCCGCGAGGCCGACGTCTCCTGCCGCATCTGCTGCAGGTCCGCGCCCGCCGCCTCCCGGACGACTAGAGGCGAGGGAGGGCTAGAGCGGCCGCCTGGCGCCGTGCTCCCCGCTGCCTTTCTCGCCCTTAGACCGCGTGCCGCATTCGCCGCTGCAGCAACGAGATCAAGACGGTGCTGCTCCCGTGCGGGCACGCCTGCGTCTGCCGCGGGTGCGGCGCCCAGTGCGAGAAGTGCCCCATCTGCCGCTCCCTCATCGAGTCCCGCCACGACATTTACGTCGGGTGCGCTTTCTTTTGGGTTTCCGGGGGGGTACGCCCTCCCGCCCCTTCTGACGGATCCCCGGCCGGCAGCTGATTTCAATTCTGGTCGCCGACGCCGATTTTGGCGCGTGCGCGAGGGGTTTCAAGCGCCCTCACACGATTTTGGGTCATGTCGAGCTATGAGACAGCCGTGAGAATCCGTTCCATGTGCGAACTTGTGTCGAAGACCAGTCCCCCCGCCTTTCGCCCCTCCCCTCCTCCTTTCTCCGGCATCCCCCTGTGTATAGCTATATCGCTTCCGCCCCGCCCGCATCTAGCTTCCCTAGCTTGGTCTTCGCTGTTACGTATACCTTTTCGTCAGTTCCGTTGAGGTGTTCAGGGCCCTTATCCATTTTCTTGAGTGTACCACCTTGCAGTCCGCGCCCCCCCAGAGCAGAGCAGTCAGTGTCTTTCGCCCCAGAGGCCGTGTACTTGTACCCCACCACTTCTGGGGGCCGGATCAGATCCAGAGCGACGTCAGCAGAGCGCGCGCAGAACAGATGATTTTCCTTTTCGCGAGTACTTCTAACTCAGTCGTCAGCAAGGTTTCCAATGCCAGTCTTTTTGCAAACATTACTTAGTAAGTTGCTGCGTATTTCGCAAGCGTGTACGATAATCGAGCTCGATATCTAGATAGGATTGTGTATCGCAAATCGTTCGAAGACCAGCATTCATGTGCGGCGAAGTCCTGCGCTTGCGGTACGTGTGCTGCGGAATTCGAATGCTTCTAGATCTGCGTCTAGCGCATGCGCAGCGCCCCCGGCAGCGGGCCACGGCCCGGCGCGCGCCGAAGTCTACGTAGCTATAGTCGAATCGAATTCGAACGAGCGTCGCAGTCGTCGGAGCCGACGCTGAGGCCTAGCCTCGCCTAGGCCGCCCCAGCTGCAGGCTCCAGGCTCCAGCTGCAGGCTCCATGGCCAGCCGGCTGGCCGCCCCCTCGCGATCATCGGATCGGACGTCGACTCACCGGAGGCGCAGGCCATGCAGCCCATGCTGCCCCATGCATGGCGCCGGCCAAGGCGCGGCCCCGCCGGGCCGGGCCCCGGCGTCCGACGGTCGTGACGTGACCAGGGACCGGTACCCCGCGGCCGTATAGTTGATCAGCTTTTTTTTCACCAAGGTTCGATCATCAGCAACAGCGCAAGCTTCTGCCCTGAGCAGTACGTGCCCTCGCGATCGAGGTGCAGTCCGCGGCCGCATCAGAGCGATGTCAAGAAAACCGTTCGTCTTTGTCCAGATCCAGATTCCAGACCTCAGATCGAGAGTCTAGAAACGTATACGTACGCATACGCGAACGCATATGCATGGCATCCGGCGGGGCGCCGTCCCCCGCGGCCGCGCGGTCGACAAATGCGTTCATGTTCGATGCGGACCCGGGAGATCTCAGTACGCTGATCCTGCGTGCGTCCGCAGTTTCACTTGCTTCACAGACGGGCAGTGCGGCCGGAACGGCGGCAAGGCCTTCCTGAACGCGGCGGTCGACGACCAAGCCTTCTACAATACGTGCGTGCAACACATCATCCGCTGCTTGCCAAGTTGCGTTTCGAAAGCGCGTCCGAGCCGCGGGGCCCGCCGCCGCGCAGCTGCGGCAAGGCGGGGGCGAAGTCTGTTCTCACCCAGTATCCCGGCCCGCCCGACGCTACGAGCCCTTCTTGCAAGCCCATCGTGAAGCTCACCTCGACCAGATGGTAAGCTAGTATACATTCCCGTTCTGGGCAGTGCGCATGCCGGGATCCGACGATCTCTCGCGCGGCCGCGGCGTGGCAGGTTCCACAACGGTCTTCGCGTTTGGCAGCTTGACTCCGAGGTGCGAGCGGGTTCCGTAGTATATATACGTGCTCTTGATCATGAATTTCTATTCGTCCTGGTCCGGTCACGGGTCCGAGTGAGGCGCGGCGCAGAGCGACGCGGTCTCCCTCGGCGAGCTGGAGTCGGCACTCGCGAGCGGGCCGGCGGGGGCCGAGCAGGAGGAGGCTGAGGCGGACCTGGCGATGGGCGGCCTGCAGCTGGCCGCGGTGGCCGACCCCGCCGACCAGGCGCTGGACCTCGGCGCCGACGCCGGGGAGGCCCTCTCTTGCGCCGACGGCGAGCTCCCGAGCCTCCTCTAGGCGCGTGGATCGGACCGTCGACGGCTGCCGCCAGATGCAGTGCTGCAGCTGCAGCCCGACGCGTACGGCCGTGCCACGGTGGCTCGAGCTCCTGATACTTTTATAATTCGCTAAGTTAGACTGTGCATGTATACTGGAATGAATTTGAATGTAGTTTTTATTGTATATACGCGAGTGCGGATGCGCTGCCGGTCGATCGGCCGCTGCGGGGCGCGGCGCTAGCTCGAGCTCTAGGGCCCGGCGCCGGCGCTGCAGCGCTAGCTGCAGTTAGTTCAAGTACCCCCTCCCCGGAGCAGCGCGCGATGGGGCGGGCTCCCAGGAAGTCTGCAAAGCGAGCGAGGACCGAGGAACCGCCGGCTGACGGTGCACGACCGAGATCGACTGCGCCGCGCTCACCTGCGCCCGAGTTCGCTGATCCGGGTGCAGCGATCGCTCCCGGGAGACGCTGCCGACAGATGGCGACGCCGCGGCAGGGCCCTCGAGCGGTGCGCTGACGTGAAAGCGCGCTCGGGCCCGGTCTCCCTTGGCCAGCGATCCCCGCGCCGCATCTCCTCGTGCGCGCGTCAGGTTACTCACAGAAGCGTCGGCAGGCGTCCAGGAGGCCGCGATCCTGGACCTGCCGGACGAGCTGCTGGCGCGCGTCCTCTTCCACGCCGCCCGGCGCGGCTGGACCTCGCGCCCCTCCTGCTGGACCTCGCGCCCCGCCTGCGGCGCGGCTGGACCTGCGCCCGGCGCGGCTGGACCTCGCGCCCCGCCTGCGGCAACCTCGCCGGTCTCTCCGACCTCGGGCAGTGCGCCCGCCTGCGCAGCCTGTACCTCGGGGTCGGCCGCCGCCTCTGGACGGAGATCTACGACCTCGACGGCCACCTCTCGCCCGTGTCGCGGCTGCGGTCGCTGGAGACGCTGGAGATCGACGTGCCCCTCCCCGTCGCCGCCCTCGAGGCCCTCGCGCCGCTCTGGTCCACCCTCCGCTCCCTCCGCTTCCTCGGCACCGTTGAATCGGCGTCGATCGGCTTCTACGTCGAGGCGGCGGCCCGCCTCAGGCACCTCGAGCGCCTCGGCCTCCTTCTCTGCGACACGGACGGCTCGCAGTACTGGCCCAGCCCGGGCGCAGGCCAGCTCGCCCCGCTCACCGCCCTCCGCAAGCTGCGAGGTCCTACACCCCCCCCCCCCCTCCTCTCCTTCTCGGCGAAGACCGACCCGCCGGCGCCCGCAGTGCTCGACCTCGGGGTCGTCTACGACTCGCTCGAGGTCCTGCGCGGCCTCCCGCCCCTCGCCCACTTCTCCGCCTACCTCGACGAGCCCGCCGCCGAGCCCTCCGCCTCCGCCATCGATACCGCCGCGTCCCTCCGTTCCCTGTGGCTCGCCTGCGACCGCCCCGCGGAGGCCGAGGGGCGCCTCCGCGTCGCCCGCCTCCTCCGGCAGACCCTCCGCCTCGCCCCCGGCCTCCAGGCGCGCGCGCCTCCAGCCTTCCCTCTTGCTTCATCCTCGCCCTGACCTCCAAGCAGGCGCTGGAGCTGATGCTGCACCCGGACTCCTTCGAGGACCTCGCCGCCGACGAGGAGCACTCGGAGGTCTTCGGGGCCCTCGCGTCGCTGGAGAAGCTGGTCCTCTCCAGCGTCGAGGGCGGGGGCGGGGGCGCCCTCCCGTGGAGCTTCCTGCAGGCGAGTACTAGTGCTCTCGTCTGGTGAGCGAGCGAATGAGTGCTGAAACGAGCGGGCGCAGAGGTTCAAGCTCTTACCGTCGCTGCGCTGCCTGAAGCTGCAGGCCCGGCTCGTCATCGTCCCCAAGGCGAAGCGCCGGTCGCGGGGCCGCGGGCGGCGGCGGGCACGAACCGGCGCAGCGGCGGCAGCTGAGCGCACGGTCACTGTGCCCGAGCTGCGGGAGGCGTTCGCGCATCTGCGCGAGCTCCGGGTGCGCATGCGGTCCTGCCAATTTCCGTGGAAATTGGCGCTCTGCTCCAAATTAAACAATGCCAACGGCTTCGCAGGTGAGGGAGGAGGCGGCGCGAGCGATGACGGAGGCGGAGCAGGGGCGGCTCAGGGAGGCCCCGCGTGGTCTACGAGGGGCTCGCCGGCGACGACTAGCTGAAGTGATCATGATTGGAGGCCTGTACAGCGATTATCCTTCCCTTCCGTCCATATATATGGCCAGGAAAACAAGAGAGGAGGGAAGATCTAGAGGTGAGGGCAGCTGCAGCCTGCAGCCTGCACTGGCCCTGCAGCTGCGCATGCAGCTGCAGGCACCGCCACGGCGTGGCAGGTTGCAGCTGTAGCCTGTAGGCTGTAGCTACCGGCCCAGTAGTACCGGCGCGGGTAGCCGCTCCACTGGGCCAGGCCAGCTGCGGGCCCACGCGCGCGCGGCACGCACGCCACATATTATTGGTGTTGTTGGGCCCGCTCTGCTGTGCTGTGGCTGCCCAGCTGTGCTCCCAGCCCGTGCGCTACACGCGAGATTGCCCCGAGGGGTGGTGGGGCTGTATTGGGAGCCGTGGTGCGGTCCCGGAGGGTACAGCAAGACTACTGACTGGGGTACATGGTATGAGTGGCTCGACTCAGTGGAAACCAGGCTGGCAACATCTCCCTCACTGGTACGACCACGTCCACGTGGTCCACATCGGAACGGCAACGACTACGCCCGCGTGGTCGGGGCCGGGACGGAAAACGCCTAGGCCTGGCAATGAACCAAGGGCCAGAAGGGGTACAACTCTCAAAGGCCGTCCGAAAGATCGAGGGGTACGCCGAGGGAACGAGGGGTACAGGGATCTCCCTCACTGGTAAGGCGAAAGCTACCGAGGGGGGATCTCCCTCACTGGTAAGGATGAAGCCACTACGGAACTGCACGAGAAAGGACAGGGATGAGAAAGAACCCGCTATCCAGGGCAGCAGCGAGGCGCGAGGTCTGAAGAGGCCAAGCCACTGATGGGACCCTGGGGGCCATACAGAGAGGCACCGGCACTTGCATCCCACAGCAAGAGACCAGGCAGAAAACCACCACCCAACGGGAAAGGAAATGGGAAGACTCAAAAGAGGAATGGAGAACGGCAAAGGATGCAAGGGGGCAGGGCCCGGGGACATCGACGTCGGGGTACAGCACGTCAGCGACGGGAGGGGCGGCTCGGGCAATCACGGCCATCGTAAAGACGGGTGTGACGCGCGGCACGCAAGGTAAGTCTGGTCATCTTGAAGCCTCGATTGCGAGTGACCGCATCTGAGCAAGACAGCAAGAGGGATCGGTCAGAGCCATCCTTCCGCAGGGCCATCACTCAGGCGGGAGGCTAGCAGCTCGGGACCGGCGAGGCAACTCTCTTCGGGGCTCCAACGGGCCATGGCAGGCTATGCGACTCATCGGATACATCATCCGGGATTGGAAGGGGCAACGCCGCATCGGATACATCATCCGTGGGCCATCGGACAGCGATAAGGGTCACGACTGAACGGCGCGGGGGCCGGACTCCCAGTCGGTTGCGACAGACTCTCAGTCGGAAGCAAGATAGACTCTCAAAGCTCATAGACTCTCAAGGCGACTGGCATGGGTAGCCGAGTCGCGGGACACGCATAGATGGTTCCCTTCTAAGAGCGACTCTCGGGGGGCGAGCTGCTAATGCGACGGAAAGAATGAGAGAGAGCGTATCTTCAGCGTGAAGATGTAGCTTGGTCGCCGCCTCCAGTCCGTACGCGCAGGTCCGGGCGATCGCGGCCAAGCCTTTGAAGTGCGCGCCGGTCTGGTTGGGCGGACTCCCGGGACGCGCAGCACTCGCAGACAGCGCTCGCCTTTGGCGCCCTTGCTCACGCGCGCGGAGCGCGGCGTGTTGAGTCGCTGAGGTACGCAAGCCGAGGCTCATGCCGGAATCACCCGGCCTCCGATGCGCGATGGCGCTGATCGACGTGGAAAGAACACCAGCTCTCGATCAGGCCGCACGGATTACGCTGGAATCACCCAGCTGCCAAGGCTGCTGCAGGCGGCACGGGAATCACCCGACGGTCCGACGCGGTCCAGCGCGCGAGCGAGGGCCGGTCGCGGGCATCACCCGGTGCTGCTGCTGACGAGCACATCGCTACGGTCGCGGTTGGGATCGCCGTCTTCTTCTCCTCCCTCCGCTTTTGAAGATTCGGCCTCCGTGCCGATCGTCCCTCCTTTTCGTAGTCCAGCGATCGCGCGCACTCTCCACCATGCAGAATCCACGGACTCTCCACCGGCGCATCGACGTCCGCAGCGTCCGTCGACGGGGCCAGGGGCTGTCGCGGCGAGGGTATTATTGGTGTTGTTGGGCCCGCTCTGCTGTGCTGTGGCTGCCCAGCTGTGCTCCCAGCCCGTGCGCTACACGCGAGATTGCCCCGAGGGGTGGTGGGGCTGTATTGGGAGCCGTGGTGCGGTCCCGGAGGGTACAGCAAGACTACTGACTGGGGTACATGGTATGAGTGGCTCGACTCAGTGGAAACCAGGCTGGCAACACACACTATAGCTAGCACTGTGACAGCCGCTCTGACCCGCTCACTGACTGCAGCACTGCTCGCTAGCGCTGCATATGCATTTTCTGAGGCGAAGCGCAAGATGAGCGGCCGCGGCGCGCCCAGAGCGGCGGGGGCCGCTCATGATATCGATCAAGGCGGGCACGGCGGCGAGGGCGGCGAGGTGTGCCGCCTCGCGGGCTCCTCCGTGAGGGACGCCGCGGGCCCGGGAACCGCGCCCCGGCCCCTCGAGCTCTAGATCTGCGCGCGGGGGCCGGCCCGGCGGGGTGGGCCAGAGGTCGATCCGGAGCTCGCCGAGTCGCCCGGCCGAGTCAACGTCAAGCTCGAATTCAAAAAAATGATTCGAAGGCGCCGCGGCGCCGGCTCGGAGGAGCTCGAGCTCGGAGGCGAGGCAGAAGTTGCGATCGATGGCCCGGACCGGCGCGGAGCGGGAGAGCTCGAGCGGCCGACGGCCGTCCGCGGCGCGCTGCGAGTCCTCCGGCGCCGCGAGCTCGAGGAGTTCGCGATCGCGATCGATATCGAGCTCCGGATCCGAGCTAGCGCTGGAGCTCGGGAGGGGGGGGAGGGGGGAGGGCGGGGGGGGTACTTCTAGTGCGGCGGCTTGAAGGCGGCGCGGGCGGCCTGCGGCCCTGCGCACGACAGTCCCGTGTGCGCGCGCTGTCTCCCACCCGCACCTTGATGCGCTTGTCATCCACTTTTTCAATCTGTCGCCTGCGAGCTGACATCCTTGCAGGGCGCTGCTGCGACGCGCTCCAATTCGGTTGGCATCTCCAGGGGATGCGGCCGCCGCCGCCCGATGAGGCCGCGCGGCCGGAGGGCGCCGGCAGCGGCAAGCGGGAGCTGCGGAAGTCCACGGAGCTGCAAACCCGCGCCAGTACCAGCCTCGCATCGCGATCCACGCCGAGGCCTGCGCACAATCACAAACGAACGCGCTTCAACCCGCCCGCCGTGGAACACGAGAACGATGGCGCGTTCGCCCGGAGTCGCGCCGCTGCCGGGCCGTGCGGGGGCTTGCTGAACGCGCCCGTTCGTTTAGATGCATGCGGGGAGTGCGGCGAGGGCGGGACCCTGCTCTGCTGCGACGGCTGCTACGCCAGCGTGCAGTGCGCTCGCCGCCCCGCTCTCCCCTCGCCCGCCCCGACGCCGCCGGCAGCGCCGAGTGCGCGGCGGAGTCGGAGAGGCAGTCTGCGGCGGCCGGGGAGGCGTCGAACGAGTGGTTCTGCGCGTGGTGCGTCCTGAGGCGCTCGAAGGGCTTCCGGGAGCGCGTGCGGAAGGAGGACCCGTGCCCGCTCTGCGGGGGCGGCGGCCGCGAGGAGGCGGGGCGGGCGTGGAAGCCCTGCCGCTGCGCGGGGCGCTACGCGGCGAACGCGGGGCGCGGCGCGGCGAGCGCGGCGGAGGTGACGGCGGAGGGCACGTCGCAGCGCGGCATCCTCGTCGGGCCCAAGGTCCGCCGGCTCGAATCCGAGCGGGCTCGTTTCCGCGCCCGTCTCGGGGCGCCCGACTCCTTCCGCGCAGTACCAGGCCGTGGTCCCCGATTACGAGCCCTCCGCCCCCCGCCCCGTGCGCCCCGCCCCTCCCGCCGCCCCGCTACCCCGCCCCCCCCCCCCCGCCCCCCGCCCCGTCCCCCCCCCCCCCTCGCGCCCCCGCCGCGCTTGGGCATTCATGTCCCCCCGCAGCCGACCGCGGCGCCGAGCTCCTCTGGGACCCACACAGGCTACCCCCCGAAGAGAGTACGTACCCCTGTACCCCATACCCCCTCCATGCCCCTCCCCCGTCCTCTATGGGGGTACACCTGATCCGGTAAGAACAGTCGATCGGTTCCTGTGCGCGGCGCGGACGGTGGGGCGGGAGGCGCACTACGACTTCCTGGACGGTACCCCCGCCGACGACGTGGCGTCACGGCTGGGGGCGATCCTGCGCGGGGGGGTACGCCCGCGGCGGCCGCCGGTGGCGGAGGACGCGGCGCTGTCGGCGCTGCACGGGGCGGGGTACGAGGCGGACGCGGCGGTGGGGCGGCTGCGGGAGCAGGCGGCGACGGCGCCGCGGTACACCCCGGGGCGCGACCTGAGCCGGGCCACCGGTGAGCGGGGCTCGCCCCCTCGAAGAAGTGGGGCAAGACGGGGCTGGCTTGCAGAGGCGTGGAGCGTGGCGGAGGTGGCGCGCTTCGAGGAGGCGCTGGCCCGCGTCGGCCGCAACTTCCCCGCCGTCGCCCGCCGCGTGCGCCCCCGCCCCCAGAGCAGGCCGGCGCCGTCCCTCCGCCCGCCCGGACCCGCTGAGGGCGCCCCGCAGGTCGGCACGAAGGGCGTGCCCAGCGTCGTCTCCTTCTACTACTGCGTCTGGCGGAGGTGCGAACGAAGGCTCGGGGGGGAGGGGGGGGGGGGGGGTTAATCTGAGCGGCCCGGGCCGTCCTCGCAGGGTACTGAGGACGACGAAGAAGGCGGTGGGGCGGGCGGGGCCCCGCAGCGGCCGGCCGCCGCCGCCGCCCCGCCCCGGCGCCCCGGCCGCCCCGCCGCCGCGCTCGGAGGCGGGCCGGCGCGGCGGGCGGGCAGGGCGCCGGGGGGCCCCCGGGCCGTCCGCTTCGGAGGGGGCGGGGGAGAGCGATTCGGGGACGGAGGGGGCGAGGAGGAGGGCGGGTCGTCGTCGGGCGGGGAGGGGCAGGGGCACCCGGGGGCGCGGGGGCCCCCCTGGGGGGCCGGCCGCCTCCGCCGCCGCCCCTCCACGTCGCCGGTCGGCTCGTGAGGCCCGCCCGCCCGCCCGCCTGCCGGGCCCTAAGCGCGTCCCTCACTCTCTCTTCCGCTCTCTTTCTCCTGTGCACCCCTAGCTACCGTAGTACGCACACAGCCCCCTCACCCGCGGCCACCGGGGCCGCGACGTATGCATACATGCATCTCTCCCTAGGCTTGAATTTTCCTTTGTCTAGATCGTCGAATTCTTCGCATCAACCATTGAACTCCAGATTCGAAATGAAACCTCACTCGCTCTTGAAACCCGCGCGCGAGAAATTGGCCGAGGCAACTTAGATGAAGTTACATCGATATAAGTAGTGTACGATGTGCGCATACACCGGAGATCGGTGCGCGTATCTACGAGGTTAACGAGCTCGCGGCTGAGTCGACGAGGCTATAGCTGCTGGTCATCGGTTCCTACGTTCAATTTCTTCAATTTCATAGTCGTATGGGCGGCGGGCGCCGGGAAGAAGGCGTTCCGCACGGCCGAGCCGAGGATGTCACCTCATGATCAGATGTCAGCGCCGATGTCAACGATGCCGGCGCTGGGGAGGGCCCGCGCGACGGCCGCCCTCGCAGCGTCCCGCGCCTGAGCCCTCTCCGCGCTCGTCTTGAGCGTCTTCGTGCGCAGGCGGACCTGCGGCCACGGGCGCTCCGAGGCCTCGGGCCGCGCCGGGCGCAGGGCGCAGGGCATGGGGCGCGGGGCGGACCTCGGTGTCGCCGGCGGAGCAGGCAGCGAAGGCGGCGAGGCCGTCGAGCCAGCCGCCGCGCAGCGCCTCCGCACCGACGGCGACCGCGAGGGCGAGGCGGCGCGGCGGCGCGGCCGCCAGCGCCGCGGCGGCCTCCGCGGGGCGGCCCGGCGCGAGGTCGACCTCCATCTCGAGCGAGAGGCGCCCGCGGGCTGCGTCGGCCAGCGCCGCGAGCGCCTCGAGCGCCGGCGGCGGCAGCGGCGAGCCTGCCGCGGGCTGAGAGGAGCGGGCGGGGCGGGCCGGGGCGGGCCGGGGGCGCGGACCGATCCGCAGGTCGAGGTCGGTCAGTGTTGGGGAACGCGCAAAGGCGGCCGTGAGGCCGCTCAAGCAGCCGATTATCGCCTCTTCCCCGTCCTCGTCGTTGTCGAAATCGGGCAGGCACAGGGGCCCCAGGCTGCGGAGGGCGGGGCAGGAGCCGAGCGCCTCCAGATCCCCTTTCTCGACATCCCCTTTCTTTAGCTGCGAGGCGAGAGTGAATGATGGGGCGCAGCAGGAGTAGCAGGGGCGAGGAAGAGAGAGCCCAACCCCGAGCTGGACGTTGTCGCTCCGGAGGCGCTGGAGGGCGTCCAGGCGCGGGAGAGTGCGCAGGGCGGCGCCGGAGAGCGTCGGACTGCAAAGGAGCCTGCGCGGGGCGCGGCGCCGGCTCAGCGAGGCGCCGCGCGGCGAGGGGGAGGGGCAGCTCGTGCGCACTCTTTGAGGGAGCGAGCGGCCGGGCCGGAGGCGAGGGCATCCAGCAGGAGGCCGAAGCTATCGACGTTTCCCTCGAAGCAAGCGTAGTCGGTGATGTCCAGGAGCTCCAGGGCGGGGAGGACGGCCAGGCCAGCCGCGTCCCCGAAGCTCTCCAAACATGTCGTGACCTGCCGCCGCGTCAACGTAGCGCAGGCTGACGAGAAGGGGACGCGCACCCGCTTGAGACGCGGGAGGCATCGGCCGAGGGCGTCGGCGTCGGGCAGGCAGGTTTCGCCGAGAGAGAAGTTCTCCAAGTTCGGGTAGGGGCGAAGGAGGGCGTCAAGCCCGCCGGGGCTGCCCTCGAAGTCGAGATCGCAGGAATGATGCCCGCTGCTGCTAAGATGGATGCTCCGGAGCGAGGGGCAAGCGACGCCGCCCGGCGGCACGAGGGCGCCGAGCAGTTCGTAGAGGCAGGCGTGCGCGGAGGGGTCACAGTGCAGATGGACTTCGCCGAGGCCGCCGCACGACGCCACGCACGCCCCGACGAACGAGACGGCGACCGAGCACGGGAAATCCTGCTTCTCGTCAACGGCGGGGCGTGCGCAAAGCCGGCGTCGGCCTCGCACCAGCAGACGGAGCGATGCGCCGCGGGCGACGCGAATCCATCCCTTGCTTTGAGCATCTTGAGCATCGAACAGCTGCAGGCCTGGAAGTAAGTCGCGCCCGGACCGCGCGGTGACCTCCAGGCGGGCCCAGGAAACCGCATCGGCCGCGCCGCGCGCGCCAGCGGCGGCAGACGGCGCGCGCGAGGGCCGCGCCCCGCAGGCCCACGCGCTCGAGGACCTGCGAAAGAACCGCGTCTGGCAAATGCTCGATCGTCGCCGCTCTTGCATTCTCCGCTAGCGCTGGCTCCACGTCTTCTGAAACCGAGTCGAATTCGAATTCGGTTGCGTCGGGGGGCGGGCCCTTTCTCTTGCGGGTGCTTAGCGCTTCGTTCATCGTGCTGCAGGGCTAGCTGGGCGCTTGACACAATACCAGCACGCCGGCGGCCTCGAGCTGACTGGGTCGGTTGCAAATTGACCACACTTTGTACCCCCTCTGGCCGAGCCGTCGGAGCCAACGGAGCCGTCAGAGCCGTCGACGTCGGAGCTGCATGCGTGCAGCGCTGTCAGTCAGTGAGCTGTGAGTCATTCGTCCGTGATGGACGAGGCGGGCTCCGATGCGGCAGCGCTGGCCGCGCATCGACAACAGCCGCCTGCGCCGGGCCTCCTGGACCTGCCGGACGCGCTGCTGCAGCGCGCCATCGAGCTCGCGTGCACGAGCGAGGAGGAGGGCAGGTACCAGGCCATCCTGAGCGACTTGACCGACGCGAAGCTGCGCGCCGTCGCTGCGGGCGAGGAGCTCGCGACGGCCGGCCGCGAGCTGCGCGTCGACCTGCGGCCGCTGTCCCGCCTGCGGCGCGTGTGCAAGCGGTTCGCGGAGCTCGTGGAAGCGCGCGGCGCGGCGCCGCCGGCGCGGCTGGAGGTGCGGCTCTCTCCCGAATCCAGCGCACGTGAGGAGCTGGATCGGGGGTGCGAGGGCGCGGCCCGCGTGTACGGGGGCGAGATCGCAGATCTGGAAGTGAAGATCGTTGCGAATGAGGTCCGCGCGGAGCGCAAGCTACGCTGAGATCGCGACCCGTGGCACCGCCGATCCCGATCATGACGTGCGCCCCGGCCCGCAGGGGAAGCCGGATGCCACCTTCTCCCTGGCGCCGCTCGCCCGCCTCCGCTCCCTCCGCGCCCTCCGGATGAGCCCCAACGCGGGTGCCGCCCTAAAGGCGCCCGACCTCACGCCCGCGCACGTCGCGCCCCTCGCCTCCCTCGCCGGCCTCTCCCGCCTCGACCTGAGCGGCGGCGCCGCCGGCCTCCGCACCACCCCGCCCGCCCTCGCCGCCCTCTCGCCGCTACCCCTCGCGACGCTCCGGGCCCCTGTCGTCGTCGGCCCGGCCTGTACCCCCGTGAAAGTCCTGGCCGACGTCGCCGCGGCCTTCCCGGGGCTCCGGGACCTGCTTCTCGCGTTCCTGCTGGAACACAGGCCCCAGTACCAGATCATCCTCGCCCCGGACACGCTCGCCCCGCTCGCCCCCCTCACCTCCCTCCGAGGTCGGTCCCCCCCCCCCCCCCCCCCCCCTCCTCTCCTCCCCTCACGTTCGCTCGGATTCCTCGCAGCGCTGGTGCTCAAGCTCTCGCAGAACGTCGTCTTCTCGTCCCTCCGGCCGCTGGCCGCCCTCCCCCAGCTGGAGTACCTCTCCATCGACTACCACGGCTCCGAGCTCCGCCCCATCTCCTCCCTCACATCCCTCCGCGGTCCGCCCCCCCGCCCGCCCTCTTTATTTATGTACCTAATCTTCCCGTCCGCCCGCCCGAGCGCAGCGCTGAGCCTGCACGCCGGGCTCTGCGACGACCTCTCGTTCCTGCGGCCGCTGACGCGGCTCGAGGCGCTCAACGCGTGCACCGACGGGGACCCGGCGCGGCTGCTGCCGCTCGCCCCGCGCCTCCGCTGCCTCGTCCTCGAGCACGAGGGCCGCGCCTCCGCCGCCCTCGCCGACGCCCTCCTCCGCTGCACCGCCCTCGAGGCGAGCTCGAGCCTGTCTGTCGCTCGCCTCTGCTGACCCTTGTATGTACAGGACCTGAGCATCCTGGCGGGCTGGGGCCTCTACGACGCCCTCTCGCGGCGCTCGCTGGCGCCCTGGGGCCGCCTCCGCTCGCTGGACGCCGCTGTGGACACCGAGATGGACAGCGACCCCATACCCCCCGCCTTCTTCTCGGTGCCCGGGTTCTCTCTGCGCCGCCCGCGCACGCGCTCCTCACGCGGGCGCGCGGGCGCCGGGGGGCAGCGGGTGTCGTCGGACCTGCGGGGCCTGCGGGAGCTCGAGGTGGGCCCGACGCTGCCCCTCCCCCTGCCCCCCGACGTCGTCGCCGCCTTCCGCGGGCGCCTCCGCCGCCTGCGGGCGCACGTGGTGGACAGGGGCCGCCCCCACGCCGAGCAGGCCGAGCAGCGCGCCCGCCAGGCCGTGCGCATGCGCCGCCCCGCGCCCCGCGCCCCGTGCTCGCACGCGGCGTCTGAGGCCGGCCGCTGGCGCAGGAGCTGGAGGGCGCCCTCGGCTTCAAGATCGAGCCGGCGTTCACGTTCTAGCGACCGTGGGCTCACGAGCTTGATTAGGCCTTCATGAGGTCGTATTCACATCAGTTCGGGCCGTCGCACCCCGTTCTAATTCACTGGTGCCCGCGCCGGATCATCATCCGGGATCATCCGGGAGGGAGGGGGCCGGGGCGGACAACTGCGCATGCATGCGCCGCTACGCAGGGGGGGGGGGGGGGGGGGGGATCGGCCGCGCCAGCTGCAGCACTTGGGGGGGGGGGGGGGGGGGGGGGGGGGGACAACTGCATGCACCGCTACGCAGCAGCATGCGCGGCCGTGCCAGCACTGGCAGCCGGGGCGGGGCCGGGGCGGGGCCGGGGCGGGGCGGGGCGCGTCGCGGAAGAAGAGGCGCCGCTCGCGCTCCGCGTCCCGCGCTGCGGCCGCGGGGCTCGCAGATTGGGGAGGGCCGGGCGGGGCGGGGCGGGGCGGGGCCGGGGGCGGACCGGCGATGAGGGCTAGGGCCCAGAAGGGGAGGAAGAAGCCGGCGACGATGCGGGGGAGGCCGGCGGGGGGCCCGAGGGCCCCGCAGAGGGCCCCGAAGAGGGCGAGCTTGGCGGCGCAGAGGGCCGCCGTCGCCACGAAGCGCGCCCGCAGGGCTACCATCACCAGCGCCCCGTTACAGCTGATCCTGCCCCGCGCCTCGGAGGGCGGCCAAGGCGGGGCGGGCGGGCGGGGCGGACGTGAGGGCGGCGGCGAAGGCGGACCAGACGGCCGGCCGCTCCACGGCGCCACGGGCGTAGAGCGTCTGCATGAACTCGGGGCCCCCCGGCAGCGTCACCTGCGCGTACCCCCCTTCCTGAGCGGGGCGACGGGGCGGGGGAGGGGGGGGGAGGGGGGGAGGGGAGGGGGGGGGAGGGGCGGGGGAGGGGGGGGAGGGGGGGAGGGGGGGGGAACGGGGGGGGGGGGGGGGGGCGGACGAGGCCGGCCAGGCAGGCGGCGTGGACCCACAGCAGCGCCAGCGCGACGAGCAGCTGCCGGCCGCTCAGATCAGATCGGATCGGATCGGGTCGGATCAGAGCCGATCAGATCTGATCTGACCTGGAGGCGGGCGTGGGTGGCGAGGCGGCGCCAGAGGGGCGGGGCCCACGCGAGGCCCAGCAGCAGGGCGGGCGCCGGCGCCCCGACCCCCAGCAGCGTCCCCAGGAACCGCCCCTGCCGGCCGCGATCGGTGCAGGGAGGCGGGGGTAGAGGAGGGCGCACGGCGTGGCCGGGCGGGGGCGACTCGGCGCGCATGAGGGCCCACGTGCTCACCACGCCCTGCGGGCCGCCTCGGAGGGCCTTCGAGGCGGGGGCGGGGCGGGGCGGGCGGGGGCGGGCGCGCGCCGCGACGAAGGCGGCGAGGAGGGCGGAGGCGACGGGGAGGGTGCGGGTGCGCGCCGTGGCGAGGGCCCACTCGCCGAACGCCGCCTCCGCCGCCGGCGAGGCGAAGGCCAGCGTCAGCGCCCGCATCGCGAAGGGCTCTCCGCCCTGGCCATGGCCCCCTCGCGCCCCTCCAGCGCCACCACCACGGGACCCGGCCCCGGCCCCGGTCCCCGCGGCGCCGGGGCCCCGTCGTCGCCCTCGGCGCCCTGGGCGGAGGAGACGGCGGCGGCGGTGGCGGCGGTCGGGGAAGCCGGGGAGGCGGCGAGCTCGAGGGCGGCGTCGGCGGCGAGGCGCTCGCGCGTCTCCGCCGCCGACGCACGCGCGAAGGTCCGGCTCCGCGGCACCTTCGGCCCCTCCTCGAGCTCGGGGTGGACCCGGGCGGGGCGGCGAGGAAGACCAGCCGCTGGGCCGGGGGCGGCGGCGTCGGGGCGCGGCGGGGCGGCGGGGCGGCGGGCGAGGAGGGCGCCGTAGTAGAGGAGGGCCTCCCGGCGGCGCAGGTACCCCGTCAGCGCCGACATCGCGCCCGACGTCGCCAGGATCGCCGCGGACTGGGCGCCCGGTCACGAAGGGAAGGGGGCACAGGACGGGGGCGGGGGGCGGGTACGCGCGCCTGGAGGAGGAGCTCGGTGCGGAAGGACGTGTGGGCCCACTTGAGGGCGATGTACCCGCCCGCCATGGCGGCGAGGGCGGCGGACTGGAGGGGCCAGGGGCTGGAGGGGGCGACGCCGAGGACCCAGAAGCACAGAGTGCCGGCGTAGGGCGGGCCGCTGAGCCCGAGGTTCTTCGCCTCCTCGAGGCGTGCCCCGGGGAGGTAGTAGGCGCAGAAAAAGGCGCAGACGGCGGCGAGGAACCAGTGGCGGGGCGGCGGGCGGCCCGGGCCCCGGACCCGGGGCAGGAAGGAGAGGGCGAGGAAGGCGAGCTGGGAGGCGCAGCAGAGGGCGCCCCGCACGAGGTTGTAGGAGGAGGCCCCGTCCAGGTACTCCGTCACCGCCATCAGCACGGGCACTAGCGCCGCTACCGCGCGCATCGCGAAGCGATCGGGGCGTGAGCGGGCTGGCGCTCTGATTTGAATTCGAGTTTGAAATTGAGTGTGGGCGGGCACCGACGGCGATGATGCGGCGCTGGAGGGAGAGGCGCCGGCGCGCGACGAACTCCTCCGGGTCATCCGGCAGCGCCTCCGCTTCGGATTCGCTCGGGGCGCCCTGACCGCCGCCCGCCGCTTCCGCGGGGGCCGCCCGCGGCGCGAGGCGCTCGCAATGGTCCCCGTCCGACCGCGGCTGCGGATGCAGCTCGGCTGCCCGCAGCGGCGGCGTCGGCGGCAGCGCGAGGCCTAGGCTCTCAGCTGCAGCTGCAGGAACAGCCTCCGCATGCGCCGCGCTCTGAGCCTGCTGCTGCTTTGACGCTGCCGTAGTCGCTGGCTCACTCGCGCTGTGGATTGGAGTATCGACCGACTGAACGGCATGTTTTGAATCTTCATGGCTTGCAGCGGCGCATGCGGGTTCAACGCGACCTGCCTCTAGATCTGTGCACGTGTACATGTCTCTCGTTTGCATATATATGCATCTAGCCATACGAGACGGCACCCCGGCTGTCGCTCAGCGGATAACGTCCGCGGCTGCCCACAACGCGCGCCAGGTTTGCTGATCCTGAAGCTCGAAGGTCTAGGCCGGGAGCCTGGCCATGGGCCGGCCCGGCCGGGCCGGACACGGAGGTTTCTACGGATGACGTCGTATGCGCGCAAGGCGTAGACGAAGATTTGTGCGAGCCAGAAGTGCCAAAATTAGCCGAGTCGCCAGTTTCGCGGCCAAGCGGGATCGAACCCGCGGCCCCGGGGGCCCTCACGTTAATTGCGTAAATTGCGCAATCTCACGACAACAATCGTCATGGGGCGCGTGCCGAATTATCCCCCGGCGGCCGGACAGGGTAGCCCCCCGGCTTCGCCGGGAATATTAGGCCGGCCCCCGCCAGTTAGAGCCAGTTGCTTGCGCGACCGCACGGACGCGACCGCGCCCGTGCGGCCGCACCTCTAAATAAATCGCGAGAATAGCCTCGCGCAGCAGCAGTAAGTAGCGTTGTATGCCCTCTGAGCAGCTCGCGGGCGTGCTTTCGACCGCCGAAGCGACCAAAATGCAGCTCAGCCTGCACAACGCCGAACCTCGCGAGTTTCTAACTCGCTACCTCCGTCGCGCCGGTCCTGCCGCGGGAGGCCTTCAGCTCAACTCCATCTCGGCGCCCGGCGATGAGTTGCACGCGGACCAACTCGTCCTCCCAGGTCAGTGGTGCCCCTCGGGGCGCGCGCAGTGTAGGTGGCCCGCAGGTTCTCTGCAATCACGGCATCACACTTCGCGGCCACGCCTGGGCAAGGACGAGCGAGACCGCCGATCTCGTCGTCGCGCGCACCGAGATCGGGATCGCGATCGCGATCGCGACACACACCTGCGCGCACCGCCAGGCCCCACGTCACGGTCGTGCCCCCCTCTCGATAAGACGCCTTCCCATGGCAACAGCGGCCCGCGCAAGTCTCTTTTTGCGCGATGGTCACCGGTTTCGCGCAGATTTCGAGTCTCCGCAAAAAGTGCGCGCACTTCACGATGGCCTGCTTCCGGCCAAGCCAGGGAGCACGCCCTCGCCCTGCGCGCACGCTGCCGCACTAACCGGGTTCGAGGCGGGCGGCCTCGCCTCCGAGTCGAGCCTGATCGTCGAAGTCCCGGCCGCGCGACGGCGCAGGGGCGCGGATCAGGATCCTCGTCCCCCTGGGCGCACGACGGGCGCGGCGTGGGTGAGGCTAAGTCCCACCGCACGCCAGCTGTCCGCGTCGCCTCGAGTTCTCACACTCGCCTGCCGCGCGCAGATCGCGCCGACACCTCGCGTCAATCAGCGCTGAGGAGCGCGATCGCGAGCCTCCGGCTCGGACACCCCGCTAACCTTGCGGGAGGGGCTAGAGCGCTCACTACGCGACCGCTCGCCTCGCTCACGCCTTCGCGCGCAGCGGAGGCTCGCAAGCTGCTGTCCTCGCGCGCCGACCTCGAGGGCTTCTTCGAGAAGTACTTCCTCAAGTTTGGCATCCTGTTCACGGCCGCTCGGCTGTTGCCGGACAAGCAGCTGTGCCTCACGGCGTTCGGCCCGGCCGATATGTACGTGACTGAGCACGACACGGTCTCCTTCGTGCGCCTGACCTGCAAGGCTGCAAACATCGCGCCCACGGCGTCTCTGACCCAATCTGCAGGGCACGGTGTCGCAGGCCCAGCCGGCCGACGACCACCAGCGCGGCTACTTCGGCGTCCCTCTGGGGCTCCCGCTCCACTACATTCCGGAGGGCGGCGAGTCAGAGGAGGACCGCGTCGCCCGCCGGTCCTGGCCCCTACCGGTACGCCCCATGATCACTTCCTCTCTTTCCCGCCCGCGGACGGCGCTGATCATGTCGGCGGTGCTCGCAGCGGCCTCGAGGGCCCTTGGGCAACATGCCGGAGCAGGCGGTGGCCTTCCCGCCGCCCTGCAGGAGTACAAGCTCCACGTCGGCGAGGTCGCTGGCCTGTACGCGGCGCTCCTGGCGCTCCTGGCGAACGGAATCCCCGGCGAGGCCAAGCGCCCTACCATCCCGACGATCATCAAGCGGATCTGCGACGAGCAGCGCCCGCTCGTCGTCACCGCCCTGCCCTTCGTCGCCGAAACGGTGTGCACCTGCCGGCCGCGCAGCCCGGGCCCGCCCTCCTCCTCGCTCAGCCTCGACCAGGTCGAGGCGATTTTCGCGGGAGGATCAGGGGCGGCTTTCAAGACCCTCAGCCGCTGCCCGGAGGCCGCTTGGGGCGCCGTTTTCGCGCCAACTGCCCTCAAGCAGTTCAAGCTTCGCACCCTCCCCAACCTCGCGGTACGCTCGCAGCCCCTCTCCCCTGGCAGCGGCGCCAGTTGCGTTCGTGGCCTCACGACGCCCGCGATCGCAGACGCTCGACGACGTCCTCGCCGCTCTCTCCCCGAAGGTCTTCTCTCAGCGGCAGCTGATCGAAGTGGGCGAATACCTCCGCCCGCGCCTCGCTGGCACGCTGGAGGAGGCGCCACGCACCTCGGCGACCCGCGAAAGCGATCGCGAGCCGGCGACCTCGAGCGCCGCGGCCGAGCGCGACCCCCGGCCGGCCCAGGGCGCCAAGAAGCCTGTGTCGACCCCGGCCGGGGCGACGTCGAAGCCCGCAGCTCCCCCCTCGAAGGCCTCCAAGGCGCCCAAGAAGACCGGCGCCGCGAAGGCGCCGGCGGCTCCAGCGGTCCCCAAGAAGCGGCCGCCCCCGCCGCCGCCCACTGACTCGGACGACGAGGAGGAGGACGTGGAGGTCGCCCCCAAGCGCCCCCGGCCGGCGCCAACCCCCTTCTCTGCGTTCGACAAGGGGTACGCCGGCTGGGCCCCCAATGGCAAGCGCCCCATCGCACCGGTACGCCAGCGTTCTGGGAATCCGAACGCCACTTCCTCACGCCCGCGAGAGCAGAACGCGGCGGCGCCGGCCCAGGCACCGGCAGCCTCGCGGCCCGGCAGCTTCTTCGCGGCGCCGGGCGGGGCGCGCAACGGGAACGCTGGCAGCGGTGCGCCTCCCCCGCCCGGGCGCCCGCCCCGCCTTCCCCGCGGCCACGAAATTGATGCACCGCCAGTTCCGTCGGGCGAGACCTGGAATGCGGCGCCCTGGAGCGCGATGGGCCATGCCGGCGACCTTGAGCTCGAGGACGCCGACGACTTCCTGGAGGAGGTCGACCCCCACGCGCCCCTCTACTACTCGAACCCGCCCAACGGCCAGCCGCCCTACCCGGCGACTTTCGCGGCGGCGCCCCAGCCGCCCTTCTCCTCCTCGGCTCCGGCAGCGAGCCGTGCACCGCTGCCCCCGGCGGCAGCCAAGGCCGCGATCATCCTCCCGCCCGTGGAGGAGACAGTCCGCTCGCAGCATGGGCTGCCAATCAACGACGTCAACAGCGCGCAGATGCGCGAGGCGGTCGTCTGGCTGGCCAAGCGCATCCAGAAGGCAGCTCAGACGCTGTCGGACGGCCGCGTCGGCGAGGAGCTCGCCCCGAACGCCGTGGCTGCAGCCGCTGCGAAGGGCGGCGCGGCGGTCGGCGCCGAGCTCGCTGACTCGGCCCTCCGCGCCGTCCTGCTCCACCTCGAGCAGGCCTTCGCGAGCCGCGATTTCGCGGGCCTGCTCGCCGCCGTCCAGGTCCAGAGCGCCGTCCTCGACCACGCACGCGCCGCAGGCGACCCGGAACTGGTGGCCTTCCTCGCCCAGCACTTCGTGAAGCTGGAGCGCGCCTGCGCCAGCCTCGAGAAGGCCACCCGCAGCGCCGTCGCCATCCACGCCCTCTGCGCTCCCTCCTCCGCCGGCGGCTTCGACCCTGTGCGCCTCGCGGCCAGCGGCGAGCTGCTCCTTGGCAAGGGCACGGTGCCCACCCCTCCCGCCCCGCCCCGCAAAAACGGTCCCGACCTCGAACTTACGGACTGCCCGGTTGCAGGCGACGAACCTCCTGAAGGAGGAGGAGGGCTTCGGGCTCGCCGGCCAGCCGACCTGGCAACAGCTCGAGGGCGCGGAGGCAGCTCTCAAGTTCGCCGCAAGAACCTCTCGACGGCGACGGCCTCCTCTCCGGCGGACCTGGTCCGCTCGACCTTTGCTGGTCCGTGCCCTCAGCCCCAGCCCCGCCGACAGTGCGCGCGCTGGTGCCGGCTAGCGCTGATAGCGCCAGCGCGCAGAGGCCAAGTCCGGCGGGCCCATGGCCACCCTCACCCCGCAGGGACCGGCTTCATGCCCATGTTCCCGTTCCCCCCGCGCCTCCCGGCTACTACTACGATCCCGCCCAGCACCGCTCGGGTGGCGGTGGCGGCGGTGGCGGCCGGCTGCGCAAGGCGCGGGGCGGCGGTGGCGGTGGCGGGGCGGCGGCGGCGGCGGCAGCCGCAACGGCGGCGGAGGCGGAGGCCACGCCCAGCACGGCAGCGGAGGCGGCGGCCACGGCGGCGCAGGCGGCGCCGCCGGCAGCGCCGCCGGTCAGCCGGCCCGCAGCGGTTAGCGGCTCGAGCGCAGCTGTACGACAGGCCCGCAAACGCGCGGCCGAGGCCCCGCCCCCCAGATCTAGACCTGGCGCCCCCAGGCGTAATTTTGCAGTCGTCGGTAGCTCGCAGTCAGAGGCAGACAGCCCGGCAGCTAGCCCTGATTTTGATCAGGAGGCAGGATGGGACCTCAATAAATCAATGATTTGGTCTCCCCTCCCGGCCGATGCACTGCCCCGGGCCCCTTTGACACCTCCCTCTCACAACGAGTTTGCACTGCTCCGAGAGCTAGTCCGCAAGCACGGTGACCCCGGCCCGTACAACTTCGCCAGCCACGAGGCAGGCTTCCGTGCGGGCCAGCTCGCAAAGTTTGCACCTGCATGGCGGGCCCTCTTCCGCGCCGCAAACACGGAGCTGCCCTCCTGGGTTGGCCTAGTGATTCGAGAAGGCCTGCGCCTTCCTCTGCAAAAAGCGCCCGGACAGCCGGTCCCCTCACTTAAGGACCTTCCAGCGACAGCCGCCGAGCAGCCGCGCCCCTCATGCTTCAAGACGCCTGAGCACACGACCTTCGTCGACCGCGAGGTTGCCGTGATGCTGAGCCTCGGCGTGGCAAGGCTGGCGACGGCCGAGGACGTGCTCCTCACTCGCCATGTCTGCGCGCTCCATGTCGTAGACAAGAGCGGCCCTGATAAATTCCGCTTGTGCCTAGACGCGACGCCTGTAAATGATTTTATTCAGTGCAAATCATTTCAGTATCAGTCGCTCGACCACGTGGCACCTCTGCTCACGCCGGGCTGTTGGATGGTCAAATACGACCTGCGAAAAGGCTACTATCACATTGCCTTGCACCCGGCTACTCAGCGGCTGCTGACTTTTCGCTGGCGGGGCCGCCTGTACGTCTATCAAGCCCTCTGCTTTGGCGTGAACGTCGCTTGTCGCGTCTTCACCAAGCTGATGCGAGCCTTTGCGAAATACTGGGCAGCCCTCGGGGTTCGCCTCTGCACCTACATTGATGACGGGCTCTTCATCTGCCCTCACGCGAGATTGCCGAGCTGGTCTCCCAGCACCTTCGCTGGCTGGCCCCGCAGCTCGGCCTAGTGTTTTCGTCGAAGTCGGACTTCACTCCGACCCAGGTCACTGAATACCTGGGACTCGAGATCGACACCCGCCCTGGGCGCGGCGTCTTCACCGTAACGCCGAAAAAAGTGGCAAAAATCACGGCTCTCCTAGACGAGGCGCTGGCGTCCCCGACGGCCTCTGTCCGAGCCCTGCAGCGGCTTGCGGGAAAATTGATTGCGCTCCGCATGGCCTTCCCGGCCGCCCGCCTCATGACCCGCCCCATTTTTGCGGCGCTGGCGGCGGCTGAGCGTACAGGACGGAACCCGTTCGACCCGTTGGCAGTTCAGATCGACGGAGCGGTCGCGGACGCGCTAAACTGGATGCGGCGTGTGCTCCCAACACGCCCCCACCACCCGATTTGGGAGCCCCTCCGTTTCTTTCGGCTGTTCACCGACGCCTCCGGCTACGGTTTCGCCGCCTTCTTAGACTGTGGCGAAGGGGCCACCCCCCTTGACGAACGGCAGGGAGATGCGTGGTCCACCTGGGGCACGTTTCCCCCAGAGCTCCGTGCCGGCGCGCAGCCCCCCGTCTCGAGCAACGAGCGTGAACTCCGAGCAGTGCTCGCAGCGGCGCGCGACCTCTTCCCCCTGCTCCCGTTCGGCGCAAAAGTCTTCCTGCGCTCCGACAACTCGACTACGGTCGCCGCAGTCGGCAAGGGCAGCGCCTCCCCCCGCCTGTTTGACCTGTGCGTCGAGCTCTGGCGACGCTGCGCAGAGCTCGGCATTATTCTTTGCGCACGCCACATTCCCGGCGTACGCAACCGCTGGGCTGACACGGCCTCGCGTTCCCTGCGCCCGCAGCTCCACCGAGGACTGCTCGCTGCGGCGCACGCGGCTCTCGGCGCGGGCTGGCCCCATGAGCACGTCGCAGACGACTCCGACGTCTGGCTGGCGGCGGCGCGGCCCCAGCGCCCCGCAATTCTCACAGCCGACTCGCGGCTCCGAGCTCGCCTTCTGGCGAGCCTCCGCGACCACCCGCCCGCCTGTCCCGTGGCCCTCCTACTACCATGGCAGCCGAGCACGACTTGGGCGATCGCGCTGTCCGACCTCTGGTTCCAGCCGAAAATCCTGAGCGTGAAACTGGGCTAGAGTCCGTAGCAGGCAGAGGGGTACGTGAACTAGGGCTAGTTCGCAACACCTGTCCTGGGTACGGCAGTCTGGCCTAGGGTACGCGAAGCAGGGGAGAGGCAGGACCAAGGCGCCGTATACATAGGGTAGGGTCGGGTGGGAGAGCTCGAGGCGCGACGGCGCACTCGGGGTACAACAACTGAAGAGGGGCGGGCAGTCGTGCCTCGGGTACAGCTGCTCTACGTCTACTCGCGGGTTGACCTAAGTAAACTACTTTACTATCAATCAACCCTAGCGAGTTTACTCTTAGCAATAGAGGGGTACACTCCCCGCAGTGCTGTGAGCTCTGCGTCGCTAGCATGGTCATATGCTAATCTAGTATATGCATACACAACTCGAAATGGGTGCCAAGAAGGGGACTGCCTCGGGCCTGTGAAAATCCTGAGCGTGAAACTGGGCTAGAGTCCGTAGCAGGCAGAGGGGTACGTGAACTAGGGCTAGTTCGCAACACCTGTCCTGGGTACGGCAGTCTGGCCTAGGGTACGCGAAGCAGGGAGAGGCAGGACCAAGGCGCCGAGGCGGGCGGCGGCTGCGAAGTGGGCGCCGCGCGCTGGCACCCATGGAGAGAGGTGTGTGATGAATGAAGGTCAGCTGGAGGGCACTGCGGCTGGGGGCGCGTGGCTGCTGGCGAGGAGGAGGCCCCGCTGGCGGCGGACGAGCTCGGGGCGCGCACGGATGTACAGCTGGAAAGCGTCGGACCGCCAGCGGCCGAGGAGCTGGATAGCGTAGTCAGGGAGGCCGGCCTCGAACGCCGCGGTGGCGGCGCCGATGCGGAAGCTGTGCGGCAGCAGGGGGTCGGCTGCGTAGCCGAGGGCGTGGAGCCAGTTGCGGAGGGCGGCATGCAGCTCCGAACGGGTCAGCGGCTGGCCGGTGGCGGCATGTGCGAAGATGTAGGCGTCAGGGCGGGCGGGGCCCGTCCAGGAGAGGGCGAGGGCCTCGAGGGCGCAGTGAGCGCACTCCAGGCCGCCGACATGGGGAATGTCGACGTCACAGCCCTGGCCTCGCTGATCGGTCTTCGACTTCTTCAGGCGGAGGCGGGCGAAGCTCTCGCCCTCGTCCGTGAAGAAGCGGAGGTCGCGGCGCTGGAAGAGCCGGGCCGGGTCGGGCACAGGGAGGCGGACAGCACAGACCTCGCTGCAGCGGAAGAAGCCGAAGAAGGCGGTGGAAAAGGCGGCCCAGAGGAGCCGCGTCTCAGGTGACGGTTGGGGCGGGCTCCGCCCCCCGGCCCACCAATGAACTCCTGCCTAAGTCTCAGACCGCTGCACTTACCAGCGGTCGCTGTACCCCACCTCTCCCAAGAGGCCCGCTCGGCACCCTCGAGGTGCCGGGCTCGGGGTACAGCAATTCTAGACTCGCAGTAGCTCGCTAGAAAAAACGCACACGATGTGGACCCCTGGGGAAGCATCAGCCAGTATCCTCGGCTAGAGAGCGCAAGGAAACCGTGACCACACGGGGATTGCCTCTCCGGTTCGCGCCGCGAACCGTGCTCCCCTCTTCACGATCAGCTCGAGATAGCTAGATGCTCGAGTTGAAGTGAATCAATATATTACATACTCTGGGCGCTCGGCGGAGAAAAAAGCACGAGAGGCCCCGCATAAAACGTCGTATGCGCGCAAGGCGTAGACGAAGATTTGTGCGAGCCAGAAGTGCCAAAATTAGCCGAGTCGCCAGTTTCGCGGCCAAGCGGGATCGAACCCGCGGCCCCGGGGGCCCTCACGTTAATTGCGTAAATTGCGCAATCTCACGACAACAATCGTCATGGGGCGCGTGCCGAATTATCCCCCGGCGGCCGGACAGGGTAGCCCCCCGGCTTCGCCGGGAATATTAGGCCGGCCCCCGCCAGTTAGAGCCAGTTGCTTGCGCGACCGCACGGACGCGACCGCGCCCGTGCGGCCGCACCTCTAAATAAATCGCGAGAATAGCCTCGCGACCCACCCTCCCGCACCTCTCCGACCTCAGGACCTGGGCGAAGGCCTGGCTCGGAGCCGAATTAAATTGCGGTGACCCGAATTCGAATTCGAATTTCGGATTTCTGAGTTCGGCCGAAGAAACTTTAACCGCGGTTTTCAAAAAATCGGCCTGTCAAAAACAAGCCAACTTCGGTATATCGAATCCGAAGGCTGGAAGGGAATTCCTGGCAAGAGCTGAGCTGTACGCCAAGTTCCAGTTCTTGGCTACGGCTCAGCAACTTGGGCATGGTTTGGGCCCGGCGGGCTCCGCCCCCCGGCCCACCAATGAACTCCTGCCTAAGTCTCAGACCGCTGCACTTACCAGCGGTCGCTGTACCCCACCTCTCCCAAGAGGCCCGCTCGGCACCCTCGAGGTGCCGGGCTCGGGGTACAGCAATTCTAGACTCGCAGTAGCTCGCTAGAAAAAACGCACACGATGTGGACCCCTGGGGAAGCATCAGCCAGTATCCTCGGCTAGAGAGCGCAAGGAAACCGTGACCACACGGGGATTGCCTCTCCGGTTCGCGCCGCGAACCGTGCTCCCCTCTTCACGATCAGCTCGAGATAGCTAGATGCTCGAGTTGAAGTGAATCAATATATTACATACTCTGGGCGCTCGGCGGAGAAAAAAGCACGAGAGGCCCCGCATAAACTACTGTAACTTCCCGGGCCTGCCGCTCAGCGGATGAGCTCAAGCCGCACAAAGCGAGCGCTGCTCTCCATTTGAGCGCTCGCCCCAGGCCTGCATGCGCAGCTCGCGCGCCTCCGAGTTCAAGGCTTGCGGTCGATGATGATGGGGCAGGCCCAGGCAGCACGAGATGCGCGCTGAGCTGAGCAGCTGAGTTGCAGCTGAACGGCTGCAGCCGACGGAGGCAGCTCAGAAAGAAAGCGCCGAGGGGGGAGGAAGTGCTGCGGGGATACAGGTGTTCAGAGTGAGCACCGGCGGGAACTGATGAGCGCACCGCGGCCGCACCCCAGCGCACCGTCGAGCGAAGACGCAGAGCTCGCGGAGTCGGAGCGCGCTCGAGCGCCGCCGATCGAGCAGCTGCCCGACGCGGTACTTTCGCAGGTCCTCGAGCGCGTGGGCCTGCATGGCGCGGCCCTCGCGCGCGCCGTCTGCCGCCGCTGGCGCGACGCGGCCGAGGCGGTTTCCTGGGCCCGCCTGGAGGTCGACGTGCGGAGCGGGAGCGCCGAGCACGCCGACGTGCTCGCGCTGCTGCTCGTCGGGGCGCCGGCTCCAGCGTGCGGTGGCGCGCCGAGCTTGCGGCGATGGATCCGCGTCGCCCCCGGCGCGTCGCTGCGCCTGCGCGTGGCCGCCGTGTCGACGTGCGGGCTCCACGCGGCGACGCTGTGGAGCTCCGGCGTGGCGCTCCTTGCGGCCTGCGCCGCGGCGGCGAGCGGGGGCGGCCTCGGGGAGGTGGAGGTCGAGTTCCGGCGGCGCGCCAGCCCGCGGGCCTGCCTCGCAGACCTCCTCGCCGCCCTCGCTCCCCTCGGCGCCGTCGGCCCCGACGGGGCGGGGCGCGGGGCGCTGCGCCGGCTCGCGCTGCGGAGCGAGGGCCTCCGGAAGGACTTCGGGTATGACGCCTTCCCGCCCGCCCCGGAGCTCGAGCGGCTCCTGCGGCCCCTCGCCGCTCTCGAGCGCCTCGTCCTCCCCGTCTGCTCTGCCGCCGACCGCCCCGCCGCCGCCGCCCTCGCCCGCTCCCTCCCGCGCCTCAGGGAGGCGCGCCCTTCTCGCCCTATGCCGCCTCCACTCTGAGCGCCCCCCCCCCCCCTCCCTTCCCCCCCCCCCCAGCTGGAGGTGAACCTGGAGGGGTACGGGGCGGCGGGGGGCCTGGCGGCGCTGCCATCGCTGGAGTGCCTCGCGGTGGAGGACGGCGCCACGGGCGCCCTGCGCGACCCGCCGGACGCGGTACCCCTCCTCGAGGGCCTCGCCGCCGGCCCCGCCGCCCTCTCCCTCAAAGAGTGCGCGCACCCGCCCCGCCCCCTCGCCGGCGCCGCCCGGTACCCCCCCAACGAGCCACCCCGCAGGCTGCGCGTCCCGGCTCTGCTCTCCCGCGCCGCCCTGCGCGCCCTCCCGCGCCTCGCCGCCCTCGAGCGCCTCCGCGGGCCCTTCTCCGTCCGTACCCCCCCCGCCCCCCCCCCCCCCTTCACCCCGCCCCCAGGTCTGCGCGGACGTGGGCGGGGACGACCTGGCGGGGCTGGGCTCCCTCCCCGCCCTCCGCAGCCTGGGGCTCCTGCGCCTCTGCCCCGCGGGGCCCGAGGCGGCCGCCCAGCAGCTCGCCGGCCTCGCGGCCGCCCTCGCGCGCTCCGCAGCGCTGACCGACCTCGACCTGCGGATCGGTCCGCGCCCCCTGCCCCGGCCCGCCCCCGCCCCGCCCGCTCCTCTCAGCCCGCGGCAGGCCCGCCGCCGCCGGCGGCGGCGCTCGAGGAGCTCGCGGCGCTGGCCGGCGCGGCCCGCGGGCGCCTCTCGCTGGAGATGGAGGTCGACCTCGCGCCAGGCCGTCCCGCAGAGGTCGCCGCCGCGCTGGCCGCCGCGCCGCCGCGCCGCCTCGCCCTCGCGGTCGCCGTCGGTGCGGAGGCGCTGCGCGGCGGCTGGCTCGACGGCCTCGCCGCCTTCTCCGCCTGCTCCGCCGGCGACATCGAGGTCCGCCCCGCGCACTGCGCCCGGCTCGTGCCCTGCCTCTGGTCTCGCGGCCCCCCCGCTCAGCGACCTGTGCGCAGGTGCGCCTGCGGCTCGGCGTCCCCCTGAGGCGGCGGGGAGGGGGCGCTGGAGGCCCTCGCCCAGTCGCCGGTCCGCCACCCTCGCCCCGCCCCGCGCCGCCTCCGGCCGTCCCGACGCGCCCCGGCCCGCCGGCAGGCGATGCTGTGCGGGGCGGCGGCGCGGGCGCTCCCCGCGGCGCGCTTCCTCTTCGCCGACGCGTGGCAGGCGGGGCGGCCCCCGGCGCAGTCCCTGACCAGATAGCTCCCGGAGTCCCACGTGCACTTGCAATTGGGCGCGCAGCCCACGCAGCCTGGCAGCAGTATACGTAGCTCAATTGCAAGCTTACAATTCGAACCATGCCAGGGGATGTGTATTCGAAATCAGTGCGAGATCACTTCCACCGCCTTCTGACCGCCACTCTCGCCCTTCTGGTTGGCCGCCACCTCGATCGTGTGGGGCTTCGCGGTCGACGTCGGGATTGCGGCGCCGTCCGCGAGGGCCGGTGCGACCGCCGCTCTGGCCCCCGCGCGCTTCTTCTTGTAGACGCAATACGCGGCGATTCCGCCCGCAATCAGGAGCACCCCGCCGCCTCTGCATCTCGGTCAACATGCTAGCCGCTGCAAAATTAAAGAGGCCGGACTTGCCCGCCGGCCGCGATGGCGACGATGGCCGTCGTGCTCATGACCGTTGAGCTCCCGCAGCTGGACCCGCTAACGGTGACTTTTGTGAAGTACCCCGATGCTCCTTTTCTGCAGCCTGCCACGGCTTTGAGCACTGTGGTCCTGTTGGTGCAATCGCACGCGTTGTCGGTAAAGAGTTCAAGCAGAAGGGGTTGGCGATTCGATTCTGCGCATTCGCAATAGGGCATGAATCGCCAAGACGGTTGATTTCGATCAATGTGATTTACCGCAGGTGATAATGCCAGAGCCCTCAGTGACCAGGGAATTGGAATTTGACGACGTCATGCACTGAGCATGCACGTCAAACATCAATCGATCGCGATACATATATATATACGTGAAATATTGCAATTGTATGGTACCTTTTCCGTTTGAAATTGGACAGTGGACGTTGACGTAATTGCACCCCCGAGCAGGTTCGTGCAAGAGGAGTCGGTATATACGCCGGTGCTCTGTGATTTCATTCAAGTTATAGGCGACTTTCTGATTTATCTGTGTAGATCTCTGATTAACAAGATAGACCTGCGTACCACGAGGGCGATGGACTCCGAAGGTCCGTAGTTTCCGTACATCGATCGATAGCGATAACGATCGGTCACACAGATCGAGTCCGAGCTCGGCAATCCCGTCATCGGCGTTCCCGTCGACGGCGTTCCCGTCGACGGCGTTCCCGTCGCCGTCGACCCGGATCCGGAGCTCGACCCGGTGCTCGGGCCCGTGCTGGCGCTCGAGCCCGTCGAGGCCTCGTGCTCTTCAGCAGTCGTGCAGGACCTCTTCATGTACCCGGACACCTTGCTCGCGTAGTCGCACCCCGTCCAGGTGTCGCGAACGGCCCCCTTGCACGAGTCGTCGGAGTACCACACGATGCGGTACTTTCCTGGCGACCCCGGTCGGAGCGACCCAACCGAATTATTTACGTAGGGCTCGCGATTCCCACGTCGCAACCCACCGGCAACACAAGTAGAGATGCTGGAACCGTCGGTCACGATCGCGCCGGTGACTCCATTCGTGTTGTAAGCTGGCTGGCACTGTAGAAATTCGCGTAAATTCGTATACGTAAGTCATACATGAACTCAAATTATCATCATCGCAAACCTCGTTTGTTTTCGCCCAGCCCTCCGTCGGCGTGACTTGATCTTGGAGGCTCCCCCGCTCCGTCGTACAAAGGGAATCGCTGTATGGCCCTGTAGTCTGTGTTGTGCAAAAGGCCAGTAAGTCTCAGGGGTAATGATGCTGGTTTGAAATATAATTGAACCTTAAGCCAGACGTAGGCGGGCTCCCCGCGCGCGGCCGCTGTGCTCGCCGAGCCAGAGCCAGAGCCCGAGCCGGAGGAGGATTGCGGCGTCGACCAGGCGCCCGAGCTCGAGCTCGGGGCGGACGCCGATCCGACGCTGGCGCTCGAGCTCGAGCTCGGCTCGCAGGTAATCCTCCGGTAGCCCGAGGCCGCAGAGCCGGCACAGGCAGTGAGCGTTCCCGCAAAGCCTCCCGAGCACGTCTCGTCGCTGTACGTCGTCGCGAGGAAGGCCCCTGCGCATGCACTCGCGCATTTGATCATCGGATATTGATATCGGTCTCAGCGCAGCGCACTGCGGCAGCAGATGGCGCTTTCCGCATACTTTTTCATCCGAGGCTCGGAGCGCTAGCGCGACTCACCTCCGGAGCAGGAAATCCAGACGGAGCCTTGACTCACGAATCCCTTGGAGGTCGAGGAGGTCAAGCACTGCGCAGAACGATGTATCCAAGATCAGTTCTCGATCTGAATAATGTAAACTATTGCAGTTAAATTGATTATGATCCAACCTTGTTCGTCTGAAGTGAGGATCCGGTTTTGTTCCCCGGCTTTGCGATATTATTGGGACGTGTGCACTGTGGATCAGTGTACGGGCCAGAAGTCTGCGCTCCAACACATGACACGAACAGCTGTCGGTCAGCTGCAGGCTGACTCGGCGAACTTGCGAAATGAACGAAGCAAACTGGACTGAATTGAGATATTATTCCACCGATATCCCTCTTTTTCTAATATTAACGTATGGTATGTAAACTCATGTTTAGATGTCCACTTTAGAATTCGATGCTACATGTGCGCACAAAGATGTCCACGGTCTCCGACGGGCCCGAGGAAGAAGCCGCGAGGGTCGTGCAGCTGGACCCCATCGCGACGACGGGCCCGCACACTGACTTCATGTACCCGCCTGCCGTGCTCGAGTAGTCGCACGCCGTGATCGCATTTTCCTTGAGGGCTGCCCCCGAGCAAGTACTGCCGCTGTACCTGTCGATGCGGAAGGACCCTGCGCAGGCGGTCGGGGGATCATGAGCGGAATTTGAAGCTTCATGAATATTATAAAAAGCAGGCGCGCGATTGGTGCAGGAAATTGTTTTGTAATAAATGTGCCAAGGTACCGGTAGGCTATTGCTATAGCGAGATATCGATTGACATCATGTTTCTCGCAATTGATCATGAATGCATATGCTCACCCGCGGAGCAGGTCATGATGCCGGATTGGAAGCTAATGAAGCCCTGGGAGTTATCTGCAGTCAAGCACTGCGCATCTTCATTGTCAGCATAGCGACTGGAAATCTCGATTAAACTAAAGAATTCGGCCAATACGTCGACGTCAACTTTGATCGTTTAGCGTTGGCTCCTTAAGCTTGTTCGATATCATGATCAGTCGAGATAAATATATATGTACCTTGTTTGTGTCAATGCCCATGAATGATTGCACCCTGCAGTAGGACTTGGGGGTTGTGCATTTTGAATCTTGAAATGGTCCGGAATGCTGCGGATAATTATATTTAATACTTATCGGAGATTCGAGTTCGACGATCTAGATCAAAGAACTAGATCTAGATCTAGAGCACCAGGATGCTGACGGTCTCCGAACGGCGCGACACGCAGGTGCGCTTCAAGTAGCCCGCCTCGGTGGTTGAAAAGGCGCAGGTCTGGATCTTCCAAGTGACCGGGCCCGAACACTCCGTGCCGTCATAGCCGTCGCCGTACAAGGCGCCTGCGGGTGCCGTCCGGCTGATCGAAACTTGCGGAAGATAGCTGACGAACAGAATCTCAACACTTCTGCGTACCTGAGGCTGTGCATCCTAAGATCGCTGAGTCCTCTACAAGGAAAGTCGGAGCAGAGGTAGGGTTGAGACACTTGAGATATGCGCGAAAATACGCGTGGTTAATCAGGACGAAGTTACAAGGCTAGATCTGGTGGATCTCGATCTAGCTACAGATCCGCGGGGATATCGACTCGCACCCTGGCGGTTTGCAGCGCCGAAACGGTTCTGTTGGTGTATCCGGAGCCGCGGGTCGTGCAGGAGGAGTCCGTGAAAGGCCCCGAGACCTGCGAGACAGGCAGTGAGGGCAGCTGCAGCTACAGCTCGGCGACAGCGACTTATTAAAATATATAATGAGCTCAAGTCAATTGCAACGCTGGCTATTGACGTGTACGCTTGAGCTAGCGCTCGAGCTCTAGTATCGGTGATATAGTTCGAATTCATGATCACGGTCGCAATTATAATTTTATATATCAAAATATAGTATAAAATTAAATATATACGTATACGCACAAACACATCAACGATATCAGCGTTGCATTTACGCGTGCAGAAGATGCACACTGCGGGCACGCGCACATATACTTCAATATGCATATGCGCAGGCCATGCATAAGCCCTACGGCACGACCGCGCTCGCGGCTCACCGAACGCTGCAAACACGCAGACCATGAAGCTGCAGCTGTGCATGCGCATGCCGCTGCGGCGGCCACAGCGGCGCAGGTCCATCTTCGGAAGTTCTTCGACAGCGTCTGCCGCAGCATATGAGCAGGCCGCAGCTGCAGCCAGCGCTATACCCAGTCACAGTACTCTGCTGATCGCACCCTATAGCTAGGACGCTCGTCCGATCCAGATGCGATCCGTCTGACTCAGTAAGCTGCGAGAGTTCAGGGTCAGTTTTGTGCGCGCGGACATATATATGCGCTTGCGGGGCGATGCGCGGCTTTATGGATCCCCCAGCGGCCGGGACCCGCGGCCGGGCTGGGAGATGTGTGGAGATGTGTGGATCCCGGAGATATCGATGTGCGGATCCAGCCCGCGGCGGCGGCGGTATGCGTAGCGCGCGCGCGGCAACCGCGGCGCCGCGAGGGTAGAGCACCAACGTGCGTTAGCGCTACCGGTACCGGTACCACGCCGCACGCTGCACGCACGTGCGCTACAGACTATACAGTCTAGTTTGCAGCTACAGGCTGCACATGCGTACATACGTAGCTACAGCCTACCGGTTGTCTATAGCTAGTCCCCCGTCGACGTCCGCGGCGCGCGCGGCGGCGCCGCGGCGGCGGGCCCGGGGCCCGGGGGCCGGCCGGGCCCGGGCCCCGGGGCCGGCGCCGCCGCGCCGGCACAGACTGCCGCACTGCGGCACAGTGCGGCGGCAGTCACTGAGTACTAACTGAGTGGCACTGCGCAATGCGCACTGCGGCATGCCGCAGTGCGGCACTACTAGTACTAGTAGTCTACTACGTACTACTGGCACAGTGGCACGCCGGCGGCAGGTGATCATGATCGAATCAGCTCGATCGATCACGGAGTCCGACGTCGACGGTCCTGTGAGTCCTGACTCCTGACCGTCAGACTCCTGATTCAATTCAATTCATGAAATCGAAGCTTCCGGATCCCGGAGAGAGTCCGCGCGCCACGTGCACATGATCATATGCATGAACATGTAAACCTCGCGATCACGAAGCTTTAAAACGATTCGCGACCGCAATCAAATGTCACGTGGCTGCAAGCCCCCAACCCCCGCTGCGCTAGCCACTTCTGCAGCGCCGCTGCGGCCAGGCAGGCTGCGACTCAGCCTGCGAGAGGAGCGCCGCGGCGCTAGCGCTAGCTAGTATACGTATACCCCCGCGTCGCTGCGGCCAGCTGCAGGCAGCGCTAGCGGCTTGCCTCGCCGCTGGCGCCTTCACGTGCGGCGCGCGGCCACGCGGCGGCTTCGGCATAGCGCTCCTTAACTTGAGCTTGCGGCCAGCACCCGGTGACCGCGGCCGCCGGCCGGGATCCGGAGGTGACCTCCGGGAGCTCTAGGCTAGCTATAACCATGTACAGGTCGAGTTTCGAGTTCTGCTCTGCGCGATCGATATCGCTGATCATGACGTTCGAGCTCGAGGCCTAGGCTAGCGCTCCTCGCGATCGCGATCGCCGCCCTAGGCCTCTCGCCGGGCCTCGCGCCTCTAGGCCTGTTCAAGATCTAGAGCCTAGCCCCTATAGCTAGGCCTGGCCCTATATATAACTAGCTATAGGCTTGGCCATGGCCTGCCGGGCGGCCCCGGCCGCCGCCCTCTCAGCCCGCGGCCCGCGCGCGGCAGGCTCGCCGCTGCCGCCGGCGGCGCTCGCGGCGCTCGCGGCGCCGGCCGGCGCGGCCCGCGGGCGCCTCTCGCTCGGGATGGAGGTCGACCTCGCGCCAGGCCGCCCCGGCCCGCGGAGGCCGCCGCGGCGCTGGCCGCCGCCCTGGCCCGTCGACGTCCCGCCGCCTCGTCCTCGCGGTCGCCGTCGGCGAGCCTCGGAGGAGGCGCTGCGCGGCGGCTGGCTCGAGGGCCTCGCCGCATTCGCCGCATTCGTCTCATGATCAGCCTGGCAGCAGTTTAAACTTACATGTACAAATATCCGCCCCCCGCCACCCCTCTCAACGCCCCGCCGCCCTAGTGCCCCGCCGCTCTCTCGCGCTCTTCCTCCTTCGCCCCCCAGCGCCCGCCGCCCCCCAGCGCCCTCCCCCGTCACCCCTATCAGCGCCCCGCGGCCCCAGTGCCCCGCCGCTCTCTCGTGCCCTTCCCCCGTCGCGCCCCAGTGCTCCTCCACCCTTTCGCGCCCCGCCCTCACCCCCAGCGCCCCGCCCCCGCCGCCCCCCAGCGCCCCGCCCCCGCCGCCCTCCAGCGCCCTGCCCCGACCCCCAGCGCCCCGCTCCGCTCCCGGCCCATCACCCTCCCTGCCCGCCCCGCCTCCGCTCGCCCCCCAGCTCCCCGATTCCAGCGCTTCACCCCCGCGCGCCACCCTCCAGCGCTCCGTGTACCCCACTCCCTGCCCTTCTCCCCCTCCCTACGCCTCGCCCCCCTCCGACTTCCAGCACCCCGTGCGCCTCGCCTCCCCCCTCCCCCCCTTCTCCACAGGGCCAAGGACACCAACGCATCAGGCCCTCCTAAAGCTGCAGATCGATAGCTCACAGCTAGGCTAGGATAGCAGGACGCCTTCCCTCTATGCCGCAGAGCCTCAGAGCTAGCCTAGGTACCGGTGCCCCCCCATGTCGATGAAAACGACGGGGCGGCGGTTGTTGTCTTCAACAATGCATGAATGTCTTCCTAACTGAGGTGTTGTTGTCTTCAATACGAACATTGCCCGGTTGGGCTTTTGCAAAAAAAGGTTTATAGTGCATTAATAGTGCCACGGTGGCCATATGCATGGGTTGGTTAACGTTCGGTTCGAATTCAAGTAAATATACGATTAAATAAATGGTTGCTGCGCGGCACAGCCGTCCGGCCGTTTCTCTGCCCTTCCTGACTCTATAGCTAGATCTACAACGTCTCTTCATTAATATTTGCAACGTCTAGACCTGCTGCGCATGCGCCCCACGCCTTCCTCGTTAAACTCCCCCCCTCCCCCCGACCCCCGAATTCGGCTGCGTCCCGCCTCTTCGAATGCCGGAACCCCCCAGGCCCTGGGCTTAATTATAAGCTTTTAGCGCCAAGAACCCGTGCGACATCGACATCTTGTTGATATTTTATAACCGAACGACATTAAATTCAGTCCTAGGACTATATGGTTTACATTGATGTCCTGCTAGCTGTAGGTTTCGAGAGCTCCTAGTTCTGCACTACAACATATTGAACTGCATTTCGCTAATTATAAGCTAAGCCTTCGATTGAAATTGTGCGATCATACTCTCACGATCACGATATATTTTCGGTAGGGGCGAAGCCTGCAGAAGAACTCGAGATATTTGATATGTGCAGGGGCATTGCGCCAAACAACGGAGCAGGAAAATAATTGCGCCTACAGTAGAATTTTGAAGGGACATCGATTTCGACATCTCAGTATCTTGCAATTGATGCCCACGATCAGTCCTTTTTCAAGCTGCTTGTCTATTCATGATCATGATCAGTCCAAGGTCGATGGTTCTTGGTCATTGGGCAGAAGCCCAGAGATTGAATATCGTGGAGGATTGACGTCGCCGTCGCGCGTATCGACCACAGAGAGATGGATGGGCCCATCCTCCGGATGCCCGAGCAGGTCGTGTCCCCGCCCGTGCACGTGCCGGGCATGGAGACTTGAGACGCGGCGGAGTCGGACCGGGGGCGCCGGCGCTGCGTCTAGGCTCTCCCGAGCGACCGGTACAGCCACGGGCCCCGGTCGGACGATCTCGATCGAGGTCCTAAGCTTGGTCCGAGTGCCCTGCCCCTGCCGTGTGCGAATTCCAGTCAGCTGGAGGGTTCACATACTCCTGCAGCTGTGGCTGCTGCATATGTAAAATTTGTGAAGGACTCGGTGACCTGCTTCGTGTTCGAATTCTGCTGCCGCATCATCTGCACTGCGGACGGTCCGCATTGAGGCACGCCAAGCACGCGCCGTTTCGCATACTGCGCGGAATAGTTCCCGTTAAGGCTACAACTTTATTTACGATTGAGAATGCTGAATCGACCGCGCGGGGCGGGCGGCCGGCCGGACCTTGTAGACCTCACTGAAACACAGCAGAATAATGAGCGAACAAGCGACGACGCCCCACTCCCACGAGAGTGGCGCGTGGCCAAATGCCTGCCAGGAATTCCGAAAGTTCGAAGCGGTTCAATTCAGGTTAATACTAAATTAAACGTTTGATATATCGATGCGCTGCAGAAATCGAAGTTTAAGGGGAAATCGATGCTGACCGTGTCGTTCAAAACGGGTATGTAGAGGGTAGCGAAAGTAATGGGAATGGGTATCGCAGCCGCAATGAAAAGAGCTCTTCGAGCACAGTATATATATAGATAGGAGTTAGCAAGCGAGGTCAGCGATTGCGACGTTGTGGCGAGGAGCGGGATGAGCGCACTTCGCGGTGCGCCAGTTTTGCTGGAAGAGTGAGAGGCGCGGGTGCCGCACGCAGAAGGCGACCCCTCTGCGCGATCGCGAGCGCGCGCCCAGCCGGGCGCAATGTCGGCTTAGAAGAGACCACAGAAAGTTAAAGCAAAGCAACAGCGCACAGCAGCATGGCCACGAGACTGGCGAAGGCGCAACCTCGAGCCTTGAAGGTGTTCTCGCACCCTGGGTGATCCTGGTACCGATCGCTGATCACGGTACCGGTTGCGCGAGGCGCGGTCGCCTCATGGTCAATCGTCGCTCCAGCTGAGGCGCGCTTAAGGTGCGCCGCACGCGATGCGCACCAGTAAATACCGAAGTCGCCGCCGTAATATCCGTAGATCACAACAATGAAATCTACCAGAGTGACCACTCCCATGACCTGTTTTTTTAAGCGATTCAGGATCCGGAAGGCATGCACTCGCGATCGCATGAACATGCATATGAACATGATATCGAT
Organism: Cyanophora paradoxa; assembly: GCA_004431415.1. Lineage (NCBI taxonomy): Eukaryota > Glaucocystophyceae > Cyanophorales > Cyanophoraceae > Cyanophora > Cyanophora paradoxa. The sequence goes on from QPMI01000038.1 coordinate 376,321, forward strand.
CATGATCAAGGCGCACCACACCGTACGCAATGCAATCAAGGGTCAATTCTTTCGTGAAAAGGCCTTCAAGCGAGCTTTTTGGAGGCCTGCACGTGCATAGAGAATTGTTATTTAAAGATGGACGTGCGGACATTGCAGACGCGAGAGCCACGCACGTCAGCATGAGGTCGCCGGAAGCTTCCTGGTTCCCAAAATGATCAAAGCCGGATAATACTAATGAATTAATTGTAAAAGACAGGCAAATTATAGACCTCCATTCCCAAAGCGATGTCCGCAGGAGTTCCCGTGACCTGATCATGATGGAACGTATAAACCATGCATCAGAACAGGACCTGCAGATGTTGCGCCAGCATCGCACCATGTTCAACCAGAGAATTTGGATAGCGGTCATCGGGTAGATGAGGTGCTCATTCCCTCCCACGTCCTTGATCTTGCCGAAGCATAAGCCTGTTTGCAAGCGATGAGAATTAAAGTCAACAGCCACGTGCACAGCCACGCCAGATCTAGATGGAAGACTGCTTTCACCGACGATAAGCGCGATCATCTCAGCGACATCGCTGGATAACAGGTGTATAATAAACTTGGCCAAATTCGCGAATATGCGGCGGCCGTCCTGCGCGAGCGAGCCGGCGACGCTCTCAGCAACGTTAACAGAGCGCCGAGATCGAGATCGAGGTCCAATCGAAAGGTGGGCGGACCTCGACGGCGATGACGATCGACGCAAAGTTGTCGTCGGTGAGCACAATGTCAGCGGCCTACGCAAACGCGCCCGCGGCCGGTCAGCATAAGCTTTCTGCGCGCCGCTGCCTGCATATGCATGCTGGCTTTGGGCGGGCCTCTTTGGTGACGTCGCTGCCGCCGAGACCCATCGCGATGCCGACGTCCGCCTTCGAATTCACCGCGCCGCGTGCGTCGACGTCGACGTCACGCTTATGCATGAAGATACGAATTCGATGTCTCGAGGCGAGTTTTCGCTCACCTTCACAATGCTTGGGGCGTCATTCACGCCGTCTCCCGTCATTGCCACTGCGGGGAAACTGTGTAAGGCGCTGCGGTGAGGGTGCGCAAATTTATGCACGTGGGCTCACCAAAGCGGCCGCGGCGCTTGAGGGCATCGACGAGTTTGACCTGCGCATGCATGCCGTCGCGTTGATTGCGCGTCTTTAATAAATTTTTAAATAGGAAACGACGAGCTGAAGCGTCGCGCGCCTTGGAGTCGGGGCTGCAGCGTGCGACAACCAACGGGAGCTCGGGCAGCGCGTCCTCCTGCACGGCGCCGGCACATTTACAGTAGGTGTGGCGAACCACGTAAATAGATGGCGAGCTTCATTATAATTGAAGTCGGGCAACACTAGTACTGACCTGCTCCACCGTTAGCTTGTCGTACTCGGCGGCGGTCATCACCAGGCCCTGTTGGTTGCAAGTTGCGTCAGCGTTCAACGCTCCAGCTGAACGCACGTGCACTAGAAAGAGCACTCGCGGCTCTGCGAATGAACCTTGCTGCGGCATTCGTTGGGGTCATCCTGGATGATGCCGACCTGCGCTGCGATTGCGGCCGCCTGCGCGAAGCAAACTGTTGGATCTACATAGAGGGCTGTTCGAGCAATCAGCCCATATAGATCTAAATTAAACTTATGCTTCATGACCTCTGCATGCACACCGTAACCGCGTGATCGCCCGTGACCACTGCAAGCAGGATGAATTCGTTAGGGATCGGGGTGCACGCCAGGACATGCAGTCGAGGCTCAAAACGGGGGATCATGCGGCTCGCGACAGTGATATCGATCGGGACATGTGCACGCACTGTGGACAGTGATGCCGGCGCGCTGGCACACAGCGACAGAGGCCGCGGTCTCGTCGCGCGGCGGGTCGTAAATCCCAACCTGGGCACGCGAACAGCGAGCGTTCAAATTAAATATAAAATAATGAGCCTTGCAATATTAATCGCGCGAAATGGCTGGCGAACGGAACATCGATATCAGCGCACCAAGCCGATGAAGGTCAGCCCCTGCTCGACGAGCGACCGGTCGGGCAGCTCCGCGGCCGCGTGGAGCTCCGCAGACGCCACCATCTGCACGGAAGCGTAAGTAGAATAGAAACGATTGACGGCATCACTGCCTAACAAAGTAGCGCATTCACCGCAACTGGCGGAACCTCCTCGGATCGCTCGGCCTGCTGCGCATGCGTGCCCGTGTGCGCATGCGCCTGGGCATTCTGCGCGCGTGCACGTGTGCGCATTTGCGCGCATGGGCACTGAGTATCCCAGCATTCGCGATCGAGCAGAGTGCAAACTGAAACCCGCTCGGCGGTCGTCCATGCGCACCCGCCTGGCCCAGGCTCGCAGGTCCCCCGAGAGCGCCCCGCTCGCCTCTGAGTCGACCTCGCGCTGGGCGATGGCAAGAACACGCAGGCCGCGTGACGCAAGCTGCGCCGCAGGGGTCAGCGCGCCGAAAGGAATCGATATCAATGACTGCAGCGCTAGCGGATGACAAGAAGCGTCGACGTTGCGCGCCGTTTCAACTTGCGCGAGCATCCGCTCCGTGAAGCGTTCGTCCAGCGGGATGCCCTGTGTTTGAAGACGGTTTGGCGCATTACCCTGGTGCCCCTCAAAACGCTCGGGCCTCTCACCCGATCGTTTCCTGCTTTTCCCTGGAACCAGTGGGTGCAAGAGCGCAGGACAACTTCCGCCGCCCCTTTCGTGACGACGAGCAGCTGCGCAGACGCGAGTTTGAGACGAGGTGAAGTGGCCCAGTGGGTATTTATACAGAAATATAGATGCAGAATTAAGCGCACGGCGTTCCTGTTTCTCTTGGGCTCTACAACGACAGTCATCCGTTTCAGAGTGGCGTCGAAATCGTACTGCGCCCGTGATATCGATGAATCGAGTCAGCGTCTTGCTACATTTGCGAGAGATCACGACGTTATAATTAATATTATCATAAGGACAACAGAGTCCGTTAACGCTGGCCCTGCTATCTTGCTTAAATATATAATATATACCTGGCAGATGGGATTGTACTCGTCTCGAAGGAGATTGTTCTGGAAGACACGCACCATGATCGCGATTAGTTTGGCGTGTCACGAGATCGTATCAGGAATAGGGCGCCGGCAATTTAAAGGAACTTTTGTCATCAATGATTATGATCATAATGTTTTTCAGGGCGCCGGCAATAAAGGAAGTGGGAAGGACCTTTAGAACTCCGCCTTTCACAGCAAGAACCTGTCGAACAAGAGTGGGAACAGACATCACTAAACATTCTAAGTGCGCAACGCTGTCCTTGTGCACCTGCAGCGCCACTTCGGTCGGATCGCCCGTAGATACCCACTCGGGGCTCGAGGCAACCGGCTGGAATTCGCTGCTCCGATCATGATCAGGTGCTGCCGAGGCTCCAGTCGTTGCTTCGACCTCGAGCTCCGTTTTCTGTAATCTTGCGGAGTGACGAATGGAATCGAAATCTGAGAGATTCGAAGCGCTAGCGCTCGCCTCGTGGACAGTCGCGTTGTTGCACATCGACACGCCCACCAACAGACGGCGGAGCGCGTCGTCCGGAGTCTTTGACTCAGATCGATAATCGTGCACTTGCTCGTTTCCTCCTCCGCTCGAGCTTGCCTGAGGTCCGTGTTCGCAGCACGATCGCGGCAGTGTTAATGATGCGACCATATGCACTATGTAATTAGAATATAATAAGCTGCATGCGAACCTCCGCGAATGTGCCCTCGGGCACGATTCCGGCACCGGACACTTCGATCGCGCGATCGGGCATGAAAATTGAAACAGCGACCATCTTTCCCTGCGTCTGCAGAAGTCGTTTATGTTACGCAGTGATTTGATTATGTCAGAAGGAGCGAACTCGAGCGAGCGAAATTAAAGTTACAGATAAATATACATATAAATCCGCCAACAAACCAGGGTGCCTGTCTTGTCCTGCGGAGGCATGAACAACGTTGACGTCAACGTTAAAATGTGCACTGTGACTGCACGTTTATGCAGACGAAGCCGGACGCACGCAGCAAATGTCGGTAACCGCCCCAAGGGCTTCCAGGGAGTTGAGCTTGCGCACAATCGCCTTGTTGCGGGCCATCTCTGCAGCGGCCGACGTCGACGGAGAGCTAAGCGCTATCGCGTATTTAGCACAGCAGCCAAAGTCGAGCGCACTTCTCACTCCGATTGCCATTGTCACCGTCATCACTGCCGCGAGTGCACATGATCATGAGCTCGACGGTGCATCGATGTAACCACCGCACATGTTCGCACCTGCCGCAAGACCCTCCGGAATAATCTGATGCGACCCCAAGGAAAAGCAAAGGCACATGCGCAGTCAGCTAAGCTCGGAATCTAAAGCGACAGGCGCATGCGCACGGACGCATACGCACCGCAATGCCGACGGAGATCGCGTAGAGGGCCACCTTCTGCAGATTCCCCTGGAACTGCGCGTGCAGCAAGCCGTTCAGAATGCGAATCATTCATTCGAGAAATCAAGTGTCAAGGATCCGGAGAAGCATGGGTTCCGCGCCTTGTTAACCGCAAAAACGACGATTCCGCACAGTACCGCGAACGCAAAAAGTGCGTAGCCGAGGTAGTTCATACGGCGCTGCGCATGCAGATCAGTTGAGATCAATTTATAGGCGCCAGGCTTAAGCATGCATGCCTGCAGGGGAGTCGTAATGCGCTTGGGCTTCAGCTTCTCGGCGATCTTCCCGAGCTGGACGAGAGTTCGAGGAATTGTCAGGGCTTGCAATCGAAAAAAAGAAATTCTAAAATATACGTATTCGCTAGAGCGCGCACCTCTGTGTTCATGGCTGTTCCCACAGCCACACCCGAGCCGCGGCCGCGCGTGATGATGCTGTTCTTGTACGCCTGCAGGTACCGGTGTCGGTATGATCATGATCAGCTAAGCTCGGCGGCATTTGGTGAGCGGCCGCGGGGCTCGAGCTCGCCATGTTCTTTCGGTCGCCGAGAGGGATGTCGGGCGAGCTGATCGCCTCCGTGTTCTTTCTGCGAAGTCCGCTCAGGCTTCAGGCCGCGGCTCGCAACGCCTGATCATGAGAAATTCGGAAAACGTGGCACCGGACGGGGACGCTCTCGCCGGTGAGGAGCGCTTCGTCGGCCTCGAGGCCGGCGACGCTGACGAGGCGGATGTCGCAGGGGACCTGCGCATGCAGGCTTCGGGTCAGCGGCGTTGATCGAAGGGGCAGAGCCTTGGGAGCAGAAGGCGTCAGAGGACTCGACCTGGTTGCCCTCCTCCAACAGAACGATGTCCCCGGGGACGACGTGATCCGTGCTGATCTCCTGATACAGCTATCATTCAGAATGCAGAAGATCTAGATCTAGAGCTCAAGACAGAAAGAGCGGGCCTTCTCCCGACCGCCTCGAAGGACGCGCGCGGATGCTGCAGCACACAATCAGTCTGGTGTTAAATCGCGAGCGTTTTCAGGGTTTCGCGCACGAGATGTGGTCTTTTTAAGGGCGGCCAGTGTTTTCTCTGATCGAAATTCTTGTACGTAGCCGATCGAGACTGACTCGCGATCGATCGTTCTGTTAACACGAAGCCAAGAACCAACTACAACGAGCTCGAGCAGACGCCGCACCGTTAACCACAATAACCTGGGAGCGCACCGTGGCACCATAGACGTGAGCCGGGGCCATGCATATGGCCAGATTTACGCATAAGATATAGATACTATGAGATCAATGTGCCGAGATCTAAAAAGGAACACAAGCGTACGCACCAGGCCAATAACTACAGCATCGACGGTACCGTGCGCCACAGCGGAGATGACAAGCGCTGTGTACAGGATGAGGATGAACGGCGCAGTCTGCGGAGATATATATATCAACGATCGCATTTCTTATTACGCATGCGCATATGTAGCTTTCGCGGTGATGCATGCGCAGCGCTAGCTAAAGCTAGTATATATTCGCACCAGGTGCTCGAACAGCAGCTTCAGCGCGTTGACTGCGCGGGCATTCATGAGCACGATCAGCTAGTGGGGATGTAGAAATGCTTATTCTAGAAAGTGGGGCCGGTGCGCATACAGCTGCCGGAGCCCTTCAGTTTGTTCGGCCCCTGCACGAAGTGCGATAATGCATGAGGCTTGCGATCGCGGCCCGTGAATTGGACCCGCAGGAGCGGCGGGGGCGCACGAATTTCGCAAGGCGGGCGGCGGCCTCCTCGTTTGTGAGGCCTTGCTCGGGGAGCACGCCTGCCTCGCCCGCCACTTGGGCGGCGGTCTTCTGGTGCGGCAGGACGGTCGCCTCCGCGCTCATGGCGCCGACGGCTCGGCTGTGCCTGGATCTGGCTGTTGACGGTGCAGCTGATGTGCGCCTCTCTAGATTCGTCGAAGTCCCCCCGCGCGCAAGGAGATCCGTTCGTGGCGGCGGCTTCGATCGCAAGTTCTCTGACGCGTACGCAGTGCTAATGCGTGTGATTTCTGCGGCGAGCTGCTGATGCACTGGCCAGAAAATCGGGGACATCCGCTGGTCCTAGCGGACTGCCGAGATGCGTATACGCGTACGTTTACTAGTATAGTTCGTTGCGCAGCCTGGCTACGCTAGCGGCGCGGCGTGGCGGGCGCGCGGCCCGACCGTCGGACGTCGACACTGTGACAGCGCGGGGCCGCGCGGGGGCGGCCCGAGTCGCCCGAGGGCCCGTTATACGTGATCACGACTCAGTGAGTCGCGATCGGGGGTAACCGTTGAACGTGACAGACTTCTCGTGACCATGAGTGCGTCAGAAGTTCTCTCAGGAGTCAGAACCGTGAACTCGAATTTCTGCCCCCCCCGCATCGCGCTACAGATAGCACATCATAGCAGAAATCTCGTGTCACGCGCGGCCGCTGGGTCAGGCCCGGTCAGCAGAAATCTCGCTGAAATTTAGTTTTTGTTTCAGTTGAAATCTCGCTGAAATTTGATTGTAAATTTCTCCCCACCATTGTTATCACCCGCTCACAAAAAAAGGCCTTCCTATGAACAAGAAAACACGATCGCGACAGTCCATGGCTAGCTACTACTGCAGTGGTTGAGACTGTAGCTCTAGCCTCTAGCTGCTGGCCTAGGCCCGGCCCCTGTATACGTACCGGTAGCCGCCGCTACTACTAGGCTAGCCTAGTAGCCGGCGCCGCAGCGGTGCCAGCGGTAGCCCGGCGGACCGGCGGCGGTAGGGCTGTACCCGGGATCATGAGTAAACGCGCGCCGCGCCGCGGCGCGCGCGCGGCGTCGCCAGCCGCGAGGCCCGCGACGGCCCGCCGCCGCGGCCGGCTGCGGGTAGGGTTGGGCTTACTCCGGTAATACCCTGTCCGGACCGAGTAAGGGTAAAGTACTGAAAGTATTACCCCGAGTATTACCGAGTAAACACCGCTCCTCCCCCCCCAGGCCCATCGAGCTCGAGCTGAGGCGGAGGCATGTCCTGCGCCGTGAGCTGGCGCATGCAGGCTGGAAATCGTCTAAATCGATAGCGAAGCAACGCTGTATGCGCCGAACTGCGCTCCCTGCGCTGCTAGAGCCTGCCCCTCCCCCCCCCTCTCTTGCAGCGCTGTACCCCCTCTGGTTTACTCGAGTATTACTCGGACGGGGTCCGAGTAAGGTACGAGTATTACCGAGTAAAGGTAATTCCTCTGTTTACCGGTAAAAGTAAAGCGCAACCCTAGCTGCGGGTGCCGGCGCGGGCGGGGGCCCGCTGCCAGGCGGGCCGCTGGGCCGGCCGGCGTTAATTAGCCGCCGCGCCCGCCTATATATATAGCTAGGCCTCTGTCGATCGTGTCGACGTTGAGCTCGCGCATGCACCGTGTAACTTAGTACTCATAGCGATTCATGATCGATATCGTTATCACTGATATTGACCATGACGTACCATGATCATGATCATGATCATGACCCACTGCAGCTGGGCCAGGAACCCAAGCCTCGATCGGCGATCATCGATATCATGGCATCGGATCGCGAGGCATTGCGGCAGGCCAGGCCTATAGCTAGATATAGGCAAGCCAAATTGAGGCCCTGCAAGCGCATATGAACGGAGCCGGGGCGGCGTCGGCGCCCCGACCGGTACCCGGCGCGCCCGGCAGCATTGCGCATGCAGATCTAGATCCAGAATCTACCTATATATAGCTAATAAATACATGGATACGGACTCTGGCTGGAACTGCGGCACACATATATAGCAATAGCGGTTGATTACAAGACTGTAGATCTGAAAGAATATTATGAGAAACACTAGCACTAGTTCCTCATCTACAATAAATTATCTGCAGCCGATCCTGCGAAATAATCCCCCGCCAGACTACAGTTACACATGCTTTCTAATGCTTCGCGAATCGGAAAGGAACGGTGCAGGTGGCGGCTCAATACCGTAGTACTGAAGTTCTCGAAGCACCTCGAATCGAATAATTCCGAAAGGAGGAAGCATCGAAGCATATGCAAAAAGATCTTGAAAGAGAATTGCGCACTGCGGCAAGGTAAGAACAATATTAATATCTGAATCGTGCAACACTGTGACAATATCGGCCAGCCTGGCAGACGTGCCTAAAATCCAATAGAGCACGACCGCCGGACACGAGCTCGAGCGCGCTATAGATACACCTGAAAAAGAACTGAAGCTACCGCGTTACAAAACAGTTCTCCTACAGGTAGAGCGCAAAGGAATACGTAGCTGCTCTAATAAATAAACGACGGCGGGGTGGAACCGTGATCGAGGGCCAGGCTCGAGACCGGCGCCGATCGCGAGGGGCGGCCCGAGGGGGTGGAGGGGCCAGCGTCCATAACGAGAGAGGCGGAGGAGGCGGGGGCGGCCGGGACCGCGGGGCCGGCCGGGGCGGGGCGGCGCCAGGGGGTGAACTTGTCGAGGGCGGCGAGGAGCTCGTCGCGCTTGACGGGCTTGCGCAGCACGGCGTCCATCCCGCTGCTGTAGCACCGCCGCTCGTCCGCGCTCATCGCGTTCGCCCTGCGCCCCCTCAGCCGGGCCGGGGCGGGGCGGGGCGGCGGGGCGGGGCGGCGCGGACGTGAGGGCGACGATGGGGACGCGGGGCCGGGGCGAGCTGCGGCCGCTGCCGGCGGGCTCGGCGACGCGGCTGCCGCCCTCGCGCTCGAGGCGGCGGATCTCGAGCGTCGCCTCGCACCCGTCCAGGCGCGGCATCTGCATGTCTGCCCCGCGTCAGCCCTCGCGAGATGGCGGCGCCCGGCGGGCGCCCGGCGGCCGCACCCATGAGGATGAGGTCTGCGGGGCGCGGCGCGGGGCGTCAGTCGCTGGGCCGCGGGGCGGGGCGGGGATCGCGGGTGGGCGGGGCGGACCGGGGGCGGGGCCGGCGGCGAAGCGGTCGACGGCCTCCTGGCCGTCCCACGCGACCTCGATCTCGATGCCGACGCGGCGCAGCATCTGCTCCACGATCTTCTGGTTCAGCGCCTGGTCCTCCACTAGCAGCACCCGCGGCGGCGGCGGCGTCGCCCCCGCCCCGGGCGCCTCGGAGCCGAACGACTCCAGGTCTGAGCCCAGCGCGAGGCTGCCCCGCCTGGCGGAGCCGCCGTCGTCGCCGTCCACGCCGAGGGCGAGCGGGGGCGGCAGCGCGGACGGCTCCTCGCGCACGGGGAGCAGCGGCGGGCTCATCGGCGAGCCGCGCCGCACGCCGCTGTTCCGCCGCGACGAGACGACCGCACCCGGCAGGCTTGCCCCGGGCTGCGCCTGCCGCGAGATCGAGCCGAGGAGCAGGTAGAGCTTGACGAGCCGCAGCGGCTTGGCGAGCCACGCGGGCGCGCGCCCGCTGGGCTCGGCCGCGGCCTCGGGGACGGGCGCCAGGGCGCTGCCCTCGCCCGTGGCGGACGGCGGGGGCGGAGGTGTCCCGAGGCGGTGAGGACGGCGCCGCGGCGGTTGATGCTGGAGAGGAGGACGGGGACGGGCCCCGCGGCCGGCCCCTCGCCCCCCGCGGCGGCCGCGGCGACCTCGCGGAGCAGTGCGGTGGCGACGCCGGGGCCCCGCTCCGCCGCGAAGAGCCCGCCCCCTTCCGGCCCCGCCGCGACGACCCCGCGCCCGCCGCAGCCGCCCCCGCCCCGCCCCGCCCTCCTCCGCCCCGAGTCGCCCGCCGCGGGGCTCAGCGGCGGCGCCGCGGCGGCGCCCTCCGGGGCCGGCAGCGCGGCGGCCTTGGAGCTCGCCGCGGGGCCCAGCGAGAAGCGCCCGCTCGCCCCGTCCGCCGCCTCGTGCGCTGCCGCCGCCGCCCGTGAGCCGCGGGCTGCGGCGGGGCGAGCGGGGGCGGACCGGGGAGGTCGTCGTCGACAAGGACGGCGTCGAAGCGGTGCGGGCCGCGCAGAAGGGCGCGCGCGCGGGCCGCGGAGCGCGCGAAGGCGACCGGGCAGCCGAGCGCCGCGAGGTACGCCGCCAGCGCCTCCCGCACCGGCGCGCTGCCGCCCCGCCCCTCAGCCGCGCGACGGGGCGGGCGGGGCGGGCGAGGCGGGGCGGGGGCACCAGCTGGTGGCGACGAGGACGGAGACGGGCGGGTCGAGGCGCAGGTCGCCCGGGCTCGAGGGCAGCTGGTTCGACGGCCGCCGGTCCGGCTGCGCCCCCTGCCGCCGGCATCAGGCGGGAGCCCGGCGGCCGGGGCGGGGGGCGCACGGAGGGGCCGGGGAGGGGCGGGCCGGCGGGGGCGGGGGCGGGGACGGGGCTGAAGGGCAGCTCGACGAGGAAGGTGGTGCCTGCGCCGAGGGTCGACGTGGCGGAGATGCGCCCGCCCATCAACTCCGCCAGCTGCTTCGAGATGCTCAGGCCTGCACAGGCCCGCCCCGTCAGCCCGGCCCCCGGCGCGGGGCCGCGCGGGGCGGGGCGGGCGGACCCATGCCGGTGCCGCCGTACTTGCGCGTGATGGTCTCGTTGACCTGCACGAAGTCCTGGAAGAGGCGGGCCACCCCCTCCCGGTCCATCCCCATCCCCTGCCCCCCCGCTCGGCCCGCGTTGCGCTGGTGGGCGGGCGGGGGGGCGGGCGGACGGTGTCGGTGACGGAGATGGTGTAGGAGAGGCGGGCGAGGGGCGGCGGGGAGGCGGCGCGGCGGCCGAGCGGCGAGGAGGGGGCCGTCGAGGGCGCCGTGCCGGCCCGCTGGGCGGCCTCCCGCGCGTGCTGCACCGCCTCGGCGCTCTCGCAGCGGATGAGCACGTAGCCGTCGTGCGTGAACTTGCACGCGTTGTGCTGCCGCCCGCTCAGCCGGCGGGCCGGGCGGGGCTGGGGCCGGCGCGGGCACCGCAAGGTTGATGAGGATCTGGCGGAGGCGCGTCGGGTCGCCGTAGACGCGCGTCGGGATGTCCGGGCTGATTGCGCACACGATCTGGCGCCCTCCGCGTGGGCGGCGCGCGGCGCGGGGCGGGGGGAGCGCCGCAGCAGACCTCGATGCCCTTGGTGTAGCAGGCGGGGGCGACGAGCTCGGCGACGCACTCGATGACGTCGCGCAGGTCGAACGCGATGCTCTCCACCGTCACCATCCCCGCCTCCAGCTTCGAGAGGTCTGCGCGTACCCGCCCCTCAGCGCCCCCCGCCGCGGGGCCGGCGCGGGGCAGGGGCGGGCGCGCCCAGCAGGTCGTTGACGACGGAGAGGAGCTGCTCGGAGCACTGCGGGCCGCTCAGGCGCGCGGGGCGGGGCGGGGCGGGGCGGGGCGGGGGCGGGGCCTGGTTCATGGACTGGAGGTAGTCGTGCTGCTCGGCGGAGAGGTCCGTGTCGCTGAGCAGCTGCGCCATCCCCGTGATCCCGTTCAGCGGCGTCCGCACCTCGTGGCACCTGCCCCCGCCCCGTCACCCCGAGCACCGCAGGCGCGGACCGCGGCCCGGCGGCGCCCGCGCTCCGCACGCACACTGCGGCGGGCGGTGAGGGGCGGGCGGCGGGCGGCGCGGGCGGCGCGGGGCGCACCGTAGGCGATGAGGCGGGCCTTGGCGTGCGCGGCGGCTGCGGCGGCCGGTGAGGGGCGGGGCGGGGCGGGGCGGGGCACGGGAGCCGACGCGCACCCTTCATCTCGATCATGCGGACCTTCTCGCTCATGTCCTGCCCCACGCAGATGGCCCCGACGATCGAGCCGGCGAGGTCCCGCCGCCCCGCCGCGTTCACCATCAGCCGCACCGTCCGCCGCCCCAGCGCCGCCGGCTCCTGCCCCGGCAGCACCTCCTCCGCCGGCGTCATCACCTCGCTCTCAGAGCCTGCCGCGCGCGCGTCAGCGGCGGGGGCAGTGGCGGGGGCGGGCGGGGGCACCGGAGGCGACGGAGGCGTGGGCGCTGGCGAGGCGGCGGGCGGCGGAGGGGCGGCAGAGGAACTCGACCTCGTGGTTCTCGACCTCGCGCCCGCGCTCGAGCACGCCGGCGAGGGTCTCGCGCAGCGCGGCGCGCCCCTCCTCCGCCACGAACGCGAGCACCGGCTGCCCCAGCGCCTCCTCCCGCCGGCACCCCGTCGCCTTCTGCTCCCCCCCGCCCCGCCCCGTCGGGTCTGGCGCCGGCGCCGGCGCGGGGGCGGGAGGCGGCGGGGCGCACGGCCATGGCGGCGTTCCACTCGACGACGAGGCCGGCGGGGTCGACGGCGAAGATGGGCGCGTTGCTGTACTGGATGAGGCAGCGGAGGTCGTGGGCGAGCAGCACGGCCTTCGACTCGGACTCGCGCAGCGACTCGAGCAGCGCGTGCCGCTCGCTCACGTCCCGCACCACCAGCACCAGCATCTCCCCGCCCGCCGTCCGCACCCGCCCCGCCGAGATCTCCGCCGGGAAGCGCCCCCCGCCGCCCGGCCGCACGCAGACGAACTCGCGGGCGCCGGCGGGGGCGGGGGCGGGGCCGGGCTTGGGGCCGGGGGCGGGGAGGAGGAGCTCGCGGAAGCGCTCGCGGCAGGCGGCGTCGACGAAGAGCTCCGCGAAGGCGGCCCCGAGGACCTCCTCGGGCCGCGGCACGCCGAAGAGCGCGAGGGCGCGCGCGTTGAGCTTCGCCACGCGCCCCGCGCCGTCGACGACGAAGACGGCGTCCATCATGCCCGTGATGATGGCGAGCAGGGAGCGCATCTTGCCGATCGCCGCCCCGAAGGTGTGCAGCTCCTTCACGAACGAGCCGAGGCGGCGCTCGGGCTCCTCGGCGCCGGTCCGCAGCGCCGCCACCGCCTCCACCTCCCGCGAGAAGTGCCGCAGCTGCCGCGTCATCTGCCGCCGCCTGTCAGCCCCGCCCGCCGGCCGGCAGCGCCCGCCGGGCCCGGCGCGCCTCGACGGAGATGACGGCGACGAGGGCGATGATGACGGCGAAGCCGACCGAGCCGATGATCGACGAGACCTGCCCCGCGCCCCGCGCCCCGCCCCTCAGCCCCCGCCCCCGCCCGCCGTCGCCGGGGGCGCACCCGCGCGTTGAGGTACACGAGGGCGCGGATGTCGTCGTCCGGCGTCACCACCCCGATCAGGATCTGCGCCCCGGCCACCCCGGTCGGCGGCGCCGGCGGGCGGGGCGGGGGCGGGGGCGGGGCGCGCCTTGAGCTCGCCGGGGCGGGCCCCGCCGGACGCGGGGGCGCCGGGGGTGACGGGGACGCGGACGGGGAAGAAGCGGGAGCGGTAGACGCGGCCGCCGTGCGAGAAGTCGTTCTCCCCGACCCGCAGCGCCGACACGGCGTCCAGCCGCGCCCTCCCCTCCGCGTCCGCCGGCAGCGACTGCACGAAGGCCCGCAGCAGCGGGTCCTGCCGCCCGGCGCGCCTCGGCCGGCGGCGCGGCGGGCGGGGGAGGGGGCGGGGCGGACGGGGAGGTTCTCGACGGGGGTGAGGGTGTAGGAGGGGGCGCTGGCGTTGGAGGCCCAGACGGCGGTGGTGAGGACGGAGGGGTCGCGGTAGGCGATGACGAAGCGCTTGCCGCTCGCGTCGGTGCTGAGGACGACCGCGAAGCCGCTCTCCGTGACCTGGATCGAGGCCACGAACTCCGACAGCGTCCCGATCTCCAGCGTCATCGAGATGATCCTGCCGCGTGCGTCGGGCCCCGCCCCTCCGCCCCGCCGCCCCGCCGGCCCCGGGCCCCGCGCACCCCTGCATCTTGCCCTCCCCCGTCCGCTTCGTCGGATCCGACGGGCTGTAGAAGAACGGCTGCGCCCCGGCCCCGGTCGGCGGCCGCGGTCCGGGCCGGGGCGGGGCGGGGCGGGGCGGGGGCGGACGAGGCTGTAGGAGACGCCGAGGCCGCCGACGGTGAGCGCGCTGCCGCCGCCGTACAGCAGAACGTACGCCGGCGTCCACGCCGCCGCCTGCGTCGCCTCCACCGCCTGCCCCGCCCCGCCTCAGTCCCCGCGCCCGCGCCCAGCGCCCCGCGCCCCGCGCCCCGCCCACCTTCCAGAACGGCCGCGTCCTGCGCCCGGGGCCCGCCCCCTGCGTCAGCCCCGCGCGGGGGCGGGCGGGGCCTGGGGGCGCGGCGGGGGCGGACCGGGGGTCGAGGAGGGCGGGGCGCTCGGTCCACATGAGCTGCCGCTCGAGCGTGTCCTCGCGGAAGTAGTACCCGTGGCGGTCGAGGCGGGAGCCGTTCGTCAGGACCGTCTCGATGAACGTGAACGGCTCGATGGGGCGCGGCGCCGTCGCTGCCTGCCACTCGGCCTGCTCGCGGCGGTACAGGAAGCCCGTCCCGTCCCCCAGGATCAGCGCCACCGACCACACCGTCGGGTTCGAGTCTGCCGCCCGCCGCTCAGCCCGCCGCCCCCGCTCCCGCGGCCGGGCGGCGCACGGAGGGTGCCCCGCGCCGTGGCCATCGCCCGATCGAAGTCCGCCGGCGTCACCTGCACCGGCTTCACCAGCGGCGCCGCCGCCACCCGCGCGTTCTGCGCCCGCCCCTCAGCCGCCCCGCCGCGGAGAGCCGAACGATCGCGGGCGCGCGCCGTCTCCGCGATGCGCATCGCTCGCGTGAAGACCGTCACGACGTTCTCGTACACCCGCCGCCCCACGTGCATCAGCACTGCCGCCCGCGCACGCGTCAGGCGGCCGTGAGCTCGAGCCGCGCCCCTCGTCGGCCCATCGCGGCGCGCACGCTGGCTGCTGAGCGTCTCGGCCGTCGCGTCGGCGTTGCGGTAATTCACCAGCGCGATAGCAATCACCGCAGCGACCTGAACCGAGCCCGTTGGCGGCAGCGGGGCGTCCTGGCGCAGCTGCGGAGGGCCGCCGCGCACGAGGACGCCGACGACGACCGGCAGCGCCACGAAGCGCAGGCTGATGCGGAAGCGGGGCGACTTGTCCTTGCCTCCCGGCGTGTCGGCCGCGGGCGGCCCGCTCTGCCTCCGGTACCACCCGCCGGCGCTGGTGCCCTCCCTACGGCGCGGCCCACGTCAGGCGCCGGCCCTCGCGAATTCGAAGGAGGGCGCGGGCGCGGGGCGGGGCGGGCGGGGCGGACTTGGGGCCGGCGAGGGAGGCGGTGCTGGCGCGCAGGGCGAGGGGCTCGCCCTCGGGCGAGGGCGTGGTCGCGTCGTCGTCCGGCTGGAGATTGGCGACGATGACCGCCGCCGCCGCCGCCGTCGCCGGCGCCGGCGCCACCTGCGAGCCCGAGGGCTTCCGCGGCGCCGAGACCGCCCCGCTGCGCAGGGTCGGCGGGCGTACGCGTCCGCGCGAGGGCAGCTCCGATGCGGAGCCCCGCCGCGGCCGGGCTTATGGCGCACCGTACGCTGTGCTCGGAGTCGCGAGCTGCGGCAAGGGACGGTGTGCTAGGGGCGCCCGGCCGGCAGTGGCAGTCCTCCTCGACTGGGGTGATCATTTGCGAGCTCGAGCGCGCGGGCCAGGAGCCCCCGGCCGAACGCCGCTTGCTCGCCTGCTTTCCACGGCGCCTTAAGCTTCTTTCGTCGGGCTTAAACGCGGCCGCGCGGGCTCCGCGTCTGGGGGTTCCGAACAGGCGTGCTCAGCGGCCGCGGCGGCGCGAAAGCTCGATGTGAGCCTGTGGCTGTTAACGTTCACTGTTTTCGCCAAGCTGGGCTGCTCAGGCTGCCCTCTCGAGCGACCGCGTGGCCCTGGCCAGTGGGCGCGGTGGCTGCCAACTGACGAACGCGCGGCGCCCCGGCGACTCGAGCTCGCCGGCGAGCCTCAAGATCTAAAGCTGCGCTGCTGTTGAGCTGACGGCATATCGCTGCAACTTGGCAAGGGTCGCATATGCATGTCTACGCAGCAGGCGTGCGACGCCGCCGACGCGGCGCGACTCCACGCGAGCTCGAGGCAACTTGGCATTGTTGCAATTGGCAACCTCGGAGCCGGGAGCTCGGAGAAATGCGCACACGTACGCGCGTACGCAAATTGCGAAATACTTCGTTCGATCAAAATTCATGGCATTCATGAATCCGAGCTAGGCTTCCGAGTACGTACCTGCGTGCGAATCGGTGCGATGCTAGGAGCCCGCGCCGCCGCAGAGGCTGGGGAGGGGGCGCCGTCACCGGTACCGGCGTCACGCCGCCGTGGCGATTACTAGTACTTAACACGCATTCATAGATTGCGGAAGTTCTTTGCAGACTGTCAATTTCGTTTGATCAATCGGTAATATTAATATTGCTCAAATCTCCGGATCCCCGGGCCGCGAACTCTCGGAAAAGTGTTCATTTCCTTGGGATTTCTCAAGATTCCTTGCGCAAATGCCGTTCAAAGAGAGAATGGACGGATATCGAATCTAATGTCGATTAAGGGGCGCCCCACAAAAATGTGCGGCCGCCGGCCGCCCATGCCCAGCGGCGCCACGCGGTGGCGCGGCCCGGGGGGTACGTAAGCTGCAGACTCTGAGAATTTGAAGGCGCGTCCGGCGCGGCAAGCTAGTAGCAAGATTCTGGTAACGGCGTAACGCGCGTACGCGTGCAGTGTTTACAGTATCGCGTATACGTACGCGTGCAATTGATGCAAGCAGCAGGCCTCATGATCAACAGCGGCCTGCCAGCAGGCTGCTAGCTTGTCCGGCGAGCACCGATCGATATCGTCTGATCTACAGCAGCTGCAGTTAGAAGCGTTACCGAAGAGACTGCACGCTGGCGATTGCAGCAAGGGCATCAGCGCAGGCACTGGTGATATTCTGACAGTGCTGCTCTCCGATGGAGGCGCGGGTGCACCCGCGGCCGCCAGCGAGCGATCCGGAGTTGGACCTTGCAATTGTCGAAAAGTCAGATGGGGCCGCCTCCCGCGCGCTCTTTGTTGTGAGCGATGGCAAGTCCGAGAAGGCTTTCCGAGACACGCCGAGCGGACGCGACTCGCAATCGCCTTGGCGCGAGGATCGGGATGCGCCCCCGGATGCGGCGCCCCGCTTCCGCATCAGCCTGCGCTTCGTGGCGCTGCCGGTCGTCGTCGGCGTCCTCGTGCGCGGCGGCCCTCAGCGCGGGGCCGTGGCGTACGACGCCCTCTGGCGCTAAAGAGCTCGAACTCGGCGCATGCAGGTCGCTGTTGTCGTCGCCCTGACGCTGGTGAATTACCGCAACGCCGACGCGACGGCCGAGACGCTCAGCAGCCAGCGTGCGCGCCGCGATGGGCCGACGAGGGGCGCGGCTCGAGCCCACGGCCGCCTGACGCGTGCGCGGGCGGCAGTGCTGATGCACGTGGGGCGGCGGGTGTACGAGAACGTCGTGACGGTCTTCACGCGGGCGATGCGCATCGCGGAGACGGCGCGCGCCCGCGATCGTTCGGCTCTCCGCGGCGGGGCGGCTGAGGGGCGGGCGCAGAACGCGCGGGTGGCGGCGGCGCCGCTGGTGAAGCCGGTGCAGGTGACGCCGGCGGACTTCGATCGGGCGATGGCCACGGCGCGGGGCACCCTCCGTGCGCCGCCCGGCCGCGGGAGCGGGGGCGGCGGGCTGAGCGGCGGGCGGCAGACTCGAACCCGACGGTGTGGTCGGTGGCGCTGATCCTAGGGGACGGGACGGGCTTCCTGTACCGCCGCGAGCAGGCCGAGTGGCAGGCGGCGACGGCGCCGCGCCCCATCGAGCCGTTCACGTTCATCGAGACGGTCCTGACGAACGGCTCCCGCCTCGACCGCCACGGGTACTACTTCCGCGAGGACACGCTCGAGCGGCAGCTCATGTGGACGAGCGCCCCGCCCTCCTCGACCCCCGGTCCGCCCCCGCCGCGCCCCAGGCCCCGCCCGCCCCCGCGCGGGCTGACGCAGGGGCGGGCCCCGGGCGCAGGACGCGGCCGTTCTGGAAGGTGGGCGGGCGCGGGCGCGGGGCGCGGGGCGCGGGCGCGGGGCGCGGGCGCGGGTCGCGGGGCGTGAGGCGGGGCGGGGCAGGCGGTGGAGGCGACGCAGGCGGCGGCGTGGACGCCGGCGTACGTTCTGCTGTACGGCGGCGGCAGCGCGCTCACCGTCGGCGGCCTCGGCGTCTCCTACAGCCTCGTCCGCCCCCGCCCCGCCCCGCCCCGCCCCGCCGCGGACCGCGGGCGCGGCCGCCGACGGGCGCCGGGGCGCAGCCGTTCTTCTACAGCCCGTCGGACCCGACGAAGCGGACGGGGGAGGGCAAGATGCAGGGGTGCGCGGGGCGCGGGGCCGGCGGGGCGGCGGGGCGGCGGGGCGGGGCCCGAGGCGGGGCGGCAGGATCATCTCGATGACGCTGGAGATCGGGACGCTGTCGGAGTTCGTGGCCTCGATCCAGGTCACGGAGAGCGGCTTCGCGGTCGTCCTCAGCACCGACGCCGCCGGCAAGCGCTTCGTCATCGCCTACCGCGACCCCTCCGTCCTCACCACCGCCGTCCGGGCCTCCAACGCCAGCGCCCCCTCCTACACCCTCACCCCCGTCGAGAACCTCCCCGTCCGCCCCGCCCCCTCCACCGCCCGCCGCGCCGCCGGCCGAGGCGCGCCGGGCGGCAGGACCCGCTGCTGCGGGCCTTCGTGCAGTCGCTGCCGGCGGACGCGGAGGGGAGGGCGCGGCTGGACGCCGTGTCGGCGCTGCGGGTCGGGGAGAACGACTTCTCGCACGGCGGCCGCGTCTACCGCTCCCGCTTCTTCCCCGTCCGCGTCCCGTCACCCCGGCGCCCCCGCGTCCGGCGGGGCCCGCCCCGGCGAGCTCAAGGCGCGCCCCGCCCCGCCCCGCCCGCGCGCCGCCGCCGCCGACCGGGGGGGGCGGGGCGCAGATCCTGATCGGGGTGGTGACGCCGGACGACGACATCCGCGCCCTCGTGTACCTCAACGCGCGGGTGCGCCCCCGGCGACGGCGGGCGGGGGCGGGGGCGGGGGCTGAGGGGCGGGGCGCGGGGCGCGGGGCAGGTCTCGTCGATCATCGGCTCGGTCGGCTTCGCCGTCATCATCGCCCTCGTCGCCGTCATCTCCGTCGAGGCGCGCCGGGCCTGGCGGGCGCTGCCGGCGGGCGGGCGGGGCTGACAGGCGGCGGCAGATGACGCGGCAGCTGCGGCACTTCTCGCGGGAGGTGGAGGCGGTGGCGGCGCTGCGGACGGGGGCCGAGGAGCCCGAGCGGCGCCTCGGCTCGTTCGTGAAGGAGCTGCACACCTTCGGGGCGGCGATCGGCAAGATGCGCTCCCTGCTCGCCATCATCACGGGCATGATGGACGCCGTCTTCGTCGTCGACGGCGCGGGCCGCGTGGCGAAGCTCAACGCGCGGGCGCTGGCGCTCTTCGGCGTGGCGCGGCCGGAGGACGTCCTCGGCGCCGCCTTCCCCGAGCTCTTCGTCGACGCCGCCTGCCGCGAGCGCTTCCGCGAGCTCCTCCTCCCCGCCCCCGTCCCCAAGCCCGCCCCCGCCCCCGCCCCCGCCGGAGCCCGCGAGTTCGTCTGCGTGCGGCCGGGCGGCGGGGCGCGCTTCCCGGCGGAGATCTCGGCGGGGCGGGTGCGGACGGCGGGCGGGGAGATGCTGGTGCTGGTGGTGCGGGACGTGAGCGAGCGGCACGCGCTGCTGGAGTCGCTGCGCGAGTCCGAGTCGAAGGCCGTGCTGCTCGCGCACGACCTCCGCTGCCTCATCCAGTACAGCAACGCGCCCATCTTCGCCGTCGACCCCGCCGGCCTCGTC
This sequence comes from Cyanophora paradoxa, assembly GCA_004431415.1. Classification (NCBI taxonomy): domain Eukaryota; class Glaucocystophyceae; order Cyanophorales; family Cyanophoraceae; genus Cyanophora; species Cyanophora paradoxa. The sequence goes on from QPMI01000038.1 coordinate 396,237, forward strand.
GTCGAGTGGAACGCCGCTATGGCCGTCCGCCCCGCCCCGCCCCGCCCCCGCCCCGCCCCCGCGCCGGCGCCAGACCCGACGGGGCGGGCGGGAGCAGAAGGCGACGGGGTGCCGGCGGGAGGAGGCGCTGGGGCAGCCGGTGCTCTCGTTCGTGGCGGAAGAGGGGCGCGCTGCGCTGCGCGAGACCCTCGCCGGCGTGCTCGAGCGCGGGCGCGAGGTCGAGAACCACGAGGTCGAGTTCCTCTGCCGCCCCTCCGCCGCCCGCCGCCTCGCCAGCGCCCACGCCTCCGTCGCCTCCGGTGCCCGCCCGCCCCCGCCACTGCCCCCGCCGCTGACGCGCGCGCGGCAGGCTCTGAGAGCGAGGTGATGACGCCGGCGGAGGAGGTGCTGCCGGGCAGGAGCCGGCGGCGCTGGGCGGCGGACGGTGCGGCTGATGGTGAACGCGGCGGGGCGGCGGACCTCGCCGGCTCGATCGTCGGGGCCATCTGCGTGGGGCAGGACATGAGCGAGAAGGTCCGCATGATCGAGATGAAGGGTGCGCGTCGGCTCCCGTGCCCCGCCCCGCCCCGCCCCGCCCCTCACCGGCCGCCGCAGCGCCGCGCACGCCAAGGCCCGCCTCATCGCCTACGGTGCGCCCCGCGCCGCCCGCCCGCCCGCCGCCCGCCCTCACCGCCCGCCGCGTGTGCGTGCGGAGCGCGGGCGCCGCCGGGCCGCGGTC